>JAZDUA010000087.1:1787500-2122500 GCA_038098605.1 Gryllus longicercus
TATACGTTATCATTATCAACAGCTTTTCACATCGGCCGCGGCCATCAGTCTTGCCGGTTGTCCTTCCCCGCGCCGCCCCTCCCACTCCACCCCTCGGGCTCCGCCCCCTCCGCCCCCGCCGCCGGCCACGCCCCCTCCCCTCCCCTCCCCCTGCCGCCGCGCCGTCGCTCCACGCCCTGCCTCTCTACTCGCCGCCGCCCCCACGCCGCGTCGCTCCGCGCCCCATATCGCGTCGGCGAGTTTAAACTCCCTCTTCCCACAATGCCCCGGCCTCTCTCCCCCAATCTTCCGTGCCGCACTAATTCATATATAATGTCGACGTCACACGGAGGTTTTTTCGCTCCTTGCGGGCGGGGGCCAGAACAATGTTTGCGCGGGGGGAGGGCGGCTCCTTGCCAGTGAAGGAGTGCGGCGCGCGAGGTGCGTGAGGGGGGGGAGGGGTGGCAGGGGAAGCCGGCGCTGGCGCTCTGCGGGTGACGCACGCTCCGCTTCGCCCCCCACCCCCACCCCCGCGCGCCGCCGGGGCGCCCCTGCCGCTTCGGGCGAGTCGGCTGTCCTCGCCGCCCGCGCGCCTGCTTACCGTCTCGCCTTTTGTGGCGTTACCAAGCCACAGCAGAGGTGGCGGACGCCCCGGAGAAAGAAGCAGGCCTGGAAAGGGGTGGAGATTATTTTGTCAGTGTCAGAAACGTGGCTGCTAATCCAAATAATATCCCTTGTAATTTGCTCTCTTCCCATCGGACCCTCCGAAAGAAAAGGGGAGGGCTAAATGGGCGATATTTATTCGGCTTCCTCAGCATGCGACGCGGATGCAAGGCGTTCTCCGGCTGCTTTTTGAATCGGCGGAATGAGAATAGAATTTTTATTGCCATCCGTATTCTGGGGCCCCTTGTTTCAGAAGCGATTATGCTGTATTAACAGCTTCTGTTCCATTTTATTTTTATTCCTCAGAGAATTGAATGGTACACTTTTTCATTTCTTGTGTACTAGTGTAGAGAATGTTCAATAATGCTGAATCTTGACGTGGAGATATTGGAGGAAATAAACGTTTGGAAATCCCTGAAACCGCAAGAGCGTTTTCTTAAACACCCGTCTGTGTTACTAGCGCCTAAACCGTACACAGGATTCTCTCTAAATTCGATACTGATTTATCGATGTCTGCGCACCTTCCAATTTGAAATTAATTTCTTTAACCTTTGAGGTACTTTACACAAACCTCTAGGACATTTTAAACATTTTCTCGAAAATGACTGGAAAATGTCCTTAACTTTGTCGCTGAAATAGAACAAAATACATGAATAAAACTCCCGCAGGTCTTATTAGTAATATTACAGTAATTATTAATTAATTACTCTGAATTTTCGAAAATACAAAAGTTTGAAATTTTGTGTTTCCCCTATTACAACTGCATTATTTAATATAGAGATTTATTTTTTAATAAAATATGTTCGTAAAAATTAAATCTTTTTTCAAAATTCAGTAGCATATATCTTCCAGTAATTTTGACAGAAATTTAAACAATTAAAAAATGTACTTAACCAATTTTTTCTCTAACAGCTCTATTTTTGATTTATTTTTTTGCTCGAACAGAGCTACGTTCGCAAAATAACACAGCATATGTCTTATTTTACTATTGTAAAAATTTACCTTTTTGTGAGACGTCTCGATGGTTGATATTTGTCACCAACGCGGTAGGAAGGAAACAGTGGGTTGGAAACACTGGCGTATTTGAGACACTGTCGTGACTTCTAGCCGTGATGCGGAACAAGCCGTCGTTCGCCGCAATAACATATGCAATCGAATTAAATTTTGTGCCTTCTAATGAAGGTTTTCCATTGCGTGTTCGAATAATTATACGTTGATGTTAATTCTTTTTAGTAATACAAATTTTATCACTCATATCATCTTTCTTTTAATTTACATTTCTAAAGCGTATGTCAGTTTTTTATGAAATATCGATTTTATTTTTTGTTACTGAAATATTTTATGCTATTTTAAATTGAATTCTAAACTTTTCTGGAGTATCTAGTAGCAAAATATTAATATTTTCTAAATAACTGAAAATAAATGTAAAGTTAGGGCAATTACAAAATTTGTTAGTGGTCTTTTCATTTTTATTAAATTTTGATATTGAAATTGTTTTATCTTATGATCATTCTCTTTACTGTTCTTTATCATGAAGGTGTCACTGTAAACGTATTGCAATTTCTCAAATAAACTTCTTTATACAAATATTTTAGTATTAAAGCTGATAGAGAAGTAAACAGAAACTTTAATATTTAGTGTAAGAGTTTTTCGAAAAAAAAAGATTTACTTAAAACTTTTAATAGTAAAAAAATTACGTTTTTGGTCGATTGTGCAAAAAAAAGTACTATGTCACTTCCTGGAGAAACTTCCACATCTGCCTGCTTGAACACTGGGAGGATGTCGCTGTTTGATGGAAATAACGAAATCTTACAAAAACATTCAGCTCCCAGGAAGCTATGTCAACAGTTCATTATATATTCGGAAATGTGTTTCAGCTGTGTATTTTCATTATTGGGTGTTCATCAAAAAACGGATATGTTAAGGACATTTATATTTCGTTTTTACATTAACTAACCTCTTTCTTTATAAAATGACAAATCGTATGTACTTATTAAACATTTGCGTTTATTTGTGATACATAAAATTATAATTCAAAAACTTATCATACATATCAAATCCATAAATGAAATTAGTAAGAAAATAATTGAGATTTCAAGGTTTCATTAATGTGAAATGTTTCTACATAGTTACGCTTTTACTCGTAACATGAAAGACTTCCAGAAAGTATTACACATCTCGATATCATTGTCTCATGTTATAAATATCACTTTTAGTATTCAAAAAAATGTGCTAGTCCTTTAGAAGGCTCTAGTCCTTTTAAACAACTTTTTCATCTTTCTTTATTACTAATTCCTTTAGACGTATGGCTAATGGAGTTTATTGAAAATATTTCACGAGTTATAGATATTTTATTAATTACTTAATAAATCACTATGGTGTTGAAAATCAGTGTCATTGTGTGATTTCTTAAATATATTTCATTATACTGGATAGTCAATAAGAACATCGATCCTGATTATATCTAAAACGTTGAAGATAATGAGATGGTATTTTCATCGAAAGATATGAGACACTAGTTCTCATTGAATGAAGCCATTAGTTTTTGATAGCATTATTAATTTTACAGATATTTGGAAGTTCTTCATTCGAACCGTCGGATCTCCCGGTCCGAGACACAGCTGTGGCAACAATTGTTGCTCTGAACTATCTCACAGCCTACATTAGTCGCTGCTTTTTCAGGTAAAGAGATATTGACATATAATTTAATTTTTAAATCGAGCTATCCCCTTTTGTCCAGCAAGTAAGAGTGTATCTGGGCATGTATTAATAGACAAATTAAAAACTTCATTGAATTGCGAATTTTTAACTTTCTATGGCAATTCCCATTCACCGAAACGCCACGTCGCGTAGTGACAGGTTTTTTATGTAAACATGGGGAAAGAAATGAAAGGCTAATGAAAATCGATTAATGTCTTATTTTTTGTAAAAATGGATAATAACTCTTAACATTCACACACTGAACGCGTGGATTGTTTCTTCCGTGATTTACAGACTCATTCTTATATTCGCAGTCCGCGGTGCCGCGCGCCATATTGCAAGCACTTTCTATGACCCCGGATTGCATAACTAATTTGCAATTATTTATTCGTAAAAACAAACATGTGCCATATTGTAAAATTTCTGTAATTGTAAAAGTCTTCTCGTGACGTAGACTACTACTGCTTATTTTATAGTATTAAAAAATGAGTTCGTAGAATATATTTAAAAAAGGGCGGACGAGAAGCTAATGAATGTACGACATGAGATCCAGTTTCCCGGTAAAAATACCATCTATTTTTTTTAATCTTTCAAAAATTATTCTCTTTGAACGCTCTATTGACTAACTCTGTATATTACTCCATTTTATACGCCTTATGATATTTTTGTAGTACTTACGTACTCTACCTTGCATATTTGGTAGAAGAGAAAATTAACTTGGATATATTCTTCGCACACGAATAACCACCAACACATTAGGAAAGGACTTTCCATTTTCCTTTTTATCCTCTGTTGCATATTTCGATAATTTCTCCATCTGCTGGTACTCAACTAAACCAATTCTAGCTAGACTCTAAGACACACAACAATTAACCATTATAGACGACAATTGAATGTCTTTTTACTTTCTCACTTCCGAGCAAAGATAAAGTTATGTAATGCTGCGCGAAAAAAACGGAGAATTTTCGGCATAAAACTCTTATTACAAGGCTTTGGTAACAAAATGAGAATAAATCCAGTTGCTGAATTTAGAAAAAAAAGAATCCTCTAACACATGATATAGTCAGAATCCATGTTTTGTGGGTCCTTGATACCGAAAAATCCAATAACGGCAAAACGTATCAGTCCCTCCGTCTGTGAATAATGCTAGCGGCTAAACCGTTCAGCAGATTTTTTCCAAAATTGATGTTCCTTAATCGATCTAGCTGATGTTGTGACCCCTTGAATTTAAAATCGATATTTTAATTTTGACAGTTCCTATACATGAAGCCCCTGCGACATTTTCAAAATTATCAAAAAATGGGTATATCGTTTTTTATTAATTTTTAACTGGCTAGTGTAATCGTCGTTTAAGAGAATGGTGCAGATCTCATGTTCGTTGAAATCATTAATTTATCGAAAATTGCAAAAGTTCAAATTTTTTTCTAAGTGTTCCTACAACTAAAATATTATAGTTATAGATTTTTCCCTTAATGAAATCTGTTTCTTAAAGATTGATTTTGAAATAATTCCATGTACAATTTTTCGAAAATTTGAGTACTTTTCGCGTAATTTTGCGCGAAAATACTGGCGCGTCTGTATGTGCTGTTTTAACCTCACTAGCTTTAAAGTAGACACTCTTCAATGAAACTATTTACAATTATGTAATTTAAATGTGCATATTCAATTACATTAAATTTAATCTCCGAAGAGAACAGGAGAAGGAAAGCTGTATTATATGCACAGTATGCTTGTTCTTGAAAATATACTGTATTTAGGTATTTGTGTTCATCACAAAGTGGCACTGAATTTTTTCTCTTCTGTAGTATCCTATATCTACTTAAATATTTTAGGAAATTATGTGATCTGTTGTGTGGATTAATTTTAAGTGAAATAACATTCGTTCACGAATTTAAATTGATCAAGAAAATATTTATCAGAAAATTCTCTGAATGAATAATACGGCTGATATGAATAAAGTAATTAATTGATAAAAATATTTGTTCCCATATAAATTGATGCTAAAAGAAATAATCTGCGATGTATGCTAAACAAAAGTCCGTAAGTGGAGAAAAACGTAATCGAAATAATTACGCAACCACTTTAGAGAAATTACTACATGGGAAAGGATTTGAGTTATGACTTTTCACGGGAGTGAGTGCATACATGTTGATAAATGTAGTAAATGTTTTGTGATTCAAATATATAGGCACCGAGTTTTCTAATATTCTCAGTATCTTCTAGAAAGGGGTACCCTTTTCACTAATATACTGCTCTAGGCACAGCGGCATTGAATCAAATTTATATTATTAAAACGTACATTTTTCCTGGTTTGATTATTACTTGATAATTCTTATATTATATGAACTACCACAAGGTATCTGCTGTCACCACTGAAAAGAATTAAATAATATTTGCGTTTTGTCTTTTGAGATGGCCGTCAAAACAGTTTTCACTCACATCCGAAATTTCTCAAGATTTCATAATAGTTTCTGTTACCACTGCAACTCTCATTTGAGAATGTTCCAAATATTTCTAATGCAACGTGTCAGGACATCTGGTTGGCAAGGACAATGGTGGGACAATATTTGGATAGATAGAAGCACGCATTAACGCACTAGAAATAGTTGCAGTCTAGCAGCCGGATGGTGTGGCATCAAATAGAGCCTCATATGTGGTCGAAGTGCGTGTGGTTGAAAGTGTTGTACTCGTAAATAGAGGTGTACTGGAATGAAATAATAACATACGAAATCGCACCACTACAGACTCAAAGCTGTTGAAGGTGCTGAACGTCATTAAAATAAATCCTCTAGAGATGGATTTATCTCGCGATCAACTCACGGTAATCAGATCCTTTGATTCTAGTCTGAGCTTAGGATTCCACAGGATGTTGGTCCATTTGTACATCGCATGCCAATATCTTGTCAATGACTGAAAGGCTGTGTGTCATGGAAACCTGTATTTTTACCATTTGATGCACATTAAATGACCTTTCAATGATCTCACTAAATACAGATGACCTGTTTTGATTTTGCAATTCGGCTGCATTTTATTGGTTTACGCTCTATATGCGAGCACTAACCACGATGAAATTATGATCTCTTATCACGGTACGCCCACTTTGCCTCTCTGATGTCTTCTTTCCTGCTCTCAATATTTCCACCTATCGTTGAAGGATTTTGAGTTGAAATGATTTCTGGCATGTCTCTTATAAGGGTATTAAAATTGTACCGAATATATTCCGAAACAAAATTCAGTGAGAAGCTATATGTGATATGAACATGAAAGATACAATGTCAGAGCACAGCAATTCACAATGTCGGGCGAACGTTCAGAGAAATTACAAACTTGAATATGGTTGTTTGTTAGAGTTTGTGATACACCGATGCTCTCTCGGTGGTTCACCATTTCACCTTTGGCAGAAAGTAACTACGGTTGATGTTTCATTTTAAAGAAGCGTATGGGACATGAAAAGCTCTTCGATGCCACAAACCGGAAGAACAGCTCCCGGAGGAGAGGTGATGAAATGATAGAAAAAGGGTTTTCAAGTTTTTACAATTACAATAACTATGTGAGCTACGCTGTTCGGGAGATTCCGCATTCTACGCAATGTTTGCGAATGTTTAAACAGTCATTCTGTCTTCGTGAGGGCGCAATATACTTTGGACTTTCTCGCGGATATGTTGGTCGTCTTGGGATTTACAAAAAACGAAAATTAATGTCAATAATTTAGAATAAAGTGACGAAGCGAAACTTTGCCAATTACACTTATCTTCATTTGAGTTATATTCGAAGTCTTCATGCTAGTGACAATTTCATTCACGTAACTGTCATATCTTAGTGTTTGTGATGAAACAGTTTCATTCTTTCATGACAGCAGCGAAAATTACAATGCCCCTCGAGTTGACGTTTGCGCTCGGAAATTTAGGTAGTCCAGTTCGTGCAGCCACCCCAGCTCATTGATTCTGGTCTGTTTACTCTCGCTATCACTGATATCCATCGCCTCTTCCCTCTTATTTTACCTTCGGATGAAGAACGAGGAGATTGATCGTGTTTTGTAACATGTTTCATCCGTCCTGCACAATTGATTTTGTCCTCAACGCAGAATTGATAGCAAATTATCATAATTATGGTGCGAGTGAAATGTATGTTTAATGTATTTAATGAATGAAAATACTATAAGAGGTAAATGTCATGATGGAATTAAACACGGCCAATGCTGAAGAGGAAACGGAAAAAAATTTTAGAGAAAGTCTGCGAAAAACACATTACATACATTACACACACGCTGTAAATCTGTCACGGTCAAGATTTGAATCCCAGTTTCCAGAAATGAAAAGCTAGCAGACAAGTACTTCTTTACAGACCAGTTTGTGCTTATTGCTCCCTTCACACTGGCTGCAGTATACGGGGCAGCTGCCACTATCTCCTATTTGCTTACGCGTAGCAGTGGCCATTGCAACTAGTATCCACCCTTGAAGCTTGTCTCCCGCAGCCTGGCCACTAACCCCTGCCCACCGCCCGGTGCCGTGCCCCCTCGTCCAGCGCGGGCGTGCCTGCTGCCCGCTTTCCGGCCGCCCGGGCTGCCTAATTGCGTCGGGCGCCAGGCGTCGGGCGTCGTGGGGCGTGCGCGTGGAGGGGGGGGGAGGGCTGGCGTCATTATTTCGCTGTTATCGCCGCGGCTGGCGCCCCGTGTCCGTCCGCGTGGCGGCCGGCGCGGCAGGCGCAAAACCCGCGCGCCGCGTCGCGCCGCATCGCAAAACCCCCGCGCTCGCCCGCCCGCACGCCCGGGGCGAGGGGCGATGGCGGGGGCCTCAGGGGAGGGGCGTTCGTAGATTCGGCACACGGGACGCATCGCACATTGGCAGGTGAAGAAGCCAATGTGATTCAGCACAGTACTGATTAATTGAGAATTGATATAAAAAAATTGCCACAGTAGGGTGATCGTGGTTTTCGTCATGATATGCACTCCTTCACAGAAACTATATATATATATATATATATATATATATATATATATATATATATATATATATATATATATATATTGTGACGTACCTGGTGATGCCGGGTATTTCACTGCAATATAACACTAAAGGAGGGTATCTTTTCCGTGAATGGGTCCCTGGATAAGTTGGTATAATATTGGGAAAGTTAATTAGAAATGGAAATACAATCATGAACAAGATTTATTTGCAAATCAAGTAGGTTAATTACATGATCTGACAACGTTTATACACTCTGCCTTGGTACCAAGATTAGGTGTAATATGCATTTATCATACCTTCGGGGCCCCGACCAAATACCTTCGATGCTCGTAGAACAGCTCGTATCGACAGGGTTGCCGACCTCTACAGCAGCTGTGGGCCGTCGGCGGCTGATGGCGTGGCAGTCGTCCTGGGCTGGTGACCTTGCGACTCCTCCCCGACTCGGATCTTGATACCACGGCGTTGCACCTCTCTCGAATCACCTTCCGTCGATGGATTTAATTATTCAAACCGCGCCTATCACGCGTGCTGGTCCCAGTTCCGTACCACACAGTTTCGGTAAAGTTTCCACTACACTAATTAATACAAGCGCGATCGATTGTTCTATCAACACGAATCTCTTATTCTAATGATACTCTCATTGTCTACTTCACGTATTTACTGTTCCACAACTACCATCACTTTACGAACGCATCGCATGTTCCCTTTTGTCCATACGTTAGCGGCGAGCTTTTCGCCACACGTCCGAACTCTTCGCCGCTCCGCTAACGTCTGTCCTCTTCGCAATTCTCCTAACGACTGCCTGCACGTGCTCGCTGCCCAGTTTGTAACCGACATTCTCACGCTGGCCTCCCGGCGGTGGCACCGGTGGCGGTAGCGACCGTTGCTAGCTCCCGTCGTTGTTCGCAGCGCTTGGCGTATGTACCGCGCAGTCCAAAATATATATTGATTACTTACACTAATGTTTTAATTAGTGTAAGGGAACACATTCTGTGTTTCAATATATATATATATATATATATATATATATATATATATATATAATGTGTGTGTATTTATGTGTGTGTGTCAACAAGTCTCCCTCTCAAAAGAACAGCAGGACTTCGTTGTCCGCCCGGACCGTGCAAGCTCTGAGGATGATCACTACGCGATCGACAATGTTTTTATTTAAAATATATATTTGATACTGGACATAATCTTTTATTTACTGATTATAATTTATAATTTGTATCAACTGATTAGCTTACGTGGCTTAAGAATCAACTGATAACCCTGCAGTGCTTCTGTCCAACAGATCCTAGGATTCGGGTGTCAGGATTTTCGACCCTAGCTAGGTGGAATTCAGCCGCAGCCTAGAGGAGAATTCTCCGGCAGGCTTCTCTGATCGGTAGTTTTCAATGTTTTTTCCGATCTGGATCAGGCGAATGCCGGAGACGTACTGTAACAAACGGGCCACGGGCCACGCGAGATCTTTCCTTCATCTTCCTCCCGTCACCCCTCACACACACTTACACTTACATGCACAACACTACCACGTATATTGGGAGTCCAGTCGGGAGCTTGAGCTTGTCCCGGAAGGGGCAGTGTCCGCTGTTGGAAGATAAATGGCTAGGGAAAATCCCGCAAGCCGACTAGTAGGTCGATTTCGGATCTCACCAGCCAGTGGGAGAAGGCTCACCACCTCCACCCATCATATAAATATGAACTACACTTCCGGGAATAGTGACCATAGTAGTTGACGCGCTCGAAACAAATTAATCAATCAACGAAATCCATCCCATAGAGCGTATATCAAAAAATGTCAGCGCTTTTAAACAACGCATTGAGAGCTGCGAGAGTGAGATCTATTTACATAAAAGGTATTTAGTTTCCACGCGATACAGAAAGGGAATGCTGATATGGTCTTTTGTCAGATTCGCAATAGCAAATTTAGCTTTCCTCCTCACCAACGTCACCTATTTATACATACTTTTGCGTGGCAAGGATGGTTTAATTCGTATGCGGATGCAAATAGTTTCGCTTCACGGGAGCAAATATTTCTTATAGAAACGGCTAACCCCATGCTACTTGTATTCACAATTAAATTACGTACTCTCAAAGAGAGGGGAGATAATGATTATGGAGCTCAAGAAAATGTGCGCAGATTGTGATACCCCAAAGGTCACATGCAGTTTTCTGCTGTTTTTGACGTTAAGTAAATAATATAATGCTCGTATAAATTGGAGTTCTCACTTCGTTGTGTGCTTTCAGCTACAATTGGAAAAATGTTATTGAAACGAAGTGAAGTTATATTCTTCTCCGAAAGAATGTTGAGTATAAAGGAACACACGCAAATTATTCAAAGTTGGCTGCCTATAAGAGAATCGCACTTTGAGTGTCCAATGCCTAATATTGTACCGATAGAATCGCTGAAAGTTGCAATATATTCGGAGAAAAAGTATATTTCTTCGTCCTTGATTATGATCATCTATACCTGGCTTATTTAACCATACCTGGAATGAAAAGTTTTGATGGATGGATGGCGAGTGAGTTTGTGACTGATGCTGATGTAACGCTTGAACAATTAATAGGGAAAACAGGATAGTACGCAGAAAACCTGCCGCAAACCTCCTTTATCTATCACTAATACCGCCCACGATTTGAACCCCGGTACCCACAGGTGAAAGCTGACTGGTTTTGAAAAATACGGGGCGCTCCTGAGAAGAGGTAGACAGTAATTTATCAAGATAAATGATTTCGAGAAAGGCTCGTCGGGGTAATCACGGAGGCTTCGAGCATATTGCGCACTACATAGACCTCACATATTTACCGTAGTAAATACATCGATACAGTAGTGGGACACGCACACACGACACTGAGGAGGGAAGGTCTCTTCAAACCACAAGGAGGGAGCACTGCGAAATGTCGAGCATGCGTGGACAACTCCACTGCCACAACTGACACTCAGGGAGAACTTATATCCCCATGAAGCTTCCAGTGAGTAAAAGAACATTAGTATACGGCTGAACGATGAATCAATGCTCGCAGGCCATTGTGACGAAGTTCTAACACTATAGCAGCCACCCCAATATACTCCAGCCTCGATATTAATGTTAATAGTTTCTAAACTTTTTGAACAATAGGCACATCAATACTTTTTCAGCAATTAATTTCGACGTTTCGCCCCATTTTGGGGACATTTTCGAAAAAAAATGTACGTGGTTTTGGGATTTTAAAAAGTCTGTTAAAATTTTAAAAGCTATTGCGGTTCATTTCATACAAAAAATTTCAATATTAAAAGTCAATAATTAAAAACTATGTGCCTATGGATGAAATACACTGAAATAAGTATGAGTAAAGTATTTTGACTAAAAGTATTTCTTTGTAATGCATTAGATAGTTCCTTTCTCATTATAAAAGATTGTAATAATTTATTTTTCTTAGAGATATATTTCTTTCTACCTAATTGCATCGAACCATTCTTCCAGGTATCATTTTCCCGAGCAGTGTAGTTGAATTCGCAATAAAAAGCAATGTTATTTCTTTCTTTTATAAGCTACAGTATATAAATGGTAGATATTAGAAGTCTCTTCCAGAAGAAATTATTTCACGTGACAGGTCATTGAATAGTGTTTTACAATTTAAATAATAATATATAAATTATACACACACACACACACACACACACATATATATATATATATATATATATATATATATATATATATATATATATATATAATTAGCCATGAAAAGAGAACATATATTATGCCTAGTTTCATTTCTTGAAACTAAATTTGCAAAAATAAATATCTAATGCAATTAACGAATACGGTCTAATGAGATATAAACAACTTCACATACCACTCAGGTCAATAATTGAGAATGAAAATTTACCAGAACCATTGCATGAAATTGTACACTGAAAAATTGAAAACACGATGTCAAGCTTATATCGAAGAAGAAAAATATCTGCGTATGTTTTAATATTGTTCTACGGTCTAATGAGATATAAACAACTTCACATACCACTCAGGTCAATAATTGAGAATGAAAATTTACCAGAACCATTGCATGAAATTGTACACTGAAAAATTGAAAACACGATGTCAAGCTTATATCGAAGAAGAAAAATATCTGTGTATGTTTTAATATTGTTGCATTCAAACCTGCTTTTCAGTATGCTATAAAGAGCTGGTCCAACAGTTGGCAAAAGGTGGTCCCTGTCGTAATCTTCATTGCACAAAAAGAAATTCAGGTTTTATTTAAATTCACTGCGCGTAATTAAAACATTTTAAAAATAATGGCATACACTAGCTAAAATGCTGCTGAATAAAAACGCATACAAAATTTTTCCAAAAAGTAACACGCACACTGCTCGAAAACCAAAAATAAAATACAGTAAAACCTGTCTAAGCTAGAATCGTTTGTGTCGAACATTTTCTTCCGTGTGTAACAGGTTTTCGGATTATTCAGGTTTGCAACTCGTCGAATTGAGCAGCAGTATTGAAAGTTTAAAACCTCTGAATATGATGACCAAAGCACGCGTTACTAGAACTTTGGAAGAATCGCACTTCGCGTCTCCCCTTCCTTCACAAGTGCTATTACAAATTGACAGTGGTTTTTGCGCTAGTGTGAAAAATACGATGCTCCGCCGAGTATAGCAGAGACGAACCCAGCTCTGAGCGTCTCGTGGTACGATGCCGCTACACTTAAAAGTCAATGTTCAATAAATTTTCAAAAAATATTTGTTTTTCGTGTTATCCAAATTTTTTTAATACTGTCGTACTTAATTACTTTTCGTTTCCGCGTTAGACAGGTTTCCGGCTCTCCCAGTGTACTTTGCATTGGAATATAGTCCGTTCTGACTTTTTTCTGGCGAAGGTATGTTTCCGTCTTATCCAAGTTCAACTTAGACATGTTTTATTATACTTTTGTGTAAGACAGCTACAAAATAAATATTATCGCATAATTACTAATATTGCAATAGCATTCTATTGTATACACTGATAAACAGTAAAATAGCTGTTTGTCCGTGAATATCAAAAAAGATAATGATCTATAATACAACACTCCAATAGCGAATGGCGTGCGGCCTCTTAAAGTTTTGTTGACGCACGAGGTCAGCAGTGTAGCACTGAATATGATAATTCAGTTGACATGCGCAGTACGAGAATAAGTGGAATAAAGCAATCAAATGTTAGAATTTTTTAGTCAAAATCGTAATCATTTCATTGTATTTTAGAATTCTTGTGTATTGAACGAAACCATAGGCACCTCTCACATGGCCGGAGGCTGCATATTTTATATAAATTTTAGCGCGCTTTGGGAATTCGTAATACGGATTTTTCTGATATTTATTTCTTTTTAGTTTAACCGCTCAATAAGTGTAATTAAAATTATATACGCACACAAGTATACACACACACACACACATACACACACACACACACACACACACACACACACACACACACACATATATATATATATATATATATATATATATATATATATATATATATATATATATATACTTAAATATGTGTGTGTGTCATACGCAAAGATCGCATTAATTCATACCTTTCAAACCTATGTCAGCGGCTCGCCAAATTTTCAATTGGGAATTTAGGGGCCCTGCGCTTGCCACCTGCAGTAAGCCTCCCCTCCCTCTACCGTGCGGCGCGGGGCGGCGCGGCGTGGCCGCTGTGCGCGCTCAACGCCAGTCCTCCTCGGCGCGGCGGCCGCAGAACGCGCAGGATCCTCGTCTGTTCCACTGACCCAGTGCGCACCCCACGTCGTCCCTCAGCCTCCCCCGAGCCACCGCCGCGCGCCCTCGCCCTCGTCCTCGCCCTCGCCCTCGCTCAGCGCCGCCTCCAATTCCCCCGCCGCCGCCGCCGCCGCCAGTGCCGGCGCCCCCGGCGTTGCCTTTGTCGTTGATTCAAATGCCGCTGCTACTGTAACGATATTGCTACCGCTTGACGAGTCTTTTTGTTTACGATTGCGACGCCGCGCCCTTTCTTCTCCGATGTGGGTCTTTTCTAATGGTCGGCTGAGTGGAAGGCACTGAGCGTCGCGTAAGGAGATGCAATCCATTCTGTTTTTTCACGAATTCGAATGAACATCGCTCAGAAACTACTATCTATTTCGGTTTACTTCAGTCTATATCGTTCAAATTCCGTCTTATTTTTTTATCCGGACTACAAAGTATCTTTCTCTCCCTTGTCACAGAAGACGAACGTCAAATGCACGCCGGAAGTCGATTATTGTTGCTTTCTTTGGTTCCTCATGGCCATGTTATTCTCTTAGCTTGATAATTGCTTTGTCTTCATCTATCGTGGCGTTAATGACACGCTCTCCAGTGTTACTGGTCCCTCTCGCACTTGTGGTTCCTCCATCACCTTCCTTACAATGCCATTCACGATTGAAAGCTACCTTTATTTCCAATTATTCGTTCCACTCAACCAATTTGTAGCAGAATCTGCATAAACATTTTATATTAAAGTCCATTTTTAAATCCTGAAATTTTATTAAGAAATTGTTAAACATATGCTACAACTTATCACTTTTTGACTATTTTTAAATGATTTTAAAAATTAAACTAAACAAAGATCTATTAGTGCAAATTTGTTTAAATAATAGCATTATTTTTATTCGTTCCCTTACATAAATATATAAAATGAATTCGTAGAATAACATTTATACACGGGAACGAATATTTTCTTATCAATTCTAACTAGAAACGCTCATTTGCATTTGTATTCAGAATTCAACAAGTAAAAGGGTTAAGGTAGGGATTCCAGAATTTAAGAAAACCTGCCAGCTGTGACTTCTCGTCATAGTACGTCACACACATTTTATCATTGATACAGACGTTAAATAAATAAATAAATAAACAAACAACATAAGCGTCCATTTTATTTTATAACAGTGTTAATATATTTTATAAAAGTTTATTTCTAAAAAAACATCACGTTCAAAAGACAACGCTTTATGCGATGGCAAACTCTGTGCCTTAATAAGTTGCCCCTGTCTCTTGCTTAGCTTCACATTCCCTTCTGTTACTCCTCAAATTGCCGCTGCATGTGGGCTTTTCCACTGTCCCAGTGGCGTCCCTCTAATTACTTGCTCCTTTGCTGCTGGCCGTTACGCCGTCATCCTCCGCCGGTGACGCGAGCTGCAGCGACCTCCATGGGCATTCCATTGCCGCAGGTATCGGCTCTTCCTTCTCCTGCCGCATCCCTTAGGCGCTTTGAATTGCATTGAATTGAATTAATGCCTTATTTTACGGAGCGAGACTCAGGCCATGTGGCCTGCTCTTCCGTCTGACCACGCAAGTTTCGCTACACTCCTTTCACCAACTAGCAGAGAAAGGAGGTATTTCTTGGGCGAGAATAAGGCGATTTGAATTTCGCTCAGAGGCGTCATTTAGGATTGAGGATCTTTTACATGCAAGTACATCTACTAACATGGGACAGCCAGCTTTATTTCCCCTCCGAAGGAAGACGTACGAAGGATTTTTTCGCCTTTAAAAATCCACGGCTTAGAGCGCATTTGAACCCGCCAACTTGGGTACAACAGTCCGATACGCTAACCGTTATACCATCGACGCACGTATTCGCACGCACGCGTGCACGCACGCGTGCGGCGATAGCGCTTTGATGGTTACGGTTCAGCGTTGTTGTCTGATGGGGTGACACCAAACTCTTTCACTTCAACAAATCCAGCAGTTTGGTGATATACTCAAGATGTTAACTAAATTATTGCAGTAATCTAAATGATGCTAATTAAAATTATTTTCTATCTCTTAAAATTTACTTTATAAGTAAGGGAGAAAGGACTAGTTAACAGTGTATATTTTTTGTACGCTTTCATTATGTAGAAACATAAAACGAGTGAAAAAAAATAAAAGTTTATTTCTTCATGTCCACCAAAGTCGATCACTAACTTGACCTGCTGGATGTAATTTTCGCATACTTTTCCCTACGACAAATTTGCACATGACACGTCTTTCATCTGAAATCGCGCCAACATTCATCTGAGATAGAATGTCACCTTTCTCCAAGATTAATTTTTAGACAAAATGGCTGTCTTACTGTTCAAGAAAAGTTTTATGCAGCGTGAAATAATTATAAACGTTGTCATTGTCAACAATAGTTATTATTGGCAACTATTATTATTGACTATTGTTGGCAATGACAACGTTTATAATTATTTCATAAAAAATGCCAACGATAACGCACCACAACACCTATATTTATGCGGCATTCCAAAAATTTCATTCTTTACGGACTGGTCTGCTCATCACAATTTTTTGAAAACGCTATAACATATTCGTAATCTTTCCAGAATAACAAACCCTTTAATTGAAATATTATCTGCCAGGAAATCAGTAAAAATTCTGCCCGTCCTTTCTTAGAGCACACATTTCAATGAAACTCCAACGGTTGCAAGGCTGGTAGGTCGTTGGGCAGTAGCAATACTACCGCTCGGTGCTCACCTTGGAAGAAAACAAAGTGGCGTGCCAACTAATCTTTGATGCCAAATAGCCCCGGTCTCCTCTTAAATGAATTCTTACTTCCCGTGTTAAAAACAATTACATTTAGTGCATTTCTCCCGTTCAATATTCGATTGAACTGAATGAAGTTCGTGACCTTTCCCAGAATAATTTGCTCTAATGTATAAAGAAAGAAAATTGGTCTTAGTTTTGTGAAGGCATATTGTGGTTATATGATTTAATATATTTCTCACACTTAAATTCTACGTGAAGAAGCCATAAATGATATTATTGGCACAGAGAAGTATGCCAGAGAACCAAGAATTTTGAAATGTAGGTACCTGCATAACACATTTTCTCTACTGGTTTTCGTTCTCACTCACATGTATTTTATGCTTATACGTTTTGGTAAAATGGAAATAAACCGTGATAGAACCGTAAAAATTGCATCTGTTGTACCTACTTACTCCTACGAGCGAGTAATGTTTCTATTTGGAATTGTAAAGAAACGAGAATGAAGAATTTTAATAAAGAATGGAGTTGATAAATGACGTTAATCATTCTAAATATAACTAATTAATGCAAAATATATTACAAATTAATTGTTCTGAGTTCATACATTTCACCCATTCAGTCATGTTTCCCACAGTTTAAATGCGACCGCACAAACTTTGGTCACAATAAACATATTGTTATTATTTTTGATATTCAATTCAATTCAAGGTGACCAATTCTAGAGATACGTTGTAGGACTACAGTGTTTCGATTTCTCGATTGATTCATAAAATATTGTATTGATTTAAATATTGTCGTCGTCGCTAGCCGAATTGCTTAAGTAGGCTCAGTGAAATAGGGGAGGGAAAGCAACTCGAGTCATTGCGTTCCTGCATGGGTCTGGGAAGCCCGGAGGTCTAGCGGCGTCGAGCCCCTAGCCGAAGGGATAAAAAGTAATGATCGACTATGACTGACAGGATTAAAAGAGGATTACTCCACTACACGTACGACGCCAGTTCGTGACTTTAATAGATCATTGTTATTAATTAACGTATCAGAACTTAAAAAATAATATTTCTTTACTTTTGCATTGAGCGAAAAGTAAGGTCTCGGTAGCTGACTTCTGCAGGTCTCCAATTTGTATAAAATGAAATCCTACTCTTACATCTATGTAAACCACGACAAAGGGCGATAAACTGATTATTAAA
Source organism: Gryllus longicercus (assembly GCA_038098605.1). Lineage (NCBI taxonomy): Eukaryota > Metazoa > Arthropoda > Insecta > Orthoptera > Gryllidae > Gryllus > Gryllus longicercus. The sequence continues at coordinate 1,805,488 of JAZDUA010000087.1, forward strand.
TTCAGAAATGAGACCGGATGTCCGGGAAGCTCTGTTTCGCAATGGGGCGAGTAGATCAAGGCATATATGAGAACAATAGCAATGGCAATAACCTTCCAAGATGTCCAAACGAAAAAAAGGCACTCTCATGGAGGATACAAGATATGACAGGAAGCTGCCTCGACATGGAGTGTGTGTCGAGCGGCACGCCATGTCGGGGAAGTGTGGGTGTTTCTTCCTCAGCGCATCGTAAAATGCCAGTTCAGATTGCAATTCGATGATCCGTGAAAAGTGTAGCTCCGTGGGCGGAGGCGAAGGGGCATCCGCGCCGCCAACGGCCAGTGGCCAGCAGCGGAGCGCAACGCGCGTTTTTCACTCCCTCCGCCCCGGCTCAGCTCCGCCTCACAGCCCCGCCTCAATGTCCCACCTCATATTCCCGCTCCCCCTCAAAATCCCTACCTCCTAGCTCCAGTAACCCTGCTCCACATCGCCAGTTGCCCTACCTTCCAGCTCCATTCCATCAGCCGCCAAACTCTCCTGAGTTGTAAGCCTCTAAGCCACCATCTCCCCAGTCTCCCAACACAAATCCTCCAACTCTCGAGTCCTCAAGTTTCCGTCTTCCAGTACTCAGTTCCTAGCTCCGTGCTCCCTTCCCACCCAAGATCCAAGATCTCCACCTTCCTTCCAGCCATCAACTTCCAGCACTTCAGTGTCCCAGCCATTCCAAGCCCTGCGGGACCTCAGCTTTCAGTCGAAAAGCCTTGCAATTCCTTACCCACTTCTTTCTTTAGAGCCTAGCTGCCTAGCGACTGCTTTTATCTATAGCTTCTTACACTCGTAACCCTGAGTCCTAAACTCCCAACTCCTCCACTCCTTCCACGTCTTATTTCACCCCGCTCCAACTCCCACCCCCCGAGTGGCAACGGAGAGGAAGTGCGGGGGCGGGCGAGCGAGCGGAAAGGATTGGCCACGGCGCGCCGCAGGTCGAGGTCCACGCGCACTCGAACAGGTCTCGAAGGGGATTTGTTCCGTGGACGTACGCAAGACAAAGCGCAACGTCACGCTACGGTTTCGTGAAATGGCGCGGAACGGGGAGCTCTCGGGTGACGCGACTATCGACGACGACGCGGCAGCGGCAGCGACGGCGGCGGCGGCGGCGGCGGCGGCGGCGGCGACCGACGAGCCACGCTGTGGGAAGCGTCCGAGAGGCGGGGGCGGGCGGCGCTCAGCGGACGAACGTCCACATTCCTGCATCGGAAGGAAATGGGGCGAACTGAAGCCATTTCAGGTTGTAGCGGGACATAAAATAATGTCTTTTTACTGGTACACCGAAGCCGATCAGTGTTGAGGTGAAAGTGGAATTCCAAAGCATTTCTAAGTTAATGTGGACTTACAGAACGCCCCGATATGAAAGTGATTTTCCCTCCTATATTTTGGCTTATAGTGAGACCGTTTTCTGAGATCGTAACTGTAGGTTTGTATCCTACATACGTAATTTGAATATTTTCTTGGAACCTTAAAATTCAGAATAGGACTTCATGATACACGTTTCTACCGTTTCTGTAAGTAGTATGGAACGGAGTTTTCTGCAGACCATCCATGAAAAAAATTCGCATGCAAAGAAGGCATCAATATGCTCCGTTGTCTTGTTTCATTTCCATTGTTGTCTTTATAATTTCTGGCTGAACATTTTTTCGCGGTTCGCGGGGAGTCTTTTTTCCTTCATCTCGTACCGGGTCATCTGCCTAGAGTTTTTACCGTCTTCGTATTTCACGATCGCAGAATACAAAGAGACGAAGGAAGCATTTTATAGCCCTGCACGATGCCACAGGTCACCTGATGGTGGGGTTTCCATTATCTGTAGTCGCCACGGACGCCTCCATTGCTCTCGTAGTAATGAGGAGAGGCACTCATCTGTGCGAATGTTTTTGAGGGCCAGGGAATTTCGGTTGCGGCCGCACCTCGGCCAGTGTGTTGTCAACGTTGCCAGCGTTGCGTTATTACTGCCCTTGTGTTCTCATCGTTGTCTCATGCCATGCAGCATTCCAATTTTTAATCCTAATTTTGTCTCAGCAATAATTATAGTAATCATTATAATCCTCGATCTAAATAATTATCAGTATTAACTCCTTACTTGTTGCACTCTTGCTTACTTGTTGCATTATTATCGAAATTGCGAAGTACAACTTACTCAATGCCCTGTTTTGTGCTCGCTGTGTTATAGTGTCGGGATAATAAAGTAATATCCTAAATGTTCGCGAAACTCATTGTACGAAACTTTAATTTAATGGTCTTTATATATATTTTTCTGCTGCTACTTTTCTGCCGCTGGTTAATTATTTTGCTTCCTATCGATAAAAATAAACAGATCTTATGAAATCACCTGAATTTATTGTACGAGTGCATTCAATTTAAGACTCATGTCAAACTACCATCTCCATCCGATAGGATCTAGTTTTCATGTCAGGGCTCTACAACAATAAATATTTAACTGTCACCTGCTCCGTCGTCATTGGACGTAATTATTTGCGAGCAATCTCCAAACCGAACTGAAACATCCTAACATTCTTACGAGTAACATACATACATAGTAACGGTAATACATGGTCATTAGCGGTTTTGTCCTTGCATATTTAACTCTTTCTTCGTAGTAGAACATTTTATTTCGCATGTATAACAGAAATATTGTGTGAATATTCTGTATTTTGTAAAATTTTGTTTTTTTAATTATCTATGTTACTAATATCCAATGCTCGCAGAAATTAAAAGACAACTACATAGCCTGCGGCCATTTGGGAGGTGTTAATGATTTCGTTAGATATCCAGGAACTCACGAGAAATTCGAAAACAATCAAACAGTTTCGATTTTGACTGAAAACACAATTATTTGAGAGTGTAATTCCGCCTATTCTCATACTGTGCGTACCGACTGATTGAAAGTATAGAACGTGAGACTTTGGCGTACGAATGAAATGAAGTCGGCATTTGGAAATGTACATTCGTAGGAGTAGTGAGTCGTTTGTTTAGCACGAATTCATGAAAACTTACAGTTTATATTATTGGGATACATCTCAATATGCGAGACGTGTGCCATGTTAATTTATAGTTTTGTTTCCTTTGCAGTGCTCAAGTTTTTTACATAGACATCTTGGGATACGCGTACGACAAAGTAATCTTTGCCGTTCGCATACCTTAAAGTAACACTTTTTATTTAATAAATAGTGAAGGTAACTTTCCACGCATTAATGCTAAAAATATGGCTTGTTTGCTTTTCCTAAAAAAATGTTTTAAGAATAAACGGAGAGGAAGTGAGAGCCCGTGATACAACTGCATAAGTTATCAACTGAAGTGAAGATTTTTTACAGTTTGTATGCTGGCTCTTTAGGAAAATATGATATAATGATTTTTTAAATTATGACACATTGTAAGTAAAGTAAAATAGCATTTACGAATTATTTTCTACACGCTTTTTCGCTGAACACATTTTGTTCTTTATGGATTATTAATGTTCATTGGCGCGTTCCCTGATTTTTTTTATTTGTTCATGTCTACGATTTCTTTCCGTTTCATTTGCTTCTGTAACTTCAATGTCATTGTTTCTATCCAATTTCTCAATTTCCGTTTGAAATTGTACCCGAAACAGTTCATTGATCCTTTTTTAAATAAATGTATTCGGATAATGTATTCGTTTTCGTTTCTTTTCAACGTCTGTACTCTTCTGTTCAAATGTTCTTTGTTTTTTCGTTAATATGTATGTAACCAAATGTAACCAAATATTGAACTGCGCATTAATGTCGAAGAATTGATTTATTTGAATTCGGCATGTTTTTCGTTTTTCTGTAGACATGTATTTTTCTTCGAATCATTTAAAATGAATCAAAGAACAGACAATTTACTTTACGGAGGAGTAAGTTCATTGTAGTAACCGTTCGTGGCAGTTGACCGTTACTTGGAAGACAGAAAAGGAATCGGGCAAGAAACCGACTGACAGACAAATTTGCATTGAGATACTTCGCTGCAGAAGGAAAAACTCAAAGGAAAACCCCTGTAGCTTGACCAGTCAGGCTTAGCATAGAATCGAACCTCGGAACTTAATGCTGTGACTCACTGGAGGCTCCGCTAACAGTTGGGGTAAATGACCCGTTTCTCTGAACGCCTCCGGTTTCAGCCGGGCAGAAGCCACAGGCGCGGGTGCCGGGCCGACAGGGACGGGGCGGGAGAGCGGCAGGGGCGGGGGAGCGGCGCGCGAGCGCTGCGGGGGTCGCGATGGCGTTCGCTCTCTCGCTGCGACCTACCCGACGCGACGCTTTCCCGCGCAGCTGTCAACATAAGCCGCCGACTTCATGGGCATTAGAGCAAGGTCGCCGGCGTCGTTGGCCGCTTCCACATTTGCACACTGCCAACGGGTTCCTCTCCCGTGCTTTTATGCGTTCCTTGCCTGCAATGAAATCAATGAACCTATGGATGGGAGGTCGCTGCCCTGCCGTATCTGGCGCATATTTCTGGGAGCACTGATTAGTTCTCCGCCCCTTGGGGCGCACCGTGAAGTCCGTCACGAGTGAACTGGCGCGGGTAACGCGTATGAATGTAGAATGCAAATCACGGTTCTGTGAAACAGTCTACAAAAACTTACCTCCAAATCAACTGAACAAAAATGGAGCTGGAGTGGCAGAAGCTCTCTGTTGTGAGGTATAATATATAATTATTGCGAGAACTTAGCGCTATTTGTACTTCAGACGTAATAATCTAAGAGCATCGAGCGAAGTGGATCGGCGCGTAGCTCGCTGACTTCGCATTCGGGAGGCCCGTGTCCAATTCCCCTGCCGGCCATCCTAACCGGAGTTTTCGTGGTTTCCGTATTTCATCCAGATGAATGCCTAGGATGGCTAGTTGGTTGAAAGGCCTAGGCCTAGGAAAGACCTAGGATGGTTTGGTTGAAAGGCCACGACCGCGAAACCGACCTCGCTAGCCGAATTCTTTAACTTCTTGAAGTTACGAAGGTGAATCGAATACAAGACATCGCGGGTTTCTGGTTGGATGATTAAACGCGCCGGGATCTAACGGTGCCGATGCCAATAACAATTTCCGGGACATATTGTGGCTAAGTTCGAAAATACAAATAGATATATAATTGCAATATATTTGTCTATTTGGTACTAAAAATCGAAAAGTCAACATGGCCATCCTATCTTTTAACACAGAAGTATTACAAAATCTTCGCAAAGAGAAAGTTTTGCGTATTGAGATTGACGAGTGTTGTTGCTATAGCTAGTTTTATTTATGTTTTTGTTAATTATCACAAATGGTATCGTGTCTTAAAACAAAACAAACGGTCTACTCTTGAAGTATTTATATTTTATTTTCCCGTTAATTTAAAAACATTATCGATGTAAACAATATTTTAGCAGTTAGATACCTCATTTGGTAATTAAATTCCACAGTTCCAGTAAGGTATTATTAAGCATTTCCCCGAACATATTTTGAATCCAAGACGTGTAAGCAAAAAATGTCACGATTCAGAGGTTACAGTCCATAAAGACGATCCAGAAATATGCAATTTAATTGTCTTATAGTGTAAGTACTGTTTCCATTAAACGAGTTTGCTTCGCATTTGGTTGAAAAATAAAGTGACATTCTTGATAATTAAAAATCTTTAATTGATAATTTTGTATCTTTTCTCACATATGCTAGAATTTTCCAAGAAATCCTGAGTTATAACTAAATGTGCATATATTATTTAGAATTTATTTCTATATGTTCGGAATTTTTTTCATGATGTTCATACTTTTTTTTGTTATTTACATTTACATCAACATCTAGGTCAGTAGCAACCACTATTGCATTTAAAGGGGTGGTAACTGTGAAGATGACATGATATGGTGATGATAATCAGTGAAAGGACGAACCATGCGTGAGGAGGGGCTCGAACACGCCATCTTTCGGTCCGAGATAGACACGGCGCTACTGCCTTAACGATCTCGGCCTCCGGACCAGCAATTTATGTTGTTTTATTGTTATATTTTTGTTATAATATTGTTATGTTAACTTGTAGAGATGGACATCCGCATGCATTAGGCGGTCTAAATATTAACCAGTTAACATCAATCTGCAGAGTTCGATGGTGTTTGTAAACGGTTTTGGAAGTAATGTTAGTGGGACAGATTTGTGTGAGGATGCGAAGAGAAGGATATAGAAGTGAGTTAAGGTGTTTTAAGGAATTGTTTAGGGAAGGTGATTTCTTTCTGTTTGGAGTTATATAGGTTTTTCGAAGTTCCAATATTGATTCACTGGGAGATCGGAATAATTTATGAAATTAATAAATGACATGTCCGTTTATTGCTTTTATACTGAGTTCATTATGAATTTGCTTTCTGATCCACGCACATTTAATTTTATCTGAGAAATGTATTTTGGATTATTTCTATTTTATTTAGGGTGGTTCGTGCTACGTGTTTGCAGATGGGTTAGGAATATTTGAGGATTGGCCTTATGACTGATTTGTAGGCAGTGAGGTCGCAATTGGTATTATGGGCAAGTTTTGCGTTTATTACTGGTAATGATGTTCATATTTTTGCATATATACTTTGCCCGGTATATACTTACTATTTTGCCCGGTTATCACCATGGTAATATTATTGTTGCTTTCCGTGAAGAAGTAAACTAGTCTTAGGAATCAAATATACAGGTTAATGTAGTTATGGTTCTGGGTTCTGTTGGGGAGTCCTTTTAAAGCTCTATTTTTAATATGACGGAGGACTATTTTGCGATGGGAATTTAGTTAGTCTCTCTATATAGCCTTTTTATATTTATCGACCGTGATACTGTTATGGAGAATTTAGCCAATGGAAACGTGCAATTCGTTAGTGGATCGTTGAGTCGTTGATTCAGTTTTTGGTTCATTAGCTAATTTCTTGATTTTAGTTTTTAGGTCATGACTACAAGTTTTTGACAAAGTCGTCGGCTGTTTTGTGGTTTTGTTGTTTGTTACTTAAGTATTATAAGTAAGATAGATTTTCAGTTGTTCTTTTAAAACCATTAAAATTTTATTAAATTCTTATGCGTGTTTGGTATCCGGAGAAAGTAGTTGATAATTGCAGTAACGGGCTGTAATTTTTTTTAGAAACCTTGTCTGTATGATTGCGTGATTTACATATCGTTCGAAAACGATTCGGCTAATGAACATTTACGTCTAGAAGAATATTTACATACATATTTAGTCCAAGTACGCTGATTTTAATGACAATGGCAGCGAAGAAATCTTGGAACTGTGAGGGGTTTGGCGTTTTGAATTCTATGATTAGTGGACATTGGTCTGGATCTTTTCCTTGCATTGTTTGAGTTACGGGCAAATTGAAGCTTTTGGACACCAACATGTCTAAAATGTCTGTAACAGTACTGCTTTTGTAGGGTAGTCGTGGGTTGACAAGAAGATATTACTACTATGCTGTTGTTTAGTGCGATAGATTTTGAGTTAGCGCCTTTGCTGAATTGCGCAATTGCAAACCCAGGCTTTGATTTTACTATTTCTCCTAGGAGAATAAAGTTGGCTTTGTTGTTAAATATTTCTTTATATTCCTTTAGTGGAAATTATTTGTATGAAGGTTGAAAACCTGTAGTTATTATGAAGCCATTTCTTTCTTACAGTGATTGTACAATATTCAAGGTGGTACAGTTAAGACTAGGTGTCAGCTGAAGTTTAATTCGGTTTCTACGTTTGAGATACCGGAAAGAGGTAGAGGCAGAAATTCGTCAGACCTCGCCCTTTGTTCTGAATAAATCTTTGAACATGTTTGAACCGATTGTTTAAAAGCGCGGCAACTGATGTAATTTGCCGAGTATTTTGAGCAAATAGGTTTAGAGCTCGTTAGCTTTGAGCATTGCGAATAATGGTGGGGTTCTTTACTTCGGCAGTTCAGGGTCTTTGTTGTTCTGCGTATCTTTCATATATTCCTTCGCATTGTTTCTAGCTAAATCATGTTTTAGGCAGTCTTTTAGTTTCTTGGTTCTTGGGTCGAATTTATTATTTAGTTGAATCCATCAGCACGAAGCTATTTTCTATGGTGACAGACACGGCCAAAGTACCCCTTTTGGAAAATAGTATTATAACTATTATTTATAATATATTAATATGTAAATAATATAATAATGTTTTACTGTTATTACTACTTCTTCATCACGACTAAAGATATTATGAGTCGGTTAAATATAAAATGTACTCCAGGTTGCAACCAGCTACTTAAGGAGAAGATCTTGAGACTGTTGGTCCCTCCACAATACTTGTGTACTGTGTGCATGTGCGCTGTTCCAAATAAAGCAATTTCTTACACTTTCCGGTCTTTTGAATGATCTGAGAGTTAAGCCAAGTTCTTACACACCTTTTGCGGAACAAATTTCAGAGCTCCGATGACTATCGGTACGACCTGTGCTTTTACGCCTCACATTCGGCTGATCTTAATTTCCAAACTTTTGTATTTTAGTACTAAGTGATAACGACGTTTTGATCGCAAGACACAGCCACATCTACAAGTAGATACGATTTTGTCTCCAAATCCCGAATAACAATATCCGGTTTGTTTGCCGTTATCGTGCGATCCGTTTCAATTTGGTGGTCGTACATTATTGTTTAGAGTCCAACAGACGTCACTGGTTTTAATGAGTGTTCGAATTTTTAGAACCGCTTTATGTTGTGTTCTCAACGCCTGATCTTGGGCAGCTATTAGAACTGCTTCCGATGTTGGCTTCATTCTTCCCCTTTTAAGCCACATAAATGATTGATCTTTATTGATCTGCACCTTATCCATTCTTTTTAGATATTGTTCATGGAGTGGTTTGTCTCGCCGCGATTTCTTTAACGTCTTTTTTGTCTCACATTTTATGTTTAGTAGCATTAAAAGTTCAGTGTGTGTGTGTGTGTGTGTGTGTGTGTGTGTTATTCTGCGTGTCTTGCATAGTTTTCTTCGCAATGCTTATTGCAAAACTACCTGACTCTGTTTCGTATTCTTCGGTCAGATTTAATTACCTGCCTCATTAGTGGGTCATATTGATGACTATTTAACCATCCCGACTATTCTATTGTGTCAAGAGACATCAATTTGTCTGAGGCCCCTTCCTAATCCGTTATGTGACACATAAAGTCTATGTACATTAGCTCGAGAGGGAATGACATGATGCATGGGGAGTAGTTTTCTGGTCTTTCCATCATTCTAATTATTATTATTATTATTATTATTATTATTATTATTATTATTATTATTATTATTATTATTATTATTATTATTATTATTATTATTATTATTATTATTATTATTATTAATCATCCTCATCCTCATAATAAAACGTCGGCTCTAATAGAATGAAACCATGCGCACAAATGCTCACAAGTGTATTAGTGTTGGATAGGGATTTCCCCTTCTAGAGGTGTATTAAAGAAATTTAAGACGAGAAACTGGTAAGTTGCAAAATGTAGCATTTGTGGATTTTCAGGCGCGTATGCAACCCACAAAACACACTAAGCCACGATACACATTACCACCGTGCATAACGCGGAAATGATGCATCTTAAGAGCCTTAAACGCAGTTTTTGTGACATTACACAACAAGTTATGTTTTCTATAACATAAAACTACAAAATGAACCCTTTTGAACGTTCTACTTCGTTTTTGTGGTTCCGACACTACGTTGCACAGATTGTCTGAAACGCTGAAAGTTAGATTCCATTATGAAGCTTTTTTCACTTTCAAAACAATCATTAAAAAGTTCTGTTTTTGAAGATGAAACTTTTTCAAAAAATATTTGAGATGCTTCTATTACATTTCTGCATTTTTGCTGTTACAGAACTCTTAACAATTCAGGACTTCCCGTTTAATGCAGCAGGAAAAGCACTGCTATATACGTCGCCATAATGTTTACTAATATTTCGTAACAAAAAAAAACAATTTAGAATTTCCAGTTTAATTTCTAGGTTAATAAGTGCTAGTACAGTCATGAAGAAATGAGAAATATTTGAGAGAACATTTGCGGGGATTTTCCAGAACAATTTAGGGGGCACTCGAGAAACATGGGTTAAGATTACAGGAAACTATTGAGAAAAATCTGAAGATCATTCTAAGATCATTTGGAAGAACATTTTGGGGAGAATTTGGGGTAAAATTTGATAGAACATTTAGGAGAACGTTTGGGGAACATTTGGAGGAACGTTTGGAAGAACATATAGATCAGTCAAGTTCATTACTTCCGTAAGTATAGTGCGAGTTTTTATAGTAGTAGGTGACGGTGGGTGCTCCCCCGCTGGATGATTCGGCGCCAACCTACACATCAGTTTCTTGGGTTTCCCAATCTAGGTATTCCTCACAAGCGCAACATTTGTAGTAGTGAGTGGGGGTAAGTGAAAAATCTGTGTAAGTAAGAGGTGAGGATAGGGCATGAAAGAGCAAGGAAAGATCGCGCGAGATATGTAGCCCGTTTTTAGGGTGCTGCTCCGGCATTCGCCTAGTGTTGACGAATCCACGGACAGTCACCGATCTCAGCAGCAATTCTCCTCCAGACAGCGGCTGACTTCGATGTAGCTAATATTCCACCGTCAGGACTCGAACCCTAGGACCTCCGGATCAGAGGCCCGGCAGTGACATACGTTGATGCCATAAACCGGTCAGAAGTGCATGTGTGTGATTGGAGGCGGTAGAAGAATCCACTGCGACGGTAGTCCACAGAAGCGGTAGAACGGCGAGGGCTTCCCGAGCGCGGCGCGAGGAGCCGGGGAGGCGGCGCGGCGGGCGCTCCGCCACGTCCACGCTCGATCGAGCGCGCACCTCGCGTCCCAGCCGCCGCCGCCGCCGACGCTCTCCACGACGCACGCCGCGTTTTTACCGCCATCCCTCCGGGCGCCGCCGCCGCCGCTAGTCCCGTCTGCCTGCGGCGGTCGCAGAAGCGACATTCGCTCACCTGCTCTCTCAGAACTAGAAACGGCGCTCTCGGAGGCGGCTAGCTCTGTTTCTTTCACTTCTTCATTCGGGTTTACAATGAATTGTTTGAAAAGGTTTTCAGCCATTGTTCGTTGAATAGAAATATAATATGAATAAATGAAAATATCGAGTATGAAAGAATCTGGGATCTTTGTAACAATATTTTCCCCGTAACATGTGAATGCAGTTTATAAACGGTACTGGGAAGATTGTTATTCTACAATCGTGTATATGCTGAGCTAGACGAATTTATAATTATCTATATTGTTTTTTTAACGTTCTCTCTTATCATAAAGTATTGCAGGAAATTCACTCTCCATGATTTCGCCTATCTAACATATCATGTTTTATAGTACTACCTCGATACAATATTAATTAAACTAAACCTAATTTAAACAAACTTTTAATAAATATTATACAATACGTGCATCTATAGAAATATTTCCATAATTTATTGAGTTGTGTAGGTTTTCTCTCTTGAAATTTTGGTGCAGTTCTACAGGAGACTACCGTATCAACTATGGTCCTATACACAAAATAATGAAGACAATGTGCAAGCGTAGGACGTACTTTTTGACCCCTTCCCCTGTACGTCTTTTCTTTTCTCTTTCACGAAACTTCCCTTTCACTACTCAGTATAACATACTCAGTTCTATTAATGTTCGGCCCTAAGCCGCCATCCTGATTGAGGTTTTTCTGGGTTTACTCAATCGCTTAAGGCGTATGCCGGGATGGTCCCTAGATTTGTTCTCCCAGACGTAAATGTACAGCTTGTCCTCCCCTCTTAAAATGTTACTACTCTAAATGTATGTATAAATGTATGTAAATTCAGTGGTTAGGCGGAAGAGCAGGCCCTATGGCCTGAGCCTCGCCATTAATAAAGACATTATTATTATTATTATTATTATTATTATTATTATTATTATTATTATTATTATAAGAAAATACCTTGTCAAATTTATAAACTGCGCAATAGTGTCGGAGTATTTACAGCTATGCTACTATGAATTTGTTCTTCAGATACAGAAATTGTGAAGAAATATTGATGTTTGAACTCAAAGTGAAAATCTCTTGACAATATTTAATTGGCGAAGACTTCGCAATGTAGTCCATGAACATGTTTTTCTCTTGGTGCGATGGGGAAGGACGGGGGAAAGAATAAGTCGAGTTTAATGTTTCTTTTTTTTTTGTTGGCTTGTCTTCGCATCGGGCGCAAAAACTACAGAGGTTGTGGAGGAGTATAAAATGTTAAGTGCACGTTAGAAATATTTCCAGAGGAAATAAAGAAAATCAATTTCGTCTCGATTACTTGAATTACAGCTCATTTTCACTTCGACTGAATTGGTTTGAAAGATATGGACACCCAGTTACAAAAATCTGAAGAGGCTTTAGAATTGCTGAAAGAAATAAAAAATACGAGCAGTATACCAATAAGAAGTAGTAACAGACATGCCTACTTCTATTGAACGTCCTGCAGGGTGTATAAAAACAATAAAAATGTGTCAGGACATTACTGAAATAAGAACTTATGTATCATATAATTACTCTTTGGTGGAATGAAGAAAAAAACTTAATTACTGATTCTTAATTACATAGGATTTTTTGTAAACAAACGATTACTATTAGCACGATATTTAAATAAGAAAAATAATTCAACAATTAAACAAGAATTGTTGATATATAATCAATTTTAATTTTTAAAAACGTTTTAAAATTAAGATTTTATTCTTAAAAGAGTAAAATAAGCATGCTCAAAACTCAAGACTATTCTAAATGGACTTGGCTGGACTTATTTCCAGTCTTTCTGAGTGTAAGATAATCAGCAGTAGATGTCAGTACGAAATTTTATTACGTATTGTAATAAAACGAAGTACAACATGGCGGAATAGATTACACTCTAACTTTACATTCTGAAAAGGAAACATCTCCATGTTTATTTTCCGATTTTGTGAAATTTTGTATTTCGTATATTGTATTGGACAAAGAATATATATTACCTGTTTTTTTCCTTTTCTTCAGACGAATATTTTTGAAAGAGTTTAATCACTTTCAGAAAACCAACTGTAAAACCACTTGTTTACCTATCTCGATAGTAAACAAGTGGTTTTACTGTTGCTCGTAGAAAAATGCAATGTTTTTGAGCAAACGCAGTTGCAAAAATTGTATGCGACCAAGACATATTACAAGTTCACTTAGGAGCATTTTTGTATGCGTTTTTAAAGGGGATAACACAGGTATTGATAAGAGTGTGTAATAGAAGCAAAGAAAAAATGTGCTTTTTTGTGAAGAGATAACGATCACCAATTCCACGTTTCGTCTGTCTTCTTGGAAAGTAATTTTAAGCCATAATTCGTAATTTAATAAATATATTTTAATAAAAAATTGTAAACATTCTTTATAAAAAATAACATTTCCAAAACCGGCTCGAGGAGGTGGGAGGCCGTACGCCCTTTCCGTGCGAGCTTCTCTCCGTCGACGGCGACGGCGACGGCGCCTTCAGCGGCGGCGGTGGCGGCAGTCAGCAGTGGCGATTGCGTCGCGTCGGAAAGTGGCAGGGTGCTGCCAACAGCTCCATTCCCCCCGCCTGCACCCCTGCCGCTGTTCGCGGCCCAACTGCTCAACTCCAGACAAGGAGATGGGCGCTCGCGGCCTTGCAAGTTATCGGCGTCAAACAATGGCGAAGCATCCAACAGAGTAAGAGGCGATGTCATCGTTTCCTCCTGTTTGTAATTCTGCCAGATATGTCTCAGTATTAGGGCCAATAATTAGCAAATTCATTTTTATGGAGAAATTTTGCAATAAAAATTTAAATGCATGAATATTGTGCGCTATTCTGTAGATAAAAAGTAAACCTATTGATCTGCTGCTGTATGGTTTGGAAAAAGTAGCTGGATAAAATAAGTGAAAACGTGCATTTTTGGTTTAGATCGTCTAAACGTTCTTCAAATAATAAATATGCACAAATGCTGTCATAAAACATCGGAAAGTGATTTTATCGTAAGAAGAGTGCGTATTTTAAAAATCAGTATCTCAATATGTAATTTTCAATGTGTATTTTAAAATAAATATTTTAAAAATACACTTGTTCACTTCTTTCAAAGTGACTTTGACTTTTTTCGTATTTCGCTTTCTTTCATCACTCGCCATTCCGTCTCATCATGGTTCTCTCAGAAGGACAGACGGTTCAGACCAGGTTCCAACGCCCTGAGTGCGACAGTCCGAACACCCTGGGGCGTCGGAACGATCGCCCACGGCTCTCCGCTCCAGGCGGTGGGAAGGCGCGTTCGCATGATGGCGACGCGACGCGACACCCACAGAGCGCTCTCCTCGCGCTCCCAACCGCCACCGCCACCCTCACCCCGCGCCGCCCCCGCAGCCCTCGCGCCCGCGCTGACGTCAGAGCTTTTTTGTCCTCCGCCACCGCCGCCGCCGCCGCCGCCTTCCTGAGAACGACTGGAGCGTTGCGACGTGGGTGAGGCGAGGCGAGGCGAGGAGCCGAGGCCGGAGAGCCTGGGGCGTCGAAGCGGGGAGCGGGATGGAAGAGCGGGGTAGGCGGGGCTGCCGGGGCGGGGGTGGCCGCGGCGGGGTTGCCGGCCTCCCTGAAACGCACGAGCTGTCGGCTGGACCGACACGACGGCCCTTCGGATTCGCGCGATCGCCCGCCGCGGCAGCCTCCCTGCTGGGCGGCCCCGCCGACGGCGGCTCCCGACCAGGCCGCGCTCGCCTCATTGGCTCCCTCGCTTGCCTCGGAAATTGATATGTTTATTCTATAAAGAGATTGTGCAGTTAGCGAACTGTGTGTCGGTAAGCATGTTGAGGAAATTTGTCTTCCTCACGGTCAATGAAATGAAATAGAGTACTTTATATTTTGTTGGGACAACGAGAACTCAAATCCAATATCACATGAACTTGATTTTACATTAGAATATATATTATTCTTTCTCATTTACAATGTGGTTATAGCGTAAACATCAACAACTCCATGGATAAATTACCCTGTTCTGATCACAGGTATTTCAATGTAATTTAAGACTCCGTTCCTTCGTTCCTTGGTGCGTTCCGCTTTCCTTGTTCCTTTAAGTTTGTAATTTGAATTGCTACTCAATAGTGAACACTTCTGTATTACACGAATGATCAGAAAGTGTATTATAGAATTATCTTCGTAGAAAAGTGCACAAATTCACAAATAATTTTCTTGAAAATAAGCCTCCTGTAAGTCAGTTGAGATGTGTACATTATTTTAATACATAAAATAGTATGGCCTGTAATAACTATGTTACTTATTGTAAAACAAAGTAACATAACCTAGTCGTTCAATAATCAATCACTTTCTGCAAACGATCGTCACTGGGAAAGTAATGTGAAGCATGCATTTTTCGTTGCATACTTTCTTTCCTTCCTTTACTGACTCACTAGTGTAACATAAATCATGTCAAAGATGTAACAAAATAGAAACAGAATTTAAAGAATGAGGACATTACTTACGCATGCTGTTACTTCATGTGGCAATGTAGCCGTATCGCTTTCGTCACACAGAATAGCCACGAATCATTATGCAAATGCTAGAGATTACATCTAATCTAATATTTTTTGTTGTAAACTATTTTTTTTACTGCAATACAAATTTGTTTTTTTATTGAAGAGAAATGGATAGGCAATATTTAATAACTGCAAAAATCGTCGGTGATGTTGAAGCAGGATCTTGGATTAGAATCTAAGTACACGGACCAGGAGTTTGCCAATTTGAATCGGGTGTTTGGCATGTATGTTCTCATCTGGGATTGTTGTGATTTCCGTCCCATACTACCAAGTCTCCGATTTTAACAACATACAATTACTTAGCACTCAACCATCAATATTATCACCACTCATTATTCACTCCTCGTGATCACTCTATCATCCATCACACAATGAAAGAACGGCCAAACCGCTGTGCGCAAGAAAGGCATAGAAGAGTAAGCTTCCCTCACCTGCGCTCCGTTGTGAATTTAGCACCCATCGCCAACATAAATAAGATTATTATTAATTGTTATTTAAAAATGACGTGGTTACAATGATTTCAGTTCAAACACTCGTTTCAAATATTTGTATTTACAAAGTTTTGTTAATCAAAATTTCAAGAGCTTTTAATGCCAGTTTATGTTTTTAGGATGAAGAACAGACCTTATGATCATTAAGACCTTAAGATCATTATTATTATTATTATTATTATTATTATTATTATTATTATTGTTGTTGTTGTTGTTGTTATTTGAATACTATCACAAAATATGTAGCAGAAATTTAGGTGGAATAAGTGAGTGTTTGCAATTGTAAAATGCGGAATAATCCGGCTACCAGAAACGTGAAATACGGACGCCTCATATGGCTCATTTAAAGCTGTGTACATGGCTAACCCGAAACTCACAGTTTGAGCGAGTATGGCGTTAGTAAAGTAAAGTGAATTTCCAAAATTTCAAACACATACTAGGCTTTCTTAAATTGATTTCGTTTACTGGATCTATTAATTTTGTATGGCGTATAGGGGCACAAATTTACTATAAAGTTGCAAAAATTCTTGCGTGGCGGACTTCTTACAGTTTTTCAGATTGTTCTGCGATCCTTCTCAATAAGATGCACTTAGTGAATACACTACTTTTAATAAAGCTCTTTTGAAAAACTATTGAAGATGTGAAATACAGATATAAGAGATACTACATAAAATAGATATAAAATTACGAAACTTAACCGCAACAGGTTGTTGATTCTTCACAAAATTTGATAGTCTCCGGAGAAAAGAGATTTACACACTGATAGACTCCGAGAAAGGAATCTATCTATACGACTATAACAAATATCAAAGGAATTAGATTAGATTCCTACATAGGGCGTTGCTATCAGAGGCAACAATCGCCAGAAATTACTTTTGTAATTCCGAAGCAACCATAGTTCATTGAATTTGGTAGTTTTGTAATCCGTAAAAACTACCAAATTACTCCGCCATGTGTCTAATATACCATATTTCAAAGCGATCACGTTCTTTCTAAAAAATCTTTTTGGGCAGTATGTTCTTAAATCGTATCTAACAATATAAAACAACAAAGTTTCTGTCTTACTCCATTTGCTGAAACTTAACGATAAATCTCGGAAACGGAGGAAATAATGTTCAAGATGCCTATATAATGAGTAAATAAAAAAAATTCCTCACTATGACACCCTTACGCCTATGATGCTATCTCTTACGATAAATTACGTGATAAACATACGCGCTGAAAATAAAATTCCAGGATGTGCACTGAAGAACGGACTTAAGAATGTATGAATCGCGGTTTCCTCTCCCCGGCGAGATTTTGACGGATGTGTGGACATAGTGAGTTGGCAGGCGTATCAGCGGTAGTGCCGGAAGGCAATGTCTGGGTTAGTCCTGGGGCAAGAGCCGAACCCGGGCCCCGCGTCCGGAGAACGCTTCCGACCCACCGCTGCTCTGCGTCTTCTCGCGGCGGCGGGCAGGATCGATAGCGTCATTAAGCTGGGTAGGGCGGAGCGGGGCGGGGCGGGGCGGGGCGGGGAGGGGATAGGAGAGGCGAGGCGTGAAAGGGCGAGGCGGGGCGGGAAAGGCGGGGCGGGGTGAGGCGGCGCGCGGGACGTGTGACGGGGCGGGAAGAGGCAGGGGAGAGGGGCTGAGCGGGCAGGGGCGGCGAGCATGACGCGTGTCTCGCTGGGAAGCTGCATCATCTCTCTCAGAACTGAACTGCTGATGTAAAGCCCTCTGCAAGTTGCAATTGGAGTATTTCAAGGCAATCATTCTTCATTGAAATTGATACATAACCCACTGGAGAATTCTGCTAACATGAAAATCTCATGCTGGGTAAGCAGATCCCTACCGCTTCAAGACACCCTAATGAAATCTTTATTTCATTTCTGTGGTATTTATTGAAGCTTTAAATTCTGAAGGATAGGAAGCAATTTAAATAATGACGTCTTTCATATTTGCTATAAGTAGATATTTACATTTCTACGTCGAAAACAACAAAAAATTGTAATAATTGTTACCCTGTTTGATGTTTTGCTTGTATTATAAATTAAGACATCGTTAAGAAATGTGCAGTCATCCGTTATACGAGTACCTAGAACTGCTTAATCCTACATTCAGACGATGTCAATAAATCTATTATAATTATCCGAGCACTAGAATTTATTTTCAATTTTCCTGGAATTTATATATTCTTGAGTCATTGTCCTTAAAATATTTTAGAACTTTAAAGTTAACCGCAAAAAAAACATCGATATATTTATTAGTTTATACAAACTATCACATCCCAGTTTACACATTTTTGTCACTTGGTTATCTTTTTTCTTCTTCAGCAATGTTCTACGAAATAAATCGATGTTCGAGTAATAATAATAATTATTATCGAGTAATAATGATCTGTATTCGGAACGAAATAGTGGTTATTTGGTGTGAATGTAACCTCAAAATATGCTTGCACATTCCACTTATCACTGCATAAATGCGTAGTGTTTATATTTAAGAAAAAGGACGACCTCATCTGCGAGACTGTTGAGTGGTACCTAAAATTATGACGCGTTCGGAGCTCGGTGACTGCAAGCCTTACATGCAGCTTCTGGCGAAGCTGTTGATCTGTTTATCCCCATTTACCGATTTATTTACAATCAATCATTCTGATGGTTACGTGTCAAGTTATGTGCATCTTTTAATAGGACGAAATATACTGGATTCTCTAAATCACATTCTGGTAATCCGTGTATGTAATTCCGGTGAAGAGGTAAAACTGTAGAACAATAGTACTTACCAGGCCGCGAAATATATTATTTGGCGCGTTATTGCCAGGAAATGTCGGGAAAAATAAGAAATTAATTATTTATTTAAATACATTTGACTCTAATTACATAGATAGCATGCTAGCCTTCCGTGGTGCGATCCCAAGTTCGATTCCCTGATGGACCAAAAAAGGAACTGTGGCTTTCCATTACAATCGTCTCAGTTTCTACTGCTGTGTGTCAAAAGAAAAGCTCAAGCAGGTCAAGAATGCTAGATACAGCGAAGGGAATACACTATACTCGCTATATATCTCCCTTAACCCTCGGCGTGGAATACTAAGTGCCCCAGCCTGGAACACCTGTGGCACTGTTAAAATGTGGTTTAATCCGACCCTACAATGCCAAATATATTTGTGCCCTTGCTTGCTTTTTGTAACGCAAAACCGTATTACTGTGAGTTAGATGCTTCATAGGCCAGAAGATTCTCACTCTGAGTTCTGACTGCAGAGGATTTCCAACCTCAGATATGTAACTGGGTTGAGGTCTGCTAGTGCCTGGATGAGAATTTTAGGGTAAGGTCTGATCAATCTATTTGTTGCCTCCGCAGATCCGTTCGAGGCGGATGTTAGAGCAGTACCTTAAACAAAGGGCCAAGGACCGTGCAAAATCATGCAATTCCATTGTTCCCATTCCCATCATTAGAGCCCCGAATTGACGTGATCTCATGATCCTTCTGGTCCCCCCAACCCCATGATTTCGAAAGATTAATATTTCTGCGAGTAGGCAGATAGGCCAAGCCTTCAGCTTTAACGCAATCGAATAGAAAGTAAAGAAAATGAATTACTTAACTACAATTTTTAAAGTGTCACTAAAAGAACAGATTTCGCAGCCACATGCCGTTAGTTTTAAGAATTTTGGAGGAAAACATTTTTTAAAAATTAAGTTACAATTTGTTTGTATTGCATTATTTTCGTATGTAAAGTTACCTATTACTAATGAACACGTAATAATGCAGTTCATAAAATTAAGTAATACTATTCCGTTAATTATAAGATTTTGCAAAACACTGCCATTTAGTTCAGAAATCGTAAACTTACGGGCACATAGGCCAAAAACGCAAACGTCTGTGGATTAGATACCTTGTGCGCGAATGTCAACCGCCCCCTCCCTGCGGGCGGTGGGCGGTGGGCAGTGCGCGGTGAGCGGTGGGCAGTGGGCGCGGGCGGTGGGCGCCGGCGGTGGGCGGGTCCGCAGAGGGCGGCGCGGCCGCCGCCGGGGCGCCTCCCACCCAAGCGTGTCGGCGGCGGTGCGCGCTAGGGCCAGTTTTTAATTCCCGCTGCGCGGCGCAGCACGGGGCGCAGCGGCCAGCAGCCCCCGCGCGCCGCGGCGGCGTCCGGTTGGCTCCCGCCGCCACCGCTCCTCGCCGCGCCGCCCCGCGCCCGCCCCGCCGTTCCCCGCCGCGCCCCGCCGCGCCGCGCAGCCCAGGTTTTGCGCGCAGCCCTCGCAGCACCTGGGGCGACCGCGGGAACGCCGCCGCCGCCGCACTTTTTCGCCCTGCGTGGATGCCGGCCGCCTGCCCGCTTTCCTAGCTCCCGGTCACTGTCTTTGGCCCGCTCCTTTGCCCGCTCCAAGCGCCTGTGCGCACGCCGCGCCGCTCGGACAGTCGGACGCACGTCCCCTTGGTGCTCCTCCCGCTCGGTCCTCTGCGCGGACGCCGGTGTGCCTTCCACGTCCCCAGAGTCGGAGTTAAGGGACTGCAGGTTCACTCAGCACAAAATTGAGGCGCTCAGAATAATAACGAAAATTTTTCTATTTTCTTTTACGTTCACTTTCACTATGGGCTAATTGTTGACTGTGGAATTTGAGGGTTTTGCCATATCTCAATTGAACATATGTTAGGTATATGGCACGAATTCACCGTCATACTTGTAACTAAAAATGCCAGGTCGGTTGGGTTCTGCCGTTATTATCCTGAGCGCATCAATTGTGTTGCCGCCTCCAGGAATTGTTTTACAAACATTTAAAAATAAATTTTTAAATTTTAGAGACAAATTTTAGTTCAGTAGAATATTTTATTAATAATTGTTTTACTATTGCTACGATCATTTTTATGGCATTTTTTCGAATATTTTATGATTTTGTTTTCGTAACAAGTGGTCAAAATAGGCGGGACCCTTAACCAACTGCTTATTTTTCATCTATGTATATCCAGCTCTCATTACGCGTATTGTCTGCAGCGTAGTCCAACGGGACACACAAGTGATACTTCGTAATTGCGAACTATAAATGTTCGACTCAATACAAAATACGATATTCGTATTTCGATTTACCAACTCTTGGTAAATCTTTGTTTTAAAGTGAAAATCGCTGCATACTGGAAATTAACTTCGATCGGCGAGATTCCGTTTCAGCCTAAAGGCTCAGTACTGGGTGTATTCTGCAAAGCGTTTATTAGCAATTAAATAATTAGTAATTTAATAATTAATTTAGTTTATTCTAAATTTCCAGATTCTGCACATTTTGAAACACCCGTGCATCAGGTAGTGCCAAAGTTCCAAAAAGAAACAAAATGCCGAAAATATTTCATTTGTCACAAAACATTACAACTGTCAAAAGTTTGTACCTTCTAAAGAATTGCTTTTAAATTAAAATTTCTTCATTGTTTATTGTCACTTGTTGACATACTGAAACCTAACATTCAATGTTCCTTAAAACCCATGCTACAGAGGGGCAAACCCTATCCTCCAAAACTGTAATATTACACCCAAAAAGTATCATTTTTTAGATTAGGGCATAAGAAATACCTCATGTGCCTCAAGGAACACGATAAACTTTTTCAAGGGCCTAGGACGTATTATTTTGGAGTTATTGACCGTGTATCGTGCGTTGCTGTGTAGTGTGCGCTGCGGGTTGGCCTATGTATCTCTTATATCAAAATATGATAACTTCTATTGTTTGTCTTAAATGTGTTTGATGCAGGCCCGGGGGTGTAATTACCTATCCAGCAATGGGACACCTATAGCTGTTATTCGATACTTTCTTATAAATGATATTAAAAGTTCAACTTTCCTTAGCGTATTACACAGCAGACTTTTAATATTTTCAGTACTTCTTCATTCCTTGTAAACGCAATACTGCGAGGATATGTTATTTATTGAAACACGTTGTGAAGTACGTAGTTCCTTTGACGTAAACTGTGTAAAATAATGTAAGTTTTCACAACTCATTTTGCCAACGGATCTAATGTATGGCGATGGAGATGTAAAATGGCGATTGAAGATATATCTATAGATAAGATGGGCAAGCGCAATAGTAATGATTTGGATGAGCTTGGCAAATATTGCGCAAAACGAAGAGAGAAGGAAACTCGTGTAAACATAGATTTCCCCTACAATATTTCAATGTCCTCATTGTGGATGTTTATATGCTTTTTTTCTTTTAGTTTCAAACAATTTCTAGTTTACCATAAAACTAAGTTAAATATTTTGCATTGCACAGACCTAAGTATTTTTATGTCAATCGCAAATGGCGGAGTCCGAAGCCACTGTAAATTTTGAAATGCGCAAGCGAAGTGGTTCGCTGTAAAATGAAAATAATGTGAATAATGACAACAGATTATAATGTTCGTAGTATTCTTACGAAAATTCATTTGTTCTCTTAGTTCGTCGATTCCCATCCATGAAGTTGGTGGCAATAAAATTGCGAAATCCGACAAATTCCGAATCGTATTCCAATGCTGAAAAAAATCCCTATTTTGCAGTCTTTAACTTTAGAATGGGTCAATGGAAACACATATCTAATTCTATTAAGGTGCCAATATAAAATTAACTATCCGCTGTTTATAACAGTTCGTAAAAAGAGATAAATTTTGATTTCTGATTTTTGGGGATCTTAAATCAAATCAATTACTTTAAAATTTCATGTATGATGTACTCTTAAAAATATCAAGCAGATAAGGTGACAACTTCAATTCAAAATCAAAAAATACCTACTAGAAAGAATATATACCATGTATTATTGTTACTTATTCGATTTTACTTCCTGATATGCTAGTATTTACGAAACATACACGTTGTACAGAGAATGGATTTCAATGCAATAAAAATCGAATCAACATTTCACTAAGATTGACGTTCTGTGCGTCCTTGATACCGAAAAAGTGTATTTTTTTTTCTCATTTACTTTGTAGTACAGAAAAAGACTGCCGAAGAATGTCTGTTTTTTTCACAAAAAATGTTTTGTGAGTTCCTGATACCGAAAAAAATATTTTTCTCTATTGACATAAGGAATATATTACGTTCGCCTATACGTAGAATACTCAAAATTTACGTTTTGCTAATCCTGGATATAAAAAAAGAGTTTTTCTTTCAAAAAGTTTGTCTCTCTACGTACGGCTGTCTGTGAACATCACCAGCACCTACACGGTACATAGCATTAAAAAAAATATCTGATGGATTTGGACGATGTTGTGGCCCCTCGAATTTGAAATTAATATTTTAATATTTGGAAATGCTTTTCATGAAGCTTTCACAAACTTTTTCAAAATATTTTCAAAAATATCTCCAAATTTTTACTGTATATTATTTGTTTTAAGAAGCAATGTGCGTATAAGTATGTCCAATTTTCAATAACATTGCATGTAGATATTTATGTCGTAATACAATAAATTTCCACTTCATATATTTTTAAATCTTATAATGTACCCTTTTTTCAATATATAAGCAGTTTCATCTAATTTTGTAGTTATTTTTTAAATTTTTTAAACAACTTTTCTTAAGTACCAAAACATGATTTTCTCCATTTTGAAACTTTTTGGGTATTGATAAAGAATAATAGTGTAAATCACTGGACGTAAGCGTCGTATTGATTAAAGATTTTTAATTTTAGAAAATTAACAGTTTTTTGGAAATTTCGCTTGTTAATATTTATATTACAGATTTATTTAATACATTAGTTCTTTTTTATAAATAGTATTTTATTTTCTTATTATCCTTGTATTTCAGAACCATTGGGCAAAAGTATCCGCAAAGAATTAAACCGTATTTTCCCTAAATCTTTTTATAATTGAAAGTTCTACTTTCAGTTACACCATACCAAAGGAATAAACGACCATTACATCATACTTGGATATCAAATAGATATGAAAGTAGTCGTTTGGTTTCAGAGTTCGTGGATAGAGATTTGGTGATCTGCCGTCTTGAATGTTAAAGCGAAGGAAAACGTTTTCTCACACAGCGAATTCTACTAAATAACGTCAAGATCAAATAAAAAATCTGGTCAACTGCGAACTCCAACGTTCTCTTACGTTTCTGCCAACATATGACAATCGCAACAAGCCGCATTCTGTCAGTAGTATCGCGTGTTGCATAAATAAGGTCGCGTCGTGCGACGTACGCGCGTGGCGGCCGAGCCGCGGCCACGACCACGCAAAACGCGTACGGAGCGTCCCCGGCGGACGTGCGTCGACGCATCAGGGGTTGGGCGACACGCATTCAAACGCACGCCGCCCCACCCGCCCCGCCCCGCCGCGCCGGCGCTGCGAGGCTCCCTCTGCTCATACGCCGGCAAATAACACAGCGATGAACCTTGTTTTGCGGTGTAAAGCTAGCTTTTTATTAGTAATTCGCCTTGGACTCGGGCATTTCCATTTCAAATGCGGCCTTCCGGTATGTCCGTCCAGCCTTTCAGCGATCACTGATTATTGATGGTTCGCCATTTTAATGTGTGTCTTCCTGTACAACTGTAAAGACAAGTTCGCGGCAAAAACGATCGTTTCTTTATGTCCTGTCCCGGCTGCCATGACTGAGATGAAAGTCACGTGATGTTTGGCGCTTTATGTCACCTCTTCGACTGCAGGGTGGTTTTGAATCGTTTTGTGCTGAATGCATTGCTGTTTTTGCGAGCATTCTCCTCACGTGTCTGTTGATAGAACTGTCCCGTAATCTCGTGAAACAGTAGTGTGCGCGCTCCAGCTATAACTCTCATTCGGGCGAGAAAGCAGCTGCTACTCGGATTAAAATTATTTTCTAGTTGCCTCTCTCTACCGAGAATTAAATCATCGAGATAAACATTGGCATGTAACTGTGGCCTCCTCCAGTAACATTTCACTGATGTTAATTTTTTTCGTTGTATTTTTATAAATGAAATTTTGTTCTGCATTTGTGAGATGACAAAGGAAATATTTTGGAAATAAAAAAAGTTATTTCAATGTAAATTTCGTCATAATGTTTCGTCATGGAAAATGATTTAACTATGTAAATTCTTCACAGTCTAATGTGAGGTATTACGATCATTGTATATCGCAGTTGATTTTATCTACTTTTCTTCAAATTTTCTTACTCATTATGTAAAATAAAATGTTTTAGCCACGAATTCCCATTTTAAATAATTTTAACAATTACCAAATGACGGTTATCATTGTTTCAAGTTCGGACTATCATATCAAATAGAATATTCCCCGCGTATTTCACGGGAGCAGTACAGAAGTTTTTGTTACATTACATTACTGACTAATTATATTGGAAGAGGAAGTTAGTTGGACATGTTATGTCAGCAATTGTGTTGATTAGTATTCATTTTATGGAAAGTAAATGTAACTTCATGTGCTGCAATAACTTAAAGTAGACCTGTTAGAATGACATCATCAACGTAATGATACCAAAACTTTTTCTGTAGCTTCAGTTTCTAATGTGTTCAATCTGGAATCTCTATGTAATGAGGTTTCTATTAAGCAATGAAAGCTTGAAGTTCAACGTTCCTGTTTTCAAGTCCATTAATTTTGCACAATAACATTCCACTAGGCACTAAACTTCCTCATGGTCTTTTCTATTTTATGGTAGACCTCTTGTAAATATAAAATGTCTGTGTCAGCAAGGCATACGGGCGAGATCATAAATAAAGTAAGGTAGGGGTGTAAATTAAACGCATGTATTCTTCACTGAAAAGTGGAATACTTTTGTTCATACTCATAGTTTTTCGATGCAATGTTCTTGCAATTAAAGAAACTTGTATCATCTTAATTTGTGTTGTGACCATGCGTTGATTGTTGTGACTATAATTTTTGTACTAAAACATTAACATATCAAAAAGCATTGTGTAATATGGTAATTGTACGTTAACGTGTTATAACAGATTACCCTAGAGCAGATATCAAAAGTAGTGTTTTTACGTTGAAACAAAAGTACGCCATTTCATTACTAACCCAGTGCGAAACACATTGTACTGTAGCTGTAGTTATACTGTAAGAGAGTTGACTACACTAGTACGTCCTAAATATCTTGCCCAAGTATATCCAACTGAGAGCTAAATGGAGGGCGGAAATGAGGAAGGTGGCAACCGTGAACAGTGAATCAGGAAGGTGGCAATCTCTAATCGACTAACTCATTTCTTAACACAACAACAAACGCAGATATTTCGTCATTCGCCCTTGATTTGAGTGTAACGCAAAACAATGCAGTAGTACGCTCAAAATTCTTTTCAAGCAACTCAGGACAGTTTTATTTTGCCAGTTGTAAGTGCAACATCAAAGTGCAGTGTAAAGTCAGTGCCAAGCCCTTTAGTAAACAGAGCCGAACAATAGTGATCCAAACCAAAGCCCACAACACATTAAAAAAGTTGTAGCCAAACCAGTAATGTAGATATTTAGAGTTAAAATAGAGTCCATACTCCAGACGTGTCAAGGTTCCAGGCCAAGTAACTAGCTCACTAGGTTTTGCGTTTTTTGCTGTAACATTGCAATACTTTTTCTTCACTACGCGATTCGTTTAGAGAGAAAGTATAAATACACAACTTTTGCGAAAACTAAGGAATTAGCTGTCAGTTTTGCGGTAACCTAGCCGCTCCCTATCCAAATCGCAACCAAATTCAACTCATCGCCAATTCTTTCTATTTGAGCGTATCATACAGAATTTAGTTTATCCTTCTTCATGAAACTGTCATCATAATGAAATAGCTTCCAAGCATAAAATCTCCAGGTCGCGTTAAGGTGAATAATATCACTTTCAAAAATCTACCCAACTCGGTCATCGCTTTCATTGTGAACTTCCTCAATCCCTTCTTAAGAACCTGGTAGTACCTTACTTCTCCCCCATACGCCGCAAACTGTTTTATTGATCCTTGGCAAAAATGAATTTGTCCAAATACTACCTGGAAGTATTTTATAATCCTCTCAATCCTCACACCCAGTAAAAGTTACAGCCTCAGAGATAATAATCCATAAACCTCCTCTTGACTTTAAGAAACATTTTCGAAAATTTAATCTTAGTAAGAATAAATAATTTTCTTAAGAAAATATTCTTTGTACCATTCTCCTAATACAGATTTAGTAAAAAACTATCCACAGAACGTTTTCACACCTGCTTCCAAAAAACCCTACAGAAGTTTTCATAGACATATCCAAAGCATTCGACTGGGACCTGCAGGACTAATGTATTAACTCTTGGCAATAGGCACCTCCCAGCTACCTCTCCAAAATCATAAAAAGCTTCCTCGTTAATAGAACTTTTCATTTGCAATAGAAAATCACTACGCAAACTCCCGTTTCCCATCGACCAGATTAAGTTATTAGCGAACAGAATATAAAATACCAATCGACTTCAAATTAAACTAATTGATACTGTTATTGTTTTTATGAACGACAAAATAATTGTTAGAATTAAAAACAAAGCTTTTGTCTTTAACTAAAACTTTATTCGTCTTTTTTTTAAGCAAAATCTTTTATTGCTCTTTCAATTTCTTACATCACTTACCTCACATACCTCCTGCTCAATAGACAAGATAGATTGGTTAGTCTACAAATACTCATTGTTGATCTTTAATAATTTGATCAATTTTTATTTTGAAAAACTCTTCTCACAGCTGGCATTTTTTATAGAAATTGTGAGGAATATTCGGAGTATTATTATAATATTGGGCAGAGTATCTTCCAGCTTGGATTTTACAATACATTTTAATAATTCAAGTGCGTCCGCATTAATTAATGTATTTTAGTTCCCTGTGGTATTAATAAAAGTGAGCAATAGAAGTCGTTCAACCTTGAATTCCTGTTTGTTAATTTCGGCAAATGCGTAATGTAGATTACAGTTAGTATCGTCCGATTCTAGTAATATAACAGGCGTTAGATAAGTAAAGTTATCCCCCAAATATTGTAGCTGTTGTAAACGCTCACGATCTTCTACAGATATTCTCTCTAACGAAGCTTCCGTGTCCATTTTCATAAGACCAGTTGCCATCTCTGGTTTCGTCATAAAATATGTGTCAATAAAAGTCGCTATTCTTTATATAATAGAAGTCATTCACGCTAACAATCCAAGGACAAAATAAAATACGGGGAATCTCTTCGAGTCAGTACGGACGGTGTTGCCGGCAACACCGGCAACGGCTACAATGTGCAAGATGTAATTATTATACATTAATTTAAAGAAGTCACAAATTAAGTTATAATAGATTCCGTGCTCATTTCAATATCCCAATAGTAGGAGCGACAAAAATGTGAAATTAAATGCATCAAATTTTTACAAGAGATGCGGCCATTTTAATGAAATTATTCTATTATGAAATTTTGCCGCCCCCTCAAAGTGCCGCCCGGGACGGGCCGGGTGGCCCCGGCCGCCCTCGCTACGGTACGCCACTAGGTCTACCTTAGGCATTACTCTTAACCCTGTTCAAGCATGCGCATCTCCAAACTAACGCACATAACCCCAGATTGCAGACCGCAACCGCTATTACACTACGCAATGAACTTCAAAGTCAGTAAAATACAAACACATTTAAACAATACAGAAAGTTGGTCCGTTGAGAGAAAGATCAAAATCGAACCAACTAAAACCGCAGATTTTTTTTTGTATTCATACCTTATTCCTTGTCCAGTGTGTTTAAATTCAATTACAATATAATCCCATGGATTCCACATAAAACACTTCAAAACCTTGGCATCTACATGAATTCTACTCTGAACTGGAAGATCCAAATTGACACCGAAGATCCGCAAACTAAAGCCTAAATAATAGTGTTTTAACTGTAGGTTAAAATATTGCCACCAAACGATGCCATTACCTTATATAAAACCTTTTTCAGATCTTTTCTCCTGTATACTTGTCCAGCTGCAAACTCCAATCGCGTCCATTATTTGCCCTATATCGATCTAATGAAGTTAATAACTATTGTAGCTCTTAGGTCTCCAAATCAGCAGACGATTCATTCGTCAGTGTTACAGCTTTCTGTAACTTAACTGTTCTTTTGAAAGAGAAGTAGGTGAGACGAAAATAGTTTGATATTGCAGAATATCCCCAAATTGGTAACTTCGCCATTCTTGTAGTCCAGTCAAATGGTACAAAATACGAGAAAATTTTGGGGTTGTTTTGATATTTGGTTCCTATATGTTTCCTGGGTCGCTGAACACGAATGTCAGGTTTGCCAACAAAAATGTTATCCGGAAACGTATTTTAAGCAAAATACAATATATTATACAATTATATAATATGAAGTAATCGAACCATAAATTAAATACATTTTATTAATATTTATTAAATAGTACCACTGCATATGCTAGCGACTCATATGCGTTTTTATTCCATTTACATTATATATATTTTATGTCTATTCCTACTACTTGTCGTCCCACTGACGTCGGAAAAAGATTTCCCGAAAACATTTACTAAGCTGAATGTTCCGGAACTAGTAAGCCGGTCATTGGAGGTGAACATGATTGATTTTATCGTCCTTTATTGTCTCCTTTAGCCATCATCATTCAATCTGTCCTCATGTCATCTAGTAATCAAATAAGTTGCTCATACCACGTTTAAGAAAAAATTCAAGTACACAATAACTAACGCATTAGAATTACTGTTTTTAAGCCTCAAAAAAGGGCTTGGGGCATATTCTGAAGTACATATTTAAGTCATGCGTGTTTAAGTTCCGTAGAAGTTGCTGCTTCATTAACGCAGTAATTGTGGGTCGAACTAAGATATATTATTATTATTATTATTATTATTATTATTATTATTATTATTATTATTATTATTATTATTATTATTATTGGCGTATAGGCCATTACTGACCACGCTACACGATTAACGTGTGTAATTCTTCCAGGATCAGCTTTTCAGCTGTATCCTTGGATTACAACAAGGTTGTTACGCCTTGAAGTGTGATTATTATTAATGGATTAGGAGGTGATAGATGATCGTGGACTTTTTGAACCATCCCAGCATTCGCCTCATGACCGAGGGAAACCACGAAAACCCCGAAAACCCCGGTCAGGATGGCCGGCCCGGGAATCGAACCCGGACCTCCCGATTACGAAGTCAGCGCGCTACGAACTGAGCCACTTCGCTATATATCTATATCTATCTATCTATCTATCTATCTATATATATATATAGAGAGAGAGAGAGATATCTATATATATATATATATATATATATAGATATATATCTATATATATATATATATATATATATATATATATATATATATATAGATATATAGATATAGATATATAAGGATATCATATAATTCTGTATGCAGTATGCAATCCTAGAAAAAAACTGTATTTTTTAGTGTCTGAGAAGTATTTATATTCTGATGTCGGTGTAGATCTATTTAAAATATGGTTAGTTATAAGCTTTCTCGTGAACTTAGGTGGAAGACTTCAATGGGACCCTTTGTCTCGCTCTCATTCACATCACAGTGGAATTGTAACATCATAAAATAACGGAGTTATTTATAGATGTGGCATTTGCCTCTGATTTTTCAGAAACCACACATGTCCAGCATGTACACATGCACAGTATGTACATGTGGAGTTTCTTGCGTACGACAGGTACATGAAATCTGCACTCAGTCGGAAGGTGACCTGCCGAACATCCATGCATACAAGTTGCCTAATAATTGAATACAAACGTCACAAGGGCCGGCTTGGATCGTCACAAAGCTGAAGGGTAATGGCTGTTTCGACTTCACGTAATAACCTACTAATTACATTGAACAAGTCGCCGAGGACGTCAGTAATGCACATGTATGGCGAATATTGTTTTAGATTTTGAATTGGTCATGATAAGAACTTTCAAAATCATGAAATTCAAATAGATATGAAATATTAATGAATATTGGCTACATAATTTGCGTAGTAATGCATTAAATAGCATAACATATTCTTAGACAATCCTCTTTAGATAGTTTAGTTAACCATTGTGAGCAATGAGTTCATATTTCATAATAGATGAATTGAATTTATGAAAAATTTAAGAGGTATGAATTTTCCATCACATCAGTAAATTCTAATTCATGAAACGGAAAGTACTCAACTGCCTACTTCGCCTTGTAGAAAAATGCGTCTGTATTAATGTAAAAAGTAAATCCACGCGCCAAGGGAGAAATCGTAGTCATTATATAATACAATTATGTTGTGAAAATATTGCTCAACAATTCGACAGAAAAAGAAAGAATTCGTAAAAACCAACCTTTTTCTACGCTCAAGTGTTAATTATGTATTGTTTCGCTCAATGATACTCAAAAACCACTTATTGTTCGTAAGTCATAAAGCGAAAACTGGAGTGTATTTTAATCATTTTAATGTCTACATAACTATGTTTTTAGAAGAAAGGCTACTAATTCCATTAAAATGGCCGCTTTCTGAGAACTGGCGATAACTCCGACACCTGTCGCTGGAGTTCTTGTTGGCTCCGTTCTTCAGCGAATGGCCCCGTCTGAGGCACGCGCCCACCCCTTGCCCCACCCCCAGCCCCCGCCCACCTAAACGCCGTGTCCCCGTTCCACCCTCCGTCCGCCGCCCCGCAGATCGCCGCTGATGTTCGCGAGGGCGGCGCGAGGAGGTTAATGGCGATATGCGCCCCCTGAGATCAATACGAAGGCGTGTTCGCCGCGCTCCCACTATAAAATGGCCATTTACGTTCCCTGCACTCTTCTGAAAGAATCCTTAAAGCCGCAACTTTCGCCGCATTTTTGCAGATTTCACTCTGGAATGGAAATGCATGGCCCCTCTGAAATCCCGAAGGGATTTCTGTAATGGTTTCGCGCCAGGGAGATAGTTTAAGAAACCACAATTGAAATTTAAAAATTAATATAGTAGTGTGAAGGAATCTGCGTGAATCAACATCGAACACGCATTGCAATCTTGCTCTTTTCAACGTTTTGGTAATTATTTGTTAGTTTTCATCAAGATTTTCGAGGTGTAAATTTAACTTATACTAATGAATACTTCATTTATTTGTAAATAGAATTCATTAAAACTATTGCAACCGCATGGCAGATCATTGTAAGAAATTCAAAATAAATACTTTCCGTAATCGGGCTTGTATTTTGTATGTTTAGAAAATGGAATATCCAGTATGGGTCTTTAAACTTAAATTTTACTGTTTTATACTTTTTAAACTGTTTTTACTGTTTTTTACTAAATAAATAAATATAATTGTTCGAGATAAAAATAAGCGTACTTCGTTATCTTAAGTGCTTGGCAATGAAATTCCATAACAGTGAAACCAAGAGAAATAACATTGTAGAAAATTTATATATTTTCATTAAAGTGAATTACGCATGTACCTGTTCGGGTTGGCGTTTACGTAATCAGTGTCTTTAAGAACCGAAGTTAACAAAACACTTACATGACATGGGGTGAATGCCATCTTATTCACTGCAGTCTAACGCCCTATTACATAATAGTTTTGACACATAGCGATATGTAATGTGTTTTACATTGGGAATAAATATCCTACCGAATAAGAAAATTAAATAATCCGTTATTATAGAGTTGCAGTATCTCCGTGGTTTGTCGGAAGTGACCAGGTTCGAAATGGACGAGTCCACGTCTCAACGGCCTGGAAACTAAATCTACATGCTTGAACACTTCGAATACCTACATTGCAACATGAGGGGTCTTTAGCATTCAATATTGATTTGTGTCATTTTGAGCGATTCTGGATTATTAACTTTGATAAAAAATAGAGAGTAACAGTCCGTATATTCCAAGAGGTTTCAATAACAGAAAACACCTGACAATAATAATTAATTATTACGTCTTGGCATTTTCAGCTCGTTCGTGTGAACGGTGGAATTACAAAGCTTTTTCTTATGAAACGTGGAATGTGAAATAGTGTATTTTCACCCAAACTTCTCATAAATTATTTTTTTACAATTTGTTTTACTCTGCCCTTGCTTTTCAGAAAGTATTTTTTAAATGTTCTTTGTTTGTATCATTATTCGCTTTTGGCTTGTCGCGCCTGCAATGCATAGACTTTAATTTCAAAAGTGTTTCTGTTCAACAATTGTTTTCTTTTGCTTTCTTTCCGAACACGATGCCTTTCTTTGTTTCATGAATTTTTCAGTGTTTCTTTGGAATCTTCCCCTTCCAGTTACTTAAGAAATCTAATCAAATTGACTTACCAGTTTTCCAAAAATTGATTCGGCTACATCGACCTTACTTAGCGCTAGCACTGAAGAGATAATTTGGGACACGGTTTCAACCTCATTACATGAAATATCGCAAGGCTGACCCGAAATATTCAGACTACAGGAAGATGCGGTTCCTTGTTTTATCTTCACGTAAAGAATGTCGCTTTACTCCATGCAAAAAAAGGCCTTCTGTTTTTGAGCTGTGTGTGTAAATGTATAAACCAAAATGATTCCAAAACATTAATCTTGGATGGATGTCGAGCTTTTTTCAAAAAATGTTGTCGAATTTTTTATTAGTGCCACCGACTTGAAACGCTGCTTCAATAACTATTTCAAACTCTAAAGAATGCAAGGACACTTCAATTTGATATTAGAGGAGATATTGTCGCTGAATTTCCCTTTGCCTGTGGTCCAATACGCCCGTGGGCGAGCCGTGGTGCGGGCGAGGCTACGCCAGTGGATGGACGAGCGGGCGGACGGGCGGCGCGGCGCCGCGAAGGGCCACTAGCCAGCGATGGCGGCCGCACGCGACCCCGCACCGATTCGCCCACCCCGCCCCGCCCCGCCCCGCCCCGCTTCGCCCCGCCACGCCCCACCCATCTCCGCCAACCCGCGCCGCACTAGCCGCGTCCATGCGGTACACTTATATTAGTTTACTACTGTGTTTCTTGCCCGCCCAAACGGCCGTCGCCAGTCGTTATGAGGCGCCCAAAAAAGACGCAATCGCGGCGCCTTCAGCCCACCGGAACGAAGAAATTCTCGACACTTAACGCTTTTCTGGCTTTTTTGCAAAATCGAGCGTACTGTTTCTCCGAGAACGCGCTAAACGTCCAAAATATGCGGGAGCTACTGTGTTATAGGAATAAGAAAAATCGACATTATTTTAGTTGCCACAACGTGTTACGTGTTTCTAGGAAATTTTGTTTCAAAAGGAGAATTGTCCCTGTTTTTATCACAAAACTTATTCCACCGTGTGGTCGTGAAGTGAGCACATGACAACACTTTCTACAGACGTTGATGAATGAAAAATCATTTACGACAGGTTTTTGAGTTCAAGAGAATTTTCTTAACTGGAGAAAATGTCGACTTATGAATTTTTAAATTATAATCAGGCAATTCTCCCAAGTATCGCGTAATGGTAGATTTGAAGAGAGGATGTATTCTTTATATAAAAAGCCATATTTAATATATTTGGAGAATGGATTTTACAGTTCACCCTCGTTTGCACGAACTCGCTTAACCCGAAATTCGTCGTCAAGCGAACAAAATTTTGGTCCGCTAAAGAAACGTAGCAATGAGGATATAAATAAAAATCGAATAACACGAATGTTGATAACGAGAACAGCGATTATTTCAGTCTCTTTGGTCAGGAATTTGTGTTGACGAGCGTTTACCGTATAATTATCGTTCGTTCAGCCAGTTAGTATTAAATAGCGTTGACTTGAGAGAAAGATCCACAATAATCTCATTCCGTCTGCAATACTTGCATGCGAGAAGAATAATGTAAGTAGTAATAAGAAGAATAGTGTAATTGTAATAAGATTGGCCAAATTATTCTTTCTTCTTATGTAACCACGTGAAAAGAAATCAGTGATTCGGATGTAAATATCATAAATAGTCTAAAATCATACATTGTCGAATCCCTACTCAACATGGGGAACGACCAAACAGAAAACGAACATAATGTCATGAAGAAGCATTCCCTTACGTTATATATCCATTTTCAGACAAGTTTATCGTGAATATACAATTTTTAACATTAAACATGCGTTCTAAAGTTCATGATGTATTCAAGTTGTCAGATAATTCATACTTTAATTTGATGGATTTGTACGGTTTGTAACGCCCACAAAATGTTGACAGTATTTTGTATATGCTCTTGTCCACTCAACAGTTAAATGTCAAATTGTACGGAGAGATTCTGAGTTCATGCGTTCACCTTTGCAGTAACTAAACATCTGTAAAAAGGAATAGGGAGGTTGGTGCTAGAGAAGGTTGCTGGATAGCAGGGAG
Source organism: Gryllus longicercus (assembly GCA_038098605.1). Lineage (NCBI taxonomy): Eukaryota > Metazoa > Arthropoda > Insecta > Orthoptera > Gryllidae > Gryllus > Gryllus longicercus. Next base: position 1,840,611 of record JAZDUA010000087.1, read on the forward strand.
AAGATCTGTGGAGGACATAAAATATATGGCTTTGTAAATGGTTAAGGGGGCCTGAAAATGGCTGGAGGGAAGTGGGTATAAAATTGAAAAATGTGCTCCAAATAGATCATATATGTTCAACTAAAGAACTATCTGTATTGTGATATTATTTCCTTATATCTTGCGTTTTGCCTACAAATTCCTTGGTAGTTTATTATTCTCGTTATGCACATTTTATTACGGGTCTTTAATGTACAAACACAATTAAGTTTGGGAAAGAGTAGAAAGTCCTACAGAGATCCAAGTTTTTGCTCTGAATGTTTATTTTTATATTCGTAATTAATCGATGGCCATTCCCCATAAAAAGGGCGGTCTACAGCATAAGGTCGTTTCATATACCTCAACTTCACGTACCAGCTTTGATACATGGAATTGTTCGTTAGTGTCTGCGAGCGGCGACAGTGTGTCACCAGGTATTTATTCCCCTGCGCGACGCATGCGTGCATTTTGCAGATATTTATTTACTACTTTCCTTTCGAACGTGTTCGTTTGAATTTTTCGACTATCGCTCATCGCAATCATCACCATCATTCACACAGCGGCTTACAAGATGCGGTGGCGACCGTGGCGGCGGCGGCGGCGGCACGGCGGTATCGAGCCGACGGGCGCGGCGGAGGCGACGGAGGCGGCGGTGGCGGATGCGGCGACGGCGGCGGTGGCGGCGGCTCGAAAGAGCGGTCGGCAAGAAGCAACTCAAACATTTGCCCGGTTATTTATTCCCGTTTGTTTTACGGTTACGAGCCGCGGGCGAGCCTCTGATCTGTCCGGGAGCCGCCGCCGCGCATGCTTGGCGCAGCGCGCGGTGGGACTGGAGGATGCCGGCGCGCCTGTGGTTTATTCGCCAGCGCGCGCCCGCCACTGCACGTAATATTTCGCTGCGGCATGTCAGCCTGAGGTGCGTCGCTTTACATTACTTTGTTCGAAAGTACCCATTATTCAAGTATACAATGTTACGTTGCTTTTGTGGTTGGTATCTGTTGTTCCCTTTCTTTCTAGTTTGCCCCACGTAAGTTGATGTTTCTATGTTATGTCTGGTTATGTTTCGTTTTTTATGACACCGCTTTGAGTATGGCTCTCAACGTATTGATATTACTTTTTACAATGTTTAAGAATAGCAAAAGCTATGAACGTGATACGTTAAGATGTATAGTCGTACTTGTTTCCTGATGGAAATGCATTGAGTAGACTACAAGATTACAAATATCTCTCGAAGAAACTAAAGAAAAAATAAAACTGTAAATGATGAGCACACAGCCGTTTGTTTATAAATATCCAAATCTGCCACCATTAATTATTATTTGCCGGGTCATGGATCACAGCATCATGTAAAACAAACAGATTAGAACCTAGAAGAATTTTCCGAGCGTTTCGTCAAATTCGCTGGCATTATAGGGTATTGCACAACAATCAATTACAACATATACATTGTTTCAATTTATTAGACTAATATAACAAAGGAAACCTCCGTGAATATGACGAATTATTAAATTCAGCTTTACACTTTACCCATGCATGATGACGAGCGAGTGGCTCTGGGCATAACGCGCTGATTTCGCATTCGGGAGGCACGGGTTCAATCCCCGTGTCGGCCATCCTGACTCGGGTTTTTGTGGTTTCCCCTCAGTCATCCAAGCGAATCCTGGAATAGTTCTACTGAAAGGTCACGACCGCGAAACCGGCGTCGCTAGCCAAATTCGTTAACAACCTGAAGTCACGAAGGTAAAGTGAATTCGAGACATCACGGGTTCCTGGTTGGGTGACCGACTGGTAACCTTAGGATCTAACGTGGCCGAGGCCAATTGCCCTTTATGGGACATATAGTGGCTAAACACAAATACATCCATAATGACAATTCAGTAACCGTCTTCAAACGGACCCAATTGTGGACGAAGAAAACTATCCCGTTAGTGTACACATTTATTTGGTAGTTATAGGAAAGGTAGGGAACAGGTTTTATTAGACAACTTAACAAGCGCCTATGTTAAGGCTGTAATATGAAATAGAATTGAGAAGTAACATATAGAGCCGAACATGGACCGTTGCCTAAATTGGACTGCACCATCACGAGTATAAATAAGAGCATTTGGATAATATAAGATGGCATTGATGCGCAGTAATACCGCTTTCGAATGTCAGTGAACAGACAGTGGATATCAGTCATCTAATCATACAGGTTCAGTGTTATTGTAGAACCGTTTTTGTGCTGTTTATCTTAAGCCAATGCGTGTAAAGGTAGGAGTAGGTAATTGTATATTTTATGCTCTAAGTTACACATATACTTCGTTATCTTTCAAATACGAGTACTATAGTAAGTGTAATGTCACGCTAAATATACTTGTACAGCGTTATCTGTTTCTATTTTTGAACGAATTGCAAAAATTGAACCAAAAAAGCTTGCTTAACTAAATCGTTCCAATGGATATAAAAGGTTTAAGACGACGATTGCAAGTTATCTCCACTTCCTAACGCGTCTGAGTTACCGGCTAGTGGAAGAAGCATAAAACCATCAAGAGCAGTTATAAAAATGTGCAGTCCATATAAACAGCACGTAGAACAATAGAAAAGACAAACAAGAATAATTCACCAAAAAACATCTGGTTTTCTATGATAAGGCAATGAAAAAGATGATATCAAGAGCCAGGATCTGGGATGTAAATTACAAGTTCATAAAGCTGTGTTTAAGTGAAACCCAGCGTAAATAATATTTCTGCATAAATCGCAAAAGTGAAAATTAAAGTTATTAGCCGCCATGTTAGCTGTTAACCATTTACTCATAACATTTGTTTTGAAGTTTTCTGTTTACAAATGGAGTGCAATACTTAACGTTTCCTCTACGAAGAAACACAGTGCTTTCTTTGACTTTGAAGCATTTTAAACCTATGGGGCAAGTTCAATTCAAAATGTTGAAATTATTCTTTGTGAACGTCATCTCAAGTTAAAGAACCAGACGTAAAATTCATTAAATAAATGAGTGAACTGTCTTCATTCTCCTGAGAAAAATGCCATTTCTTTCAACAAATTCATCTATATTATTGTTATCGTCTATATTTATTGTAGTAATGTAATTTTAAATAAAGATTTATTCTTGCAATTTATTATTACTCGTGTATTTTGTTTGAAGTCCAGCTTAGGAGATCACGAATCCAAAACTGGCAATTTGGACCGATTTCCAACTTTCCGTTTCTCAGTTTCTCTTTACAAGTCCATGGTAATTAACTTATTATTTTTGATAATGAGAGTACATAGATTGTAGATCGATTAGGGAAATATTTGGTGTCAATTGCATCTTTACCGAGAGCAAGGATATAAAAATACAAAACTGGTCCATATTATGCAATTATATATTCTTAGGAGTGTAGTAACTAGTTTGTTATTTCTACGTGTGAGTACAACTGTTTTTTCCACACCCTCCTTGATGGCCTTGCATTTGTCAGTAATGAATTAGTAGCGCTCTTGCTATCCCTTCTTTGTCGGCATGAGTACTTTACTTTTTTCTTAACATACGGAAAATATATTTCGTCCGTTTCTTCTAATCTCTTCAAACAAATAGAATTATGTCTAATTCACTTTTTTACATTCTCATTCATCATTGTCGTACTCCGGACGTTTCCTCTTCATTCCCTACAACACAAGTTTCTTTGGGTCAGTCTTGAGTCTGTGAAGTGGTTCGGTGTGTTATATCACAATGCTTCTAAGTTAATTTAAAGAACCTTTATTTTCTTCCTGTAGGAAAACCTGAAATGAACTGTGTTAGTCCTCCTGTAAAAGTCGATGACAAGACGAGGATGGGGGTGCGAGTGAGATCTATATCATTTTGCCGCATTATCTGACTAAAAGTATCATTTATCCACACTGGAGTAAACAGTTAAAAAGTATTTTATATTTTGTCTCTTGTTTAATTTTATTTTTTCTTTCCTCTTCTGTCGTTCTTGAAATGCAGAGTTACAGTTGACATAATCTGAATTACTAATTTCCAGTGAACCCAGGAATTGAAATAATACATTGCGGCCTACACCCATTTGAGAGAGCTTTAAGGTTTTGTTAGATGCTCAGGAACACGCAAAAATACAGAAACAATGAAACAGTTTCGATTTTTACTAAAAAATGCAAATTGTTGATGCGTTATTCCGCATATTCTAAACTGCGCTTTTCCAACTGAATTATCATACTCAGCGCGCCACTGCTTGTAACACAGCTTGCGTTATGGAATAGCAACGTTTTAATGTTCTTGGTGCGTACACACACATACATATATATATATATATATATATATATATATATATATATATATATATATATATATATATATATATATTAAAAAGTTTCGTATAACACTACCAATTTTTTTTAAGAAGTGTGCGTGCTACTTTTTGGAAACCAATTTGATATGGTTTCTTACAGCAGCTTTTTTGCTGCTGCAGGTCACTAGTGTTATCTATATCCGTTTTCTCAACAAAAATTTTGTCGCTGTCTTGCACACTGTTTAATGTTGATCATTCAGGTATTCCATTGTTTTCTAAACCTCTCATATACGTAGAATGGTATCAATCAGATTTCCTCGAAGGGAATTAATAGTACCATAGTTCCATCGTTTATTGCACTTAACAATGTCTGTTAGCAACGTTGTTTACCATTATATACCCATTGAACGCCGACCAGACGATATCACACGTTTGTAGAACGGAAAGCAAGACATGCGAACTGAACCCGGGGACGGGCAAATCCAATTATACGGCCGAATAAATATTATTGTGTATGATGTATGGTGGATGTAACTTTTTAAGATGTGTATATGATCAGTACTTTAGACGTAGTTAAAATACGCTTCAACGTTGCTCAGGAAACAACTACGACAGTCGAACCTACTTCTTATGGTAGTATGTGGTTTTCGGAATCCATCATGAGTCAGTCATGTAATTATTAGGGATTTCGTTCCAATGTAGATTTTGAAATTATTCAGCATTATCTACATGAATTTTATGGTTATCTTGGATGCTTCTTAAGGGATGGAATGTCTCTTAACTTCTGTGATAATGAAAGGAAAAGTAGGAAGTAACCAAGTTTATCAAAGCTTGAGGAATATTTCTTGCATTATAACTTCACTATCAAGTCATTCATTGATTCTTTTTTCATTCAAATAAACAGCGCCATGTGAAGCATTTCCCCGCATGTTCAGATATCAAGGATTCTAAAAAAATATTTACGCTCTTCTATGTCTTCAAGATAACTTAGAATTACTGTCTTAACGACTTCAACCAGGCTAAGGAAGATAACCGATTAATATTATTTTATAAAACGGCGGTTTAATTGTCATTACAACCGACTTTAACTTCCGTCGTTAACTTTTCTGCACGCGCGGACGTGTGATGTCCGTTATCATCGCGCGCCAGCCATTAATGCATTTTGCGAATCACTTGCCGTTCAGTTTGCGCGTTGCTCGGGTGAGGATCTTCCCGGGGTTGGGGAGCTCCTTTCGTTCGGTTTGTACCGTCTGCGAGTTCGCCGGGATATTTCTTGAAGGAGGGAAAGCCGGTATATTTCTTGAGGGAGCAAGAAATTTTGGCAGGTTTCCACGCTCTAACTGCACTTAAATTCGGTGACTCTCCGTAAAGTGCGTTGTGGAATTCTTCACTAAACGGGGAGTGCGTTTTTATTTCGTCATCCATATAAACTGGTGTGTGGGTTACAAGGTGTATATTGACCAAGGTTTCGGAAACAATATAATATTCTTTTATTGCTACTTGTGAAGAGCGAAACGGACGGCCTGCGAGGTGCGGCTCAAAAACTCTTCATGAAGGCGCTAACAGTGTGAAGAGGAAAAGTTTATGAGAAGACACTTGTTTTACAGGTAATAAATCTCAGAAGCATTTGAGATGATTTAATTTCTTGTTAGTTCTGGTGTCTTCATGTTAGTGGTGGATCTAGGATTCAGTTACAAGGATTATTACCTCAAAACCTCATTCAAAATAACTATATTAATTTGCAAGAAAAAACAAAATGTGTGCTAACGTTAGGTAATTTTAGCAATGGAAAGTCCTGAATAAAATGAATGTTTTTAATTACAACTTGTTTATTGACGAAATTACATTCATAAACGGAAAATACTTAATATCATATTGAAATACACGCCTCTGACACCTCACTTAATGTCGATATTTCCCACTGCTTGATATGTAAATATATGGTGAACGAGGGCATCTTTGATATTTTACCTTCCATTTTTTCACGAACTCGTACGTTGAGTAAGCAAAATACCTTAGTTTATTTATTGTCTATAAGAAAAACTTCGTATGTTTTAATGCGTTGTTTGTTGAAATGAGAAAATAGCAAGAAACCTATAAATCAGATAATGCATTGTGAAAATACTTTTACCTCCTAATACAGTACTAGCAACTGTTTATAAAACACAGGATTTACTTCAAACTACGGAGTTTCGTTTAGAAACGAAATACACATATTTTATTCCATAGTTTGATAATATCTTTAAATTTAATTTATCTTAATCAATACGAAAAGTCCTTTTCAAAGTCTTGAGCTTTCGGAGAAAGATGGTTTGTGTTTAGGGTCACGCCAAACACTTTGTGTGTTCTCTTCATTTGTTTACGTTGCAGGTTGTTAATCGGCTGCGTTTGTCAGAGAAAATATGTTTTATTGTCTATTCCGTTTTATAACTATTTTTTCTTATTTATTCAGAGGAAAAGATACAAATATTTCTGTTCTCAAACTTGAGTTACCGTAACGGTTTGGTAAACAAACTACATTAAAAAAAATAATTTTTCTCCGTTAGCATTACAGCTCTCATCGGGCCGGAGTCTTTCGCCCAACGAATTAAAAGTATGTTGCAGGAAAATGGTCAGTTAACTTCTTTCCTCGTTCTCTTCTTTACAATCATATATGATCAATTTTGAAGGATAATCGAGCAAACTATTGCGACTTGGTTGCTTAACGAATTTTGGTAAAAATACGTAACACTGTTATATTGTTTCGAGAAATAACTGCATCGAAAAGTGCTCTAAAGATAAAATATATACAAGGGTATTAAGTAAATAATCGATATTCGTTTCTGGATGATCGTACGTGACTAACATTATTCTCCGCTAAGCATGACCAAATTGCGATCAGACATGTGATATTTACGGTTAATACAAGCAACCACCGTGCTAACTCAAAACTAATCTTAGCAGGATTCCCACAAAGCTCACCTCTACGCTCCACAAGCTCATGCATCATGTAATTCATAAGTCGTGGGCATCCCCAAAATAAAAGACCTACATGGCTCATTTTGCTGATGTTACAGCCTCTATAGCCCGGGGTCTCTCGATCACTGATCGCAGAAATAAAGTCCAACTACGTATACATTTTTCTAATTGATAGACTTCAAAATAGAAAATGTAACTGGCTATTCAATATTATTTAGTAACCTTAACGTACAGAAAATAAACCGTAAATAAACGTATAATTAACTACTAAGATTGTAGTACAACCATTCAAAGAAATAGAGAAGCAACGGGGACTTAATCTATCAAACAAAAAATCAATTTCTACACCAAACCCCAGCGTAAGGAGAAGTAGTTGTGATTTCTTGGTGTCATTGCTCTTCCACAACGTTATTACTCGTACGAGTAAATTCATTTTATCTCACCAAATTCAAGGGATAGATATGGATATTTTTATTGATATAAACTTTCCAGAAGGTCCTGTTATTGCAGCTAGCGCTCACACACCGCCGGAAGGATGTTCAGCGAGAGTGCCGGAACCACCTGAGCGGCGCGTCTCGCCCCCGCCCCTAAGAAACCGCGAACGTGTCCCCGCCCCGCCCTCGCCCGTGCGGCTTGGCCCCGCCCTCGCCCTCGCCCTCGCCCTCGGCATCGACCTCGTCCTCGCACCGCGTCTAGCCGCGGTCTTTTCGTTTCACATAGCCCAGCGGCGTTTTTTCCGAAAGCTGATTTCCAACTGCGGATTCAGCAAGCGTCCGCAGCGGTTTCTGCGCCGAATTTGGTCATATTGCCGCGGCCAGTCGCGGCCGGCGGCGCGGCAGGCGGCGTGGCGGCGGCGGCGGCAGTGGCGGCCCGGCGCGGCGGCAGCGGCAGAGCGCCGAAATTTCGCAGCGCCCCGTTCGTGCTCGTGCCGGGGGCTTTTTTGCGACGGACAGCGGCAGCGGCGGCGGGGGCGGTGGAGCGGCGGGGCGGCGGAGGCGGCGGAGGTGGAGGCAGTGGCGCGCCGGCGCGGGCTCCGAGCGCAGCGCGGCATTCCACGCGCGTCTGCCACCCGCTGCCGCCGCCACCCCCGCCCCCCTCCGCCCTCGCCCCGCCCCCACCCCGCCTCCGCCCACGGAAACTGCAGCTTGCCTCTCCGTCTTGCTTGACCCCGGCTGGCCATGCGTCGCTGATAAGTAAGGCGTCGCTGTGGCCCATACGCGTGTGCTCCCGATAGCCTGCTTTTCTGTTCCAAACGGTGAACTCGACAATGACTGGAGGATGAGAAATCGTGTGCTTACATCTAATGGTACCGTGGTTTTTATCCAAGTCCACGTTACATGTTTGCGTGCTCCTATTTAATTTATGTACGTCAAACAATACAAATTAAAAATGCGGTTTTGCAGTTTGCCCAAGCATTGCGATCTTTCATAAACATGGCTTCTCTTCTATTTCGGTTTCCCTATAATCCTTCACACTGTAATGTTGGATTCACCTATATCACTGTCTCTTTTACGGCGAGATATTAAATATGTGCTCGAAGAGCAATTATTTCCTAAATATATCTTAAATCAATCAGAAAATACGCAATCAAGGCGCCTTGGAAATTTAACTGCTCCATTACTTCACTCTCTTCTTTACGTCTGATGATCTCGAAGGGGAGTGGTTTGTGTTGGAGGAATTATATTGTTGTCGAAAACACTTGAATAGTATTGTTGTTATTACTAATATTGTTACTACTATTATTATTATTATTATCAATCGGCCCTATGATGGGTGATTCGCAAAACAACAACAACAATAATAATAATAATAATAATAATAATAATAATAATAATAATGTGAATAATTGGAAACTCTATGAGGGAAATTCACAATACTGTGAAACCTCGTTTGTCGTTGTTTTGATTTTTACATTTATTCGAACTAAGTTTTCAAAAGCTCAGCTATGTTACCTCTTGAGGTTCAATACAGGTCGGTTTACAAGAAATATTTTCCAAATATCCATAAAAGCGCAAAGTTTTGAAGATTCATATATCAGAATTTCAGTTCCAAAGTTTATTGTTATTATTATTGTTATTATTATTATTATTATTATTATTATTATTATTATTATTATTGTTGTTGTTGTTGTTGTAGTTGTCTTTTCGCGAATTGGCCATCATGGGACCACGCAAACACACCGGGACTCAGACTTGATTGTTGGGGTAGGTGCACGTTACTTTTTCTATAGGAGAAAACAGCAATTTAATGCTGATTCCATTTTATTCCCCAGGGTTGTTAAGCCTATGGATGGGGTGAAATTATAATGATGATGATAAAGTAGATACACACGAACATAGAGAGACACACACAACACAACCATGCCCAAGGCGGGATTCGAACCCGCTATCCTTTGGTCCGGGACCACCATGCGTTGGTCCAAGACCGCCACTGCACTGCCTGACCTTCAGTATTCTCAGTCATCGGATTGGCTTCATTATTATTGGTGGCAGGTTGCAGAAACATCTAGCGTGTTCTCTTAAGACTCATCAGACAAAAACGTATCCCCTCATGAAGTATCACCCCGAGGCTGATCGAATAGAAACAGTGGTAACTGTTTTCCTTACCTCAGTTCGTTAAATCCCAAAACTTTCCAATATTAATCTACCTCATGTCATTGTTGCATTAAACTATTAATTAATTATATTTTTACCGACTAAGCGATCAGTATGGGAAGAATAAGTTTAAGAAACGCTCGCAAAATTGCTGGTCGTAAGGATGACGATGGCAGCAGGCATTGATCGTCCTCGTTTCGCCCCCTGCTAGCCCAAGGCCCCCCCTGTCGCCTAGCAGCTCGTGGAAAAAACGCGCCTTGCCCGTGCCTGCAGCGGGGCCACCCCATTGCGCTCGCCCCTGCGCCGCCGCCGCCGCCGCCGCCGCCGCCGCCGAGGGTTGCGGTCGCCGCGGCTGCTTCTTCTCCGCCCGGCCACAAGTAGCGCAATGTATGTCACTTGGTCGCGCTTTTTTGAAGGCTTCGCCGTCGGCGCCCCCACCGCTGCCGCCGCCGCCTGCACGCGCCTCCGTCGGGGTGCTTCCCAGCGACCGGCGCGTCTTTCGCGGCCTCACACGTCCTCGCGCTGGCCGGGCGGTCGCCTGCGGCCGCGCTAATTGGCGCGGCGACCGAGGGCCCCGACGCGGCGCGGCGCCGCGAACGCGCGGCGGGTCGCGGGCGGCGAGCGGCGGGCGGGAGGCGGGAGGCGGCCGGCAGAGGGCGCGCGGCGGGGGCGGAGGGCGGCGCCGGCGGCGCTCCAGGGTGGGGACCGCGCTCGGGGGTGGAGCCTTGGCCGGGTCGTATCGAGCCGCCGCCGCCGCCGGGGAGGGAGCGGTGCGGGGAGCGCGGCGCGCGGACGCTGCCGGGGCGGAGGCAGCCGGGCTCTCCCGAGCCCGAAGCCCAGGCCTTTGCGAGGCGCCGAAAAACGCGCGCGCAGCTCGAGAAGCGGAGCGCCGTGTTGATTTTTGAAGCATTAACCTGGATATTGTGATTATTAGCATTGTAATTGGGCGAGCGGGCGCGGGCGAGCGCGGGGCCGGCGGCGGCGAGGGCGAAGGCGCGGGCGCGGCGCGGGGAGAAGGCCGGGGCGCGGGCGCTGGTGCGGGCGCGGGCGGCGCTCCGCCTGACGGAGAGCGCCTACAAGAGAGAGAGCGTCTTGGGCTGCGCTGAGTAGCGCACGGTGGCGACGGCGGCGGTGGCGGCGGCGGCGAGCGCGCAGGCGGCGGAGTGCGAGCGGCCGGTGGGTGGCGTCCAATGGCGAAGCGGCGCCGCGGCGCGCCGGCCCGGTGGTTGGCTCGCGGCGGCCACGTGCAGAAAAGGAAAGACAAGGAGGCCGGCTGTCTGCACTTGCGCGCTCGGCTGCCCGAAGTACCCGCCCCCAACGCCCGGCCAGGTGGAAGCGCGCGGAGCGGGCGGCGGGCGGCGCGGGCGCGCGGGGGCGGGGACGGGCAGGTGGCTCGCAAGAAGTGCGGCGACGGCGGCGGCGGCGGAGGCGGTGCGCGCAGCGGGAGGGGCGCGGGGCCCCCGGGGAGCCGCCCTGCACCGCCAGAGCGAGGGGTGCGCGGGCGCAGGGGGCCTCAGACGAGCCGCGTGGGTCCGGATCCGAAGCCGGTGCATCGAACAAGTGCCCGGGCGGCTCGGCGTCGTCCAACGCCCGACGCACGTCCGCCTCCCTTCCCCAGGCGCTCAGGCCCCTCCTCGCGAACGGAGCCTCCGAATCGGGGGCTTCCTCGGCTGTGGGCGGGTGGTTTCCGAAATTTTCTGGCGGGGCGGGGCGGGGCACGGTGGTTCTGGCGGTTGTGGTGGTGGTGACTGGCCTCGCCCGGACAAAGATCGCGCCCGTGGCCACCGCCTCCGTCACCGCGCCGCGCGCTCGCCGGTTGCAGTTTTCTAAGAAGCGCCCGCGTGCGTTGCATCGCCTGGCGAATCGCGCGCGTCGTGGTTGGCCCCAACCGCTGCCGAACGCCGCCTCCGCCGTCCCCGCCTCGCGCCGGCATTCTCCGCGCAGAGAATAGCTGCGCGCAGAAATTCCTGCGAGCCAGCTTGGCGCAGCGCAGGCACAATTTCAAGGCTCGCGAACCCTGAAAGGGCAATGCCAGCCGGCGACCGGCGCGCGCTCGACAAACGAGTCTACCAGGTCTATCGGCGAGCGACATAATCCGCAGCAAACTGGCTGAGCTAGCTGGGGAATCTGGGAAGAATGTAGGAAGAAAGGATGACGAGCGTCAAGTGTAATGTCAAGAGCGAAGGAAGCAGGTCAAGAAGGCCGTCGCTGGAGGTCGGGGGCCAGCGGGGACTGGCGAGCGCTAGCAAGTGACATAACGCTGCCCCAGTATTCAACGATTCGTCACTTTTGGCGGAAAACGAACGGAAATGTGTGCTCGTAGATACTTGCACATAATAGTTTTATGACAGTATAGGAACTTTTACCTCAAGGCCGGGACGCCGCTATTAAAATACAATCTACAATCATCAACACTGTCTAAGTGAAGCAAATATAGTATTTCTAATGATTGAAAGGAGCTCCCTGACATTAAGTTCGTGTTATTACAGAATTCCACTCTTTACTTCCCTTAAAACCGTTTCCTTTGGGTAAATATTGGATATCATGTGGAACAAAACTAGCCAAGATTTCCACTTCCGTTCGTCAAAGACATACGAAGTTTAGAGCAACATTAAAACATTTCAAGTGATATTTTATCTTGAATTTTTTGGGACACATATTTGTTCAATAGGAGAATAATATTAACCCATTGCAATCATTTCATGTTTTCTACCTTCAAGAGGAAGATGTATTCATGACCTAGAGAGGGAAATGTACACATCTTCTTTGTCGGAGTGCTAAACCTTGACCTGGCTCCGTTCCCGAAGCCTAAAAACCCACGGCGAAATGCATTGTTTTTGCCAGTCTGCGAGCTCGTCGGCCCGTTCAAGTAGAGCTGGGCTTCTAGTTGAAATTATCTGTTGAGGACGAATCTGAAGGCGATATCTGCTCAATGTTGCTCGTCTTCTTTAAGAGTGAGAAGTGTGCGTACCTTGTGATTCTTCCCGTAATTTATATTTTGAATCTTCATGTACTTCTAATTCTTGTGTTGCCGCAGTGTAAATCGTTCCGTGAGTTTTGTGAAATTTAAAACTTGTTAATATACTAAAAGTATGTCATAATCACATAGTAGTACAAAATTCTCTCGTTGATAGATAAATTTCAATTTACCTTACCATAATTCATTAACCATATTGGTTAGAAACAGATTCTCTGCTTTCCATGTGAATCATAATCACCACTATTTTATTAATATTTTTCAAGTGTGTTTCGAGTGTTGTTGAACATTTCATTTGTTAATTTATTTTACAAAAGCAATAGTTCTTCATACAATTTTGGGAATAGATTGTTATATTTTTAACTCAATGATTTTGACACACACATACTATTTAAATTCACATTGTTATATTTAAATATTATAAATAAATAAATAAATAAATAAATACAAATATAGCATTGTTATATTTAAATCATGTAATTTTTACAACCTTTATCTTAATATATGTACAATGATTTCTTTCCTATATTGATGACGTTGTATTTTTGAATCTAAATTGAAGAAACTGTATATAATTATAAAGACTAGGCAAATTCGCTATATACAATGTATTTTTTATACATTCCAAAAAGAATGGTCATTTTTCCAATAAGATTACTTCATTCAATCACATTCATTTATACTTTTTTTGTTGTTGATTTGATTTTGCTAGATATATGTTACGTAGTCGAATTTAATTAAAATACACAATATTATTAATTTATTAAAAGCATATGAAACGTTAAAATTATGTAAAACATATATTTTGAATGTATAATGTCGATATCTTGTGCCAAAACGAAATTATTATGAAAATAGGTATCTAGTAATCTCACGTAGATGTAGATTATTGAACGTCATGGAAAGGTATCCTCTTAAAGTGCTAGATATCTCAATATCAATCATATCATTTGTGATTGTCTTTTAACTATGTTAAAATCACGAAGCAAGCGATTGAATATTAGTGCTTAGTAAGGATCCAAGAGATATCAATCACAACAAAATATTGAATATTATAAATAATTATCCCGACATGACCTGTTTCGGGAAACGTATCCCATCATCAGTAGCACTAGAGGGGAGGAAAATTCGAATAAAATTTAATTAACTTATCAAACGAAACTAAATTAAGTATACAAATAGAAATATATTGAATATAAAATTAAACAATGTTATATTTCTAGAAACTGGATAATTACCTAAGTGAATACTTGCCCAATAAATATTAATGTACACGAGAAGATATACTATGCCCATGACAACATAAACTAATTTTCATATCTAACAAAAACCTTACACTTGTGCTATCATATATCTTTCGGTAAGTAACGAAAATACAAAACAAACTGTATCTTCTTGACATTATTAAGGGCTGATGTGTGAAGGATATACATAAATGTTTGTTTTCTTTATCAAATATGAGTTAAAATAACCTACTAAATATACTTTAAAATTGCATGCAATTCGCCCTCACTTTTGCCGTGAAAAAATTGATCACGTCGTAGGTACGAGTATGAAACATTCTTTCAGTGCAAATATAAACACCAGAAAGAGAATTATCGATAGAGAATGTCGCAAATGCTTCTCATAAAAATCCAAGAGCCCATTTAATTTAAACAAAAATACCCGTTTGTTTGAAACCCATTAGTGATATTTCTGTTTCGTTCTGAGATATTTTCTTATTTTTACACCGGCCTTAAAAATGGAATCACTGGTATAAAGGGTAGCGGATGGAGTAAGAAAGTTGTTGAAAGTATGCTGTTGCATTGAAGTTAGCGAGTTCATACTCGATCGAAACTGTGGATTTTTTAAGGAAGAAAAAATCCTGTGTACGCCTTTCTTTGGAAGGGAAATAAAGCTGGCTCTTTCATGAAGTAGATTACTGTATGTAAATGTAAAATATGCTCAAGCCTAAAGGAAGCCTCTGAGCAACATTCAAATCACCTGTTTCGTCTCTCGAATGATACCTTCTCTCTCCGCTAGATGGTGAAAGGAGCGTAGCAAAATTTGTGTGGTCAGACGGAAAAGCGGACCTGATGGCCCGAGTCTCGAAACGTAAAATAAGGCATGAAATAGTCAATTTATATCAATGTATATTATTAGATTTGATGGTTAAAGACATGAAAGCTTATATATATATATATATATATATATATATATATATATATATATATATATATACATATATATATATATTTGAAAATAATAAATATTCCTGAAAAATGAAATATGGAAAAATTTACCGAACATGTGAAAAATATTTTCTTGTGTCTTCTATCAAAAGAGTAGTATGTTTGATCGTTTACATCAAACGTTTTTTGTTCAGTCTCCTTCAGATCAACATAATGACATACAACAGCCACTTCGAAGTTGACATGAAGACAGCAATGTCATAGTACACATCTCTGACAACATATTTAAATATATAAGTGGACATTCTGAATTTCTTTAAAAACGCGATTTTTTCGTATGTAATATTTCTGTAAAAAAACATTGCAAAAAGAGGAGAAAGGGAGGATGTTGAAGAGAAGTCGCGAAAACAGGTCCACCAGCCCCCTCCCTGAGCGAGTGACGGGTGCAGGGGCGGGGCGGGAGCGAGACCGGGGACGGGCGCCGTGGCGGGGATGGAGGCGGGGGCGCTCGTGCGCCGTCGTGCCCCGCGGGCCAGAGCGCGCATGCGCCGGCGGCGCCGCTGCGGCCTCCAGCCCCGGCCTCTAGCCCCGGCGGCACGCCCAGGCGCCCGCCCCCACCCCGCCCCCGCCCCGCCCAGCCCCCGCCCAGCCCCCGCCCCCGCGCCCTCAGGAAAGATTGACGCGGCGAGCGTCAGGCGGCGATTTCGCGATGAGGCGGCCGCCAGCCCTCGGCCGCTCATGGGCCCTTACGGGCGGTGCGGTCGCCCTGCGGAACTGGGGCGAACATCTCTCTCCCTGGACTGCTGTTCTTTGCTTTTACGGGCCTTGATCCCGCACGAACTACTTCTGCATTTCGTCCTTTTGCTATCAACCAGACTGATGCCAGAACTCCTATTGAGACCTAGTTTCATATTACTATAAGCATCTAACTTGGTCGTCCCAACTTCAACATCTGCCTCCAACATCAGCCGATTCACTATTTTCATGATGTCGTTGCCCTTTTTCATAATCGTCACTTTTCTCATCTTTACAGGGGGCATTTCTTGTCCATTACCAACGTAGAATAACCATTTCTGCACATACAAAATCCTCCATATTCATTGACGCTCTCATCTCATTATTAGTTTTAATAATATTATTGTTAGTAGAAGTGTTAGTATTATTATCATTATTATCATTATTATTGTTATTACTATTATTATGCTGTCCAAAACTACTGCTAACCCGCCTAACATTGCTGTTGTCATTGTGGGTGTCAAAGCCAGCACCTTCACTATTATCCTCCGCCCTCCACCACTCTTCTCCACCATCCATGATCCTCCACCGCTCTCCACCGCCCTCCAACGCCCTCCACCGCCCTCCACCGTCCTCTACCACCTCCCCCGCCCTCCACCGTCCTCTACCATCTCCACCGTCCACCACCTTCCACAGCCATATACCGCCCTCCACCTACCTCCACCGCCCTCCACCGTCCTCCACAGCCCGCCACCATTCTCCTCCGCCCTTCGTCGCCCTTGCTCGCTCCACCACCCTCCATCGCGCTCCTCTGCGGTGCTGGCGGCAGTGTTTTTTCTGGGCCGGCCCGGCCGATCGTTCCACCGGAAGCCCGAATTGATACAGACCCCTTTATTACGGGCAGGCGCCGGCCGCTCCTGGCGACCGCGCCGCGCAGGCTGCCCGCGCGGCCCAGCAGCCCATGCGCGCGGCCCGCAGCGCTTTACGACTGTTGGACGCGCTTCCTAATGTCCAGCTGTTTTTCCTCCTCTTTTTCCACGCATTATTTAGGGGTCGCCTTGTAATGATGTATTAACTCCGCTTTTTTCTCGCCGTTACCTTTCCTGATTTCATCCAAGCGGGAAAGTTCCTGCTTTATTTCTAAAGAAGGCAGAAGCTTCGATGAGAATTTCATCTCATAGGCAATCATTGTTTTATTATATAATATTGCACTACACACCAAAGCTATGAACGTTAATTATACACAGTTATTACTTTTATGCGACTCAGCGTATAAGTCATATCCAGTGTTTTTAACACTAAGTTGTAAACAAACGAATAATATTAATCACAAAATAAATATGTTCATTTATTGTAAGAGCAAGAAAATAATGACGTAGAGATCGGTCATCTTGAGGAATCAAAATCTATTGAGTTTTGTTTACACCTAATGAACTGGCATTCATATTACAAAAGTTCAACAGTAAAGAAGATACAACGTTAAATCGTTCCCCAACAAGTCATGTTTGGAAGAAATCAACCGAGGACTCATCAAAATGGTTCTCGAACCTCTGGCCATCCACACTACATCATCACAGTTATGCAGACTACCTTTACATCTGAACATTTCAATAATTTATTTAATAGTAAAAAATATAGCTAATCTGTTTATAGGTAAATAAAAGGTTTATTTTTCAGATACAAAACGGAATGTCTTACGAACATTGCTTAGTGAATAAAGAGAATAACATGAATAAAGACATGAAAACCAAATGGAATAGACGTACATTATTTCAGACACCAGTTTTGTTAATAACATAAATTACTTTATCTTTGAGCGAAACATTTTATTATATTATCTTCGTGCTACCAAATTTAAAGGCAGATTCTTCATTCTTAAAAACTGATGTAATTGAACAAATGACTGGTTTTCGTTAGTGATATATTGGATATTCAAGGGCAACTGTCTACGCCTGGAAATCTACTTCAACGATCAAAAAATGATTTCAATGACACGACTTACACGAGATATATAGGGTCAATTCATTGAGAAGAATGTTGAAGTAATAATTATTAAATAATAAATGATAAAAGTAATACATAAAAAGCAAACTGACAAAATTTTATCTGAATGCATATTTTCTAAAATTATGAAATACTAACTGCCTCCAATAGAAAAACTGCTACTGAACAAAACTTCTCAGATCGGTTCTTCAAAAGTAGCACGCACACTGCTTAAGAGCAAACAAAAGATTCTTTCATAATACTGCATTAAATTATTTTAGTAAAAAAAGTTTTCACTAATACTGCAATAACAGAATAGAACGTGTACAGTACAACAGTTCCTTTCATACCAAGAATATAAAAAAAGATGAGAATTATGCTATTAGGCGAAACAACGCAGTCAAATATTTGCATTTTTCAATCAAAATCAAAACTATTTCATTGCTTTTGGATTTTTCTCGAGTTCCTGGGTATCTCACAAAACCATAGAACACCTCACATGGACGGAAATTGCATATTTTTTCTTCCATTTTCTGTGCGTATTGGAAATTAGTCATATAGATCATATAGATTATCTTAATAGTTAATCGGAAGTTAGATACTTGTAATAGTTTTTGTAAAACATCACAAAATAATCTACATTGTATAAGCTGTTTCATTTTACAAGAAGCATAAAAATATTTTCTGTTGTAAGCAGAAGTTCATGAAGGTTTTCTGGAAGGCATTATTTTTGGTACGTTCCACAAACAATACAAAGATAGTGTAGCGGTACAGAATTATTAAGATAAATTAAATTGAGTAAAGTAGACCTAAGAAATTTTTTTACTGAAGAAAAACATACGGCGTCACGCGCGCAGCCCCCCTTCTTGCAACAGCCACGATCCCCTGACCCATTTCGGATGTTTATGATACCCCACCCAACGGCCGAAGAAAGGGTAAATTGTAAAGCGTCCAGCTGCAGCCACATCTGGAATATTTTCGAAACGCCTGTCATCGTGATCGGGGAAACCCAAAGCAATAATTCTGTAGCCGGGAGGCCCCTTCACAGACGTGGCCTATTTTCGAGACGGTACAGAAGGACACTATGTGGAGAACAACAAACCACACAAACAGAGAGTGGAAAATTCCTATACTCCGCCGGAGCTTATTGGCCAAATTTAGTGTACAACGCCATCACCTTTAACCAATAGCGACGCGATCGTTGTAGGGAGCAAGAACATATGAGGAGAAAGGGTGGGGATAAAAGTTAACTTCGTGCATTTATGAGAAACAAAATTTCAGTGGGTTGAGACACTTCTCTGAGGTGGGAGCCAGTCGCGGGGAGAGGCGAGTGCGCCTCTGAAGGCACTTGGTTGAATTCACTTGGTTGAGAAACTTCTCTGGGGTGGGAGCTATTCGCGGGGAGAGGCGAGTGCGCCTCTGAAAGCACTTAGTTGAAATCACTGGGGTGATAGACTGGAACTCTCAGTGAGAATTTTAGAGGAAGTGCAAAATCACTTCAAAAATAAATTGGCGAATCCTTTGTAATTGCGTGTTCGCTACAGGATTTCGCAACTTCTGAATTTGTATTTGAGAGGATTCGCATAGTTCAGAGGGAGACATTGTTGTGTGCTCCGCACCTGCGATCGGGGGCGATATCCCCGGCTATCTACAAGCTCCGCCGAAGCAGCCTCCAGACGTCCTTTCGCTGACGTCACTGACCACCGCCAGACGCCACCAGA
Source organism: Gryllus longicercus (assembly GCA_038098605.1). Classification (NCBI taxonomy): domain Eukaryota; kingdom Metazoa; phylum Arthropoda; class Insecta; order Orthoptera; family Gryllidae; genus Gryllus; species Gryllus longicercus. The sequence goes on from JAZDUA010000087.1 coordinate 1,860,030, forward strand.
CGTCACTGACCACCGCCAGCCGCCGCCAGACGCCGTCCCGGCCGCCTACAAGCTTCGCCGCGCCCACCCCTATGGAGCACTTCTGCCACAGAAGCTCTCAGGCAATGTAACTGGGGGCAATAAACCTTTTTGAAGTATTGTCAAAGCGGTGCCGCGCCAAGGCACAGAAATGTCCTCAAGGACAACTCTGTAATCCTAGCTATAAAATAATTTTGTACTCTTCTCTAGTTGTAAGCTTTCCTTTTAATTTTAATCTTTATTTTTTCTTTTATTCGATCTTTCCTTTCTTTTATTTTGTTAATGTAACTTCCCTGGTACAGTTTATCCAGGAACAAACTTTGTTTTTTTTACCAGTGATCAAATTGTTTATTTTGAATGCCCATGAATTTAATTAACAATTCCTTCCATCACCTAATTTTTAAATGAGCAAAGGAAATTGTTACAATTGGCTAGTTTTTAAACGAGTGAAGGGAATAGGACCGACTGAGCTATAACCTGGCCGCTAACCGCGCATTTCCCTTCGCCGGGAGATGAGTGGAGGTGTTACAATAGTAGATTACCATTCTTTCAAAAAGTAATCACAAATACGTACTTTCAGAATGGACAAAAAATTGATCAGAAAATCATTAACTGAAGGGGTCATGATGTACATCATTGATTAATATTCATCTCAAAATACGGGAAAACTATTAAGATACTTTACAGAACATTTAAAATAATACGTATTCGTGATTTGAGAGAAAGTGCTGAAGCAAGTCTTATATAAATATTACTAATAATATTTCATTATATTTAATTGCTGTATTATATTAGAACGTGGTCTGTTAAATTTGGACTCTAATGTACCAAAAGGCTTTCAGTTTACAAGTCTTTTTAAACTTCCGGAAAACACTATTGCCAAACGTTTGTTTAAAAATTTACATTCTGGCTCCTAAGCTCTTAGTTTCAAAGCAAATCTACAAAATAAGAGTTATAGAAAATTACATTTCTTTTAAAATTACCTATTATTATAATTATTATAATAATTATTATCATCATTATCATCATTATGTATTTAAATGATCAAAGAATCGAATAATTCCTATAATTGAATGCTTAAGCATTCTTTGCGTGAGCTGTATACATTTTTTTACGAAGTTTTGGAAGTATGATAATTTCTCCCATTTTTTCACTCAAGCAATACAAAAATATTTTCTTGGTTCCAAGTACATAGAATAGTTGAAATTCCGTCGACCTACATAAAAGTCTTTCCTAATATTCATATTATTTAAAAATGAATAATTTATATTTTCCATCGCTTGCTAGAGAAGGTGCATTATCTTCACTAGGAATGTATCTTCACTCTGTGCGTATGTTGTCTTGAGATCGTAAGTATTGGGGATTAAATAAAATTGTGAAGAGGTGGGGAAGAGTCTGGAGCTCAAGGAAACTGGGGCAGATTCTCCTTCTTCCGTATATGTCGCATACAATTTTTACTGTTCTTTGACGAAAATAAATACAATAAAATAAAACAGAGGTTCATGACTTCTTTCACTCTTGCAGCACAAGCCCAGAGAAGGACTGTGCCCAGAATCGGCACTGAATCAGTTGGCGGCAAGAACTTGCTGAGGGGACAGAACGGCACCTCCTGCTCGCATCCAGCCTCCACCACCGTCTTCACTTCCCTCACTGTATTCTCACAACCTCCTATCTTATACCCATAACTGTCACCACCCACCTTAACACCTACGTCTCATTCCTCCACTGCAGCTCTACAATGTTCCCAGTTCTTTCCCGACTATCTTCACCTCAACGCGGTTGGCACGCCACCTGGTGTCACCCTCATTTCAGATCAGTCATCTACCACTGTCACCCACACTATCATGCCCCATTCCACCCTTTACCACATCCTCACTTTCACTCTCTCTCTCTCTCTCTCTCTCTCTCTCTCTCTCTCTCTCTCTCTCTCTCTTCTGCCTCCCACTGGCCATTGTACAGTCACCTCCCCCTACTGTCGCCTCTTCACTACCACCCCTGTTTGCTGCAGCCGTCCCCACTGTGCACGCTCCCTCACTGGAGGACCGCGCTTCCCGACTTTCACATCTGGCGGGAAGGCCGCCGGCACCGCCCCCGCCCCCGTCCGCGACGCCGGCGCCGCCTCGCTGTAATTTTCTTGGTGAAATTTCGCTTCCTCTTCTCATCACGACGGTCCCAAGGGATAATTTAGAATATAAATATCTGATAATTGTAACGCAATTAGGCCCGGGTGCGATTAGTCGCCGGTGTCGTGAGGTTAACAGCTGCGCATGAACCTCCGGAGGTTCACAGGCCGGGTTCGAAACTTGATGGGGATCTCATTGTTTTCATTTGTGAAATCGTCTTCCATCCATTAAGGTATTCTACATTTTACGTCAAAACAGAGTGACTGTATTTGTAAGGTTGCATAGTAAAATTATTTTTCATTCAAGCAAAGCCGCTATTTACTAATAGATTCAAAGACCTTACGGTCAGAAAATTACCCAAAATAATACACTTTGTTGAACTAATTTATTTTAACGAAGTCGAAAGATCACAAAAGAAAGGTTGACCAGAAATATTACAGAAATCTCCTTCTTTTAAACTACATTAGAGTATATATTAATACAAGCAATTATTTCGCACTGTAACTTATGTTTTAATTAAATGTAGGCCACGAACTAAAAGTAGTAAGTTTCGAATAAAATCTTACAAGTAAATAATAAATTCAAAGTACCAAAAGAAACAACAAAATGACGTCTTGTACGTATGGAAAACAATGCAAATCATAGTTGTTGCTTGTAATTGCTTCCGAAAGTGGCGAAAGAGAATCTGTAGAGAATGTTTAAGGGTCTGAAGTTAAATCTGAGATATTCTTTATTTACTAACATTAAGCATTAACATTTTGTACAGACATTTTTCCAGTTCTAAGGACATTTACGTAAATGGTATTCATTTATTCTTACTACGTGTTCAATTAAGAGAGATAATTATCCAAATTATAAAATCAAATTAGCTCAAATGTGTTGTCTTCGGGCTTGTGTGTGTGTGAATATCCGGATGATGAAAATAAATTTTCAAAACTTCGCTAAACATTCAATTAGCACTTCATTCTCATGACTAACTCATAAACTTGCTGCCTGTATTACAATTTTTGTAGTTAAAAAGATATTCTCTATATAAAATCAGATGTACGAATAGAGTACTAGTCCAGATTTAAATTTTTATGAACAAATGATCAAATGAAAATCATTATAATCGATTTTCCCATTATGTTTTCAAAACATTTATGGTGAAATGTTTTATAAACTCCTTATTCTGATGACAATATAATCATTCGATCCTCGATAATATTTTTTGGTCATAAATATCAAAACACAGAGTTGAATTGCGTTGAAATGACTATTTTGAGACACCGTGAAAGGTACCTTAGTAAACGATGTTTAATTCCACATGACGAGTAAAAACCGGCTGCGGTTCGTGTTTCAGTTTGTTGCTGAATTACTAGTTTCGCTGAACAGACCCCAGAATTACTCCAAAATATGTGCCAAAACTATAATCTATGAAATCATTAATTATATAGTATTTTCAAATTATGTGGTAGGAGAATGATTTCCATATTTTTCTTCTCTTTTCTTTAAGTATATGACACATTCTCGCAAGTTTTCAAATTACTGCTATGAGTCGTTTTTGTCTTATTTAAATTTTGTCTCTGGCTCTTGAAACCACAAAGAAACAACGACAAGAATTGTCGATAAAAGAGAAGTGATTTCTTTGCACCAGCATTCTATTCATACTGATATTAAAACAATATTTTTCGGGGTAGTTGAACTGTTTCATTTCTAATTTATGACGCTTCAATTGCACTTACCTTTACGTATTATTTAATATTATAATATTGTAACTTCTCTTCTAATAACACATGAATCATCACATGATCAAAAAGGTCCAACCAAATAAATTACGAGTGGTTAAAAAATACATTTCTCTGTCATAATATTTCATTTTAGAGAGTTTTAAATTGTAAATGAAAATTGATTTCAAGCATTGAATTCAGTAAAATTGTGTTTTAAAAACTAAGGGAAGAAGCGTTCTGTGCACGTTTACTTCACTTCTGGGATTTCAACCCTAACCCATCTACAAGGTGAATTGTAAATACAGTTTAAAATGATTGTTCTTGAAAACAATTGAATAGAACATATTTGCTCCCGTGTAATAAAACCAAGTTGTAAACGCAAATCAGCAACAGATTTGGCTAATATCCTTCATCGGTGGATTCGTGATGGAATCAAGTTACTGTTACAAGAACATTGAGAATAATCATTTCAAACACGTGGTATTGCCTCACAGAAATAAAAAACGTGCACAGAGTGTGAAGTTACATTCATGTCTAGAAGATAACTTAGGGGCCATCTCAGAATTTCCTCAAAGAACTAAGGAAACTGGAAGTAACACGTGATGGTGATGGGGGTCATTGACCCAGAAACTGAGGTACCATTATTGTTACAGGTATATTTAGTCTTTTAGAATTATACAGTTCAAATGGTGAATAATGCTGAAACACAATTGTTAAAATCAATATTACTTTTCTTTAACATGTTCGGTATAGTCTCTCGTAAAAAAAAAAAACCTTTACATAGCACTTAATCTTGTGTATCGTTTTCAATCGCTTAATGTCATAAGGCAATGTCTGGTAAAATAATATTTATGTGTTGCATGTACTTTTTTGTAGTGAAATGAATTATTCGTATTTGGATGAATTTTCGTAATATTTATTAAAAACTTGTGCACCTCCCTTTGTACACACGTTAATTCACATTTTCAATGCGTCTTTACGCACAGGAATATTTCCAGATATTTTCAAAACAGCATAAATTAAGCAAATTTTAAAAAACGGCAACAAAAATTAAATTCAAAATTACTGCCCAATTCTTTTGTCAGTTTTCTCAAAAGTATTACAGAGGCTTTTCCATATGAGAATAGAAATTTTCTCAGGAAAAACGAAGAGTTTTCAGACTCACAACACGGTTTTAGAAAATCAAAATCTTCGGAAACTACCATTTTTTTTATTTTCTTAAAAATATTGCTTCATCAATGGACCAAAATAACGTACATGTTGGAATATTTTTAGATCATTTGAAACCTTTGGACGTTATTTACCTAGCATCTTGCTCTCAAAATTACCTTCATATGGAATTCGTGGTATTCCCCTAGATTTTATGACCTCGTACCTTAAATATCAGAGCGTTATAGACATCGAGTGTTATAGACGTCGAGTGTTATAGACATCTGTATTCGCAGAAAATATGTTCTTATGTACCACAGGCATTTCTGGCGAAAAACAAGGATTCGTAAATCAAGAGGTAATGCAATGGTAGAATTCCTAACTTAATAGAATAATCGTATCATCAGCAAAGAGAACTGTTCTTCCATTTCGAATCGACAAGAAAGGCATATCGTTTAAATATAAAAGAACGAGAGTAGGGCCTAAACATTCACCCTGCAGGACCCATGAGCAATTAGTAATGATTCAGAAAGATAAGTAAATAATATCCCATCATTGCAGTACGGTATTTCAACTCTCTGTGATCATTGTTTAATGTACGAAAGTAACCAATGTAGAGCAATTCCACGAATTCTATAAGAAGGTAATTTGGAAACAATAATGTATGATCAATGACGGCAAAAGCGTGTGAAACAAAAATTTGCAATAGGATATTTCTATAGTACCTACATGAGAAAATAGAAATTAGATGTATATGCTTAATTGAACTGCGATCTGGCTTCGATGAGCACAGTCAATCAATGAGATAGCTTATATCATTACAGTTATTTTTTTTAATACAGTGTCTTTCGTTTTTTTACTCATTTGTCTTTTTACATTGTGATAAGTAAAAATGTTATCGATTTTAAAATGTGAATGGTTTTCATAAAAAATTGATACGCTTCAGAAGCAATTATTGAAAAAATTGTAATTTTTGCGTTTCTATTTTAAATTTGAAAACAATGTGAAATATTTGCTAAATGAAATTGATTTATTTATTTTTATGTGATGTATTGACACTATTCCAGATTGCTTTCTTTAATGAAGAAAACTGATCTCTCTTTTCGAAATGAAATTTATATTACATTCATTCATTTGTTAGTGATTTATTTTTTTCATGTATACTTCTGGTGGAATGGTGAGAGTAAGTGAATCAGTAGTTTTTGTTTCCGGACAAATCAACTACTTTGTATATCAAAGCGTGGCGACGACGATTTTCATCCCTCGTTGGAAAATTAGATCTGGCCCTGACCTACACTTCGGTTGGCGTTTCTTTCTCTCCAAGCACCTCCCAAACAGGCACAAGCACTAAGCGTATAGTAGTGTAGTACATACAAGTATAAGTGTGAATATAAGGGAAGAAAAAGAGACAAGGATAAGGAGGCGAAGAATGCGCGCTGTCAGTGGCCCGTTTGCAAGGGTACTTCTCTGGCATTCACTTGGTATTGATGGACGAAACAATAGAAACTACCTATCATAGCAGACGGCAGCCAGAAGGTGACTGAATGTGATCTAGCTATATAGTTATTGTTGAAAATCCGCCATCGTCGCGACCCGGACTCTAGGACCTCTCGGCTAGATATGCTTCAATGGTTATTGCCAACGAGTCATCTCAACCAATCTTGACACAGATGTATTTAGTGTCAATAGGAAAAAGTGCCGACAATTCAACAGAAAAATTAGTTTTGTGGGACTGAGATTCCGAAAAAGTGAATTTTTCGGGCTTCTGCGAGTAGTAAATTACTTTTCCGAAAACGTAGTTTAGACAATCCATGTTTTGTTGGTCCTTGACACCGAAAAAGTGGTTTTCTGAATACGTCTGCCCATCTGTCTGTCCATCTGCGAACAACACAAATGCGTTAACCTTACTCAGGATTTTCCCCAAAATTGTTATTCCTGATCGACCTGGCAGATGTCGCGGCTCCTAGAATTTGAAAAGGATATTTTTTTTTATTTTTTTTTGGGGGAGTACTTTACATGAAGTCTAAACGACATTTTTTTAATCTTTAAAACTGAAAAATAGCTCCATTTTGTCTCGGATAAGTTTTCCTGGAATGGAGTATAGTACATTTATAAAAGTGGGGGAAGTTCGATTTTCATTCTGAATTCTCAAAAATTGCAAAAGATTTTATTCTTTTTACATAGAATTTTTCTAAAAGGAATAGAAAATATGACTAGTTTTCCTATAATTTTGAGTGAAAGGGTGACCATTTTCAAAAATATGTAAACAAAAAAATCTCAGAGACCGCTTCATTTACCGAAATTGGTTAGGTGTGGTAATAATGTGATTGATCATATTTTCATTAATACATCTGGAATTTTGAAAATTGCAAAAGTTCAATTTTTTCAGACGAGTACTACGCTTTTAATATTACAGCTAGGAACTGCTTACATCTTTAAATTATTTCATACACATTTTTGAAAAAAGTAATTTTAAGTAAAATAATGAAGTCTTTGTTAGTAACGAGTTACTTGTATAAAAATAGTGTCTATGTTTTGGTCCTTCAAGGAAGCCTAACAGCTAGATCTGTGGCGTTGTAGTCAGAGATCTTGGTTTTTATTCCTGCCGTTTCTGAACCTTTTCTTATATATTTTCAGTAAAATGCGATTATAAATATTATTTAATTTGCATTATATTAAAAGATGCGCACATTCGAAAATTGCAAATCTTCAATAACATTTGTATCTCGTGTGCTTTTTATAATGAATACAGTGTTGAACGAGGTGGCAAAAGAATTTTTTGGTTACAGTTTCCAATATTACAAGATGAGAGACAGTTACAAATATCAAGAAAAATATCTGCTATTAATGCATAATTATTTTCTCTTTAGAATCCGTATTCTCCACATTTATGTGCTTTCGAGTATATAATGCATCTCTACATATTTAATAAAACGTTTGTTCTCTCGTCAAGTCTGATTACTGTGATTCACATTTCAATTGTAATGTTAATATTATTATACCATAAAAATTGATGCTGTTATATATTTCTTTTGATTCATATATTTTGTATTTTCTTGTCTTCACCTGAGAGGTGGGATCCGTTTGAATCTAATAAGTCATGATTTCTATATATCTTCGAAGTAAGTTTAGACAAGAAATCCTCTATACCAGTAGCTTCCAAACTTTATTAGTACACAGTTCGTATAAACTGTCCTTGCTGTGAGATTTGCACATATGGATGTTTTCAACCTCCATGGCTTAAGTGAACCCTACTTAAATGCTGGAGGAGGGCTTTATTTTTCTTACTTTTCAGACACTTTCCTTTCCAATTTTAGTTTCTTCCTTGCAAGTTATATAGAATTATACTATGCTTTATAAGAAAAATTTGTAAAATACATTAAATTAAATGTCTAAAATATAACAGAGTTCTTTCCTAAGGTCAATAACATATCGATTTTTATTTTAAAAAATTTTTATTTATTTTTAATTTAGTTGTTCCATATCTTAAATGCTAAGAATGTTAGTCAATGCATTAAGTTTATTACATTCCAAAAAATAACATTCACTCTGATTTGAAAAGTTACACATATTTAAGTACCTACTACAGGGATCCCATCTTGGTAAGGAAGGTATTATTTTAACTTTCAATGGAAATATGAAACATTATCCTTGCCATTAAAGGTAGAGAAGGAAGAAGTATAAAGAAAGAGTAGGAAGAAGAAAACCTGCTACTCGTCATTCTTGTTTGTGTCACGTAACGGTCATAAAGTCCCCAATAATTCACAAGCCAGAATGAATTCGTGAACATACGTTGTGTGCGTTACTAAGAGAATTAATAACCGGCCCAAATTTCGGAAGGTGTTATCGCAAGTTGTGAACGGAGATTATAAAACAACAACAAAACTTAGATGAGGCAATGTGAAAACATAGAAGGTCGGAATCATGAACATGGCGTAACATCAATTAACTCACAAGATATTTGCCATACGGATGTAACCATTTTCATTTTCTGTTTGATATTCTGAGTATATTCGGTCGTTGAAACTCGTATCATCTCACATTATCCTTTTTATAATTATTCTCTTAACCTACAATTTGTATATGTTTCCAATGGAATTTCGATCATATGTTTAGTGATCACAGTGTGCCTGTCTTTGCTTAATGTTGGTCATAGACTCTGATATCTACAATTTGAGAGCATGTTGCGGAGTATGTATGCGACAACCAGGATAAACACAATGAATTTCATGAATCATATTATGTTTCATCTTGCCCGGAATCTGATCCTATTCCAGATTCGTTATTTACTGAGATTTTTATTCATCTTAAAACTATTCAAACTGGATTGTGAAGACAAATTTTGATCTTATGAGTAGTTGTTATTTGCAAGTGATTTCGTATTCAAAGAAGTGGTATCTGCAGAAGCCGGAAATGTGGAGGAGTGTGGAAGTGTGGAGGATTTTATTTTTCTAATTCGATTCAAAATATATGTAATGACGAACCTGGGGTATAAGAATGAAGAAGTAAATCAAAACGATATAGATATTTTGAACAACAAACTATTCAAGGACCAATGAAGGAGCACGATACACAAGACTGTTAATCACTCCTATTTTAAGTCTTTTAGTGTGAAATGGGGAAAATCAACATTGTGTCTGAGAGAGGTTGATTTTGATACATATAAAAGAAGACCTTTTTTATTGAATTTGATAAGAAATTTATTTTTTTTGTCTTCTACACATAAGTGGAATTTAGTTTAGGATCGTACATTTTGTTTGTTTAGAACAGATTTTCCGTTCTGTAGAGGGGTAGGTGGAGGTAGGAAATGGAGCAACTTACCCAAAGGTGGTGTTAGCGGAGGATGGCGCTGATCTCAGCATTAGTCGCTCAGTTTAATCGAGCGAGGAACATAACTCAAACATCATACAATGCGAATCATTACAGTTTTGATGAAGTTCATCATGATAATTTGAAGTGCTGTAGAAGCGTTGCGATCTCGAGAAATAGTATGTTTTAAACTTATTTTACGCTCTAATATTCATAAAGAGTCGCCTGAATGTGTTTTCCTGTACTTTCTCAATTTGTTGTGCCTTAAGTTGTCAAATCGAGTAAGAAGATAAAAGAGGGGCCCTCAATAGGAAATAAAAGTGTGAAAATTGAAAACGCAACAAGCATAGTGGCGTTATAAAATTAAGTAAAATTCGTTATCCGTTGTGTAGAGGGGTTGATGGAGTTAGGGAGTTCGAATCCTGTTGACTTTCTTTAATTCCGAGTTATCCATTGTTCAAATTGTTAGAATCATTGTTGAAATTGTTTTTCTTGGTTTTGTATGGGAGCGCTCTTTATCATGTAAACACAATTGTAATTAAAAGAATGCACGTTACTTGTTATCCCTGATCATCATGTTGAAGCAGACAATCGTTGTGCGAAATTTGTAATAATTGCCCTAGGTTTCTCTTTGTTGTTCTTTATATTACACGGATAATTCATCTTCTGGTGAGGTGTTGATCGCTTAGAAATACCAGAAGCAATCAAAGATCTCATTACAAAGGTTTTTTGCTTAAAATTAGTCAAGACCGCATCCTTCATTACAATTCGTTACACGTATAAATACACATGTTATTTTAAAAGAAACGCCAATTTCTTTGAGAATGCTCACTGTGTATAACCCTTGGATTGTCAAATCACCATTCTTTCTTTCCGTCTAAGTTGTCTTATAAAAAATTCACATTTACATTCACATTACTCAGAAACCAGAAGAAATTGAACCTATTAATGTAGACAATCGTTAAGAGATTACAGTGATATACTAGTCACATTTTCAAAAAAAGTAAACTTAGCAACGTAATCATGGGAGTCAAGGATATAAAACAGTAAACTTCATACCGTTTTTGAAGGCGAATACAATTATTCTTTGTTGTTTGCTGGAAAATAAGTATAATCATCTAATTCATGGAAATATTACCAGGAAACTGAAATACTAAAAGTTGACGAATTTGTTTGATTTTTAAAAGATTTAATTAAACAATGTAAGCGATCAGCAAATTTTCCCGTGCACAAACAAATATTAAATCATTTGTTTTGCAATAAGGTACTTAAGGTGTGCCAGTAAGCACATAGAATGGTTAAAACCAGCAAAAAAATGATCTTTGAATACTACGCAATTGTAAGTAGTATTGATAAGTGTATGGTAAATGCTATTTCTAAAAAACATATTAAACAACCCGTTTAAAGCGCCAATTTGAACGTGAAGATTTTCATATGGCATAGCAGGAATGGCTCGCTGGTTGGCCTGAGCCCATTCACGGGCTGTCGCGCCAAGTACATATATACATTCGTAGCAGGAATGGTGCCCTTATTTATGTTCGTTGCATTTTGCTTCATTTTTCTCAAAGGAGATCTCATTTTCATTCATCACTTCAGTTTTTTACTTAGGAATTTACACATTCCTTTTTATATTTCAAAAAAAATTGTTCTTACAAATATTTTTTATCTCAATAGTAATATTAACCAATATGTAAAATTTAGGAAATGTACCATGCATTTTTTTTAATTTAAGGCATTTAACTTATTTACTTTTCCTTTAAAGCGTGAATGCCAATAACACAGGCATACAAAAAAGTTGTCAGAACCAGACTTGACAACTGTTTCTGTATGTATTTCAACGCGCTGACTATGAATCTGAAGCCAGAATCGCGCTATCATCCTCTATTTTTTAATAGCAAAAAACCATCGTGACATTGTATTTTTTTTGTTTTGGGGAGTTGTAGTCAGACCCCAGAATTGCGCCACCACCCTCCATTTTGTTTTAAATCGAAAAAAAAGTCAAATTTGCTATCTACAATTTCACGATGGCACAGGACATCAAATGATGTCACTGCAATGCCTCTGACCGAGAAGTACTAGGGTTCGAGAGCGGACGGTGGCGTATTTTTGACATTAGCTCCGTAGCTAAATCGAATTCAGCCGCTGCCTGCAGGAAAATTCAACCGGCCGCCTGCTCTGATCGGTAGTTTCCCGTTGTTTCTCCGATCAACATCAGGCAAATGCCGGAGCAGTAACGGACCACGAATCAAGGACCGCACAAGATCTTTCCTTCTTCTTCTTCTTCTTCTTCTTCTTCTTCTTCTTCTTCTTCTTCTTCTTCTTCTTCTTCTTCTCCTTCTTCTTCTACTTCTTCTTCCTTCTTCTTCTTCTTCTTCATTGTACTATCCTCATCCTTAAACACACACACGAGCGTACATGCTTTACACTAGCGCACATGGCGATAGACCAGTCGAGAGCTTAGAGCTTGTCCCACCTCGGGAGACGCTCCGCTGGTAACAGATACCTGGTGAGGGTAAGCGCTGCAAACTGACGTGTAATTTCGCGCCATATCTCGTCATCCAGCGCGGCGGGATTACCGGCACCTGCCGCGATAAAAAAAATGCACTGGTCTGATGACTTCAGAAGTTGACGCTCCTGGAAACACCTAACAATTAATCGAATTATGAGAAATTTCCTCACTAATTATTCGTCGATATCCTTGAAAATATAATTAACAATAAACTTAGAACCGGTACAGGTAGCTCAGGGCATCAACTGATGTCACTGCAATGGCTCTGACCGGGAGGTCAGAGCTTCGGGTCTCGACAGTGGTAGTATCTTCGACACTAGCTTGTCATCTAGTTCAAATACATTCGCTGTTTGGAGGAGAGTTCTAGCAGCCGGCTGCTGTGATCGGCAGTTTTTCGTGTTTTCTTCGATCAACACCAGGCGAATGCCGGAGTAGTATCCTAACAAACGGGCCACGGACTGGCCACGATCTTTGTTTCTCCTTCCTTGTCCTATGTTCACTCCTTACTTACACCTACACTAACATGCACTACACTACCACACATGCGGGGAGTCCAGTCGAGAGCTTACAGCTTGTCCCGGCTGGGGCGGTGCACTGCTGGTGGGAGATACCTGTTTGAAGAACCGCCAACTCCCGAGGAAGAAGCATGCACTACATTTACGAGACCTTACCTTATCAGTTGACGCACTCGGAATCACTAACAATTGGTCAATGGTAATCTTAGTCTACTGCTGTTGACCATCTTCCATCTCTCAATTTGTCCCCGGTTTTATCCGACCTTCACAGTCACGACCAGACCACCTTGACGCTGTGCTACGATCCATTACATCATTCCTCTTTATATTCCCACACATCTCACTTAAAACTTTGGCAATTTCAGTGGGTGTCTTGCCTCGTAAAGCTTTAAATCTGAAGTGGCATCTCTAGCCGCTACGTGAAATCCGACCTGGGTCTGTATCTCTTGTAATGAAGAGCCATTCAGTCCAAAGCGAATCTATCGAGCAAATAGAAATACATAGTTATAATAAAACAGTTTCACGTCAGAAGCAAATTATACAGTGATTGTTCGAGCCAACGTAACGGTTGTGCCTGACTATACCGATGGTAAATCTCATCATGTTCTACAGTTCCCAGGTTTTCGGAAAATAAATCCAAGTGAGAGATTAGCAAGTGAATCGTAAGAGACAAAAATCTTATAATCGTTGTAAGATCATCAAACGTAATTTGATACGCACAGACTCAATAAATACCTTCTCTGTATCTACTAAGAGAACATTCATAACATTTATTACACCTGGTGTGAAAGATTTACATGAAGGCTACATCTTCTTCGTAAAGTAGCTTTTACGATTCCTATTGTCCCACTAACCCTAAAAACAGCAAAGCTTCCTGTATTCAGACTGTAAACCTAAAAACTGAGCAATCACTTTGTCACATACATTTCATATATTTTTCCACGTTTACTTTTCTCTAGAAATATCATAATTTCTTAGGTTTCTTTCTTATTAATAGCATGTACAGGTAGAATTGAACATTTGTTTATATTGCGAAGGAGAACAGCTTTTAAGTCAACATTTCTTCAATCAACGAACAAACATCTTCCATCTGGCTTATAAGCATGTCCCAGCAATAGTCCTGTACGGAGACGGGACAATACGATAATCCTAAGTAGGAATGATCTCTACAAAAACGGAATAAGACGCAAACCTGAGTCTACGCCAAGTGAGGTCAATTACTCCTCCCCCTCCACTGGTCAAACACGAACTTGACACAGATCCTTATCATACAAATGAACAATAATAAAAGCTCAATGATAATAATCGCAAAAACAAACGACAGTTGATAATACTAATATCTTCTAAAAGACTAACATCTCCAACATTATATGTGACAGCAAAATTTTAATAACAGGGCTGGATTTCTTATTTAACTACTGGTACTACAAGAGTATATACTTTCGCGCAATTTTTATAACTTTTTCAATTTAAAAAAATTCAGATACTTCAAAGAAAATGATGCGCCATAATATTAATTATGCGTCCTTTCACTCTGTCCGAGGAAGAAATTTAAGAAGAAATGTGGAGTCGTTTTGTAGATAGCAAATAAGTTGTATTTATTACAGGCAAAAAGTATGCGAAAACTACACTTTTCTTCCAAGAAATCTACATAAGCGTATCCAAATATATGTATATTTTTTAGAACAGATTTCATTACCGAAAAAAATGTATCGTCAATATTGTAAGTTTGCTATGTTAATTTTTTGAACATTTCGAAAATGAAGAGATTTCGCACGATGCTGCCAAATATATTGTGTTCAAATATTGCGTTACTCCGGTGATAAATGCTATTAGAAAACCGTTGAATCACATGTTGAACTATTAAGATAAATGTGAATATTTTTCTTTCTTGAATTTTTTAATGAAGATACGACACATTCGAAATGACCTTATTTACTGGTGCAAATAGTTTATATCTAACCTAATTGAATTTTTAAAAGATTGAACCTCTAACATGCTTTTGGGCATTACTATCCCATCTTCAATGGATCTTCAAACAACCGTAAAGGCTATACAATTTTTTGTCCAAAAGAGTAGACAAAAGAGACAATAACAATAAAAATTATAAAAAATAAAAATAATAAGCAAAAAGAAAACAGTGTGAGAATAATTACTATTGATAATGTTTATTTATCTGATGATATTATTACTTCGTAATATTCATTTGCAAGAGAAAAGTCTTGAAATTTAGAATGATTTAGGTAAAAATGCTAATCTTTAATAGTCTTTCCTGACCCATTATTTCTATAGCCAGAAGCAAACCCACTCCGATTTGAACCAGTCGGAAAATCGACGAATCACTAGCAGCGCCACTCGAAATCGTATTCTGACGTGTTAATTATTCCCTCAGGAATTTGTGGCGTGCGATTTTATTCCTTCTTTTTGTTTCCAAAGCAATATACAGCAAATATCTCAGCGCTTAAATATGCAATATAGCCGATAATGAAGGCGCATTATAACTCCAGAAGCTGTCACGCCAGCCAGGTGGACGGTGGGAGGGGGATGCGGGCGGCTGGCGGCAGGTCCGGCGGCGGGTCCGGCGGCGGCGGCGGCGGTGGCGGAGGCAGAGGCGGCGGCGCGGGCAGCGCGTGGGCCGCGGCCGCATGTCGCCGGAGATTGCTTGTTATAATCGGACTTCGAAACGCGCTCTGCCGAAGTTGCGCACTCCTTCATTTGCTGCTACGGCTGTACTAATTAAGATAACTGCTACGGTAATAGGGAGCGTTACCCGAATGAATCACGGGGCGGCGGGCGCGAGGAGCGGCGCGGCGCGGCGCAGGGCTGGGCGAGCCCCCCGGGGCCGACCAGGGGGCGGAGGCGGTGGGAGAGAGGAACAGGTTCAAGACTGCCCACGAAGGGCGTGTGGGGAAAGAAACAGGAGGGCTGCGGAGGGGGGCGGGGAAGAGAAAATAAAGAGGGACAGCGGCAGTGCGTAGGTGCAAAGCAAGGAGGATATATTTACATTATCTTATACCGAAGTGACGAATAGTTGGCGAATATTGGTACATGGTTCGGATCAATCGATTAATTCGTACTGAACCTGGAAACAATTGGCATATGATGCATAGTGCGAGAGGAGACCTAATGATAGGTTCCGGGACGAGGAAGAAACGAATAGGGCACAATCATCAATTTAATAAGGGAAGGTATGATGTTGTTTAAAAAAGGCTGTTCTCGGTCCTTAAACGTGGAGGGTCAGAAAGATGTTTGCGAAGAATGAAATTATGAACATGGTGGAAAATGGCTGTAGCAGTGTATTAAAAGTGAAACGAAAAATATGGGAGTAGAAAACTGGAGAACATTCGAGACTCTGTGAATGAATTGAAAGGTGTGTGCACCGGAGGAGAGGAGTCTGGAACACCCAGGGGCCGCGAAGGGGTCGCGGGAGAGGGGCAGCAGATGCAAGCGGGGGCGGGGGCGGGGGCGGGGAAGGGAAGGGGGCGGAGGTGCCCCCGGCTTTTCCGTCGGCGGGCGCGTTTCTCTTTACATAAATATCGGCAGATTGCGGCCCTCAGCGCCGCGTGCAGCATACTGATGAGCTGGCAGCCGGCCGCGCGCCCCGCCGCCCCCTCCCCGCTCCCTGCCCCCCTCGCCCCTCCTCCTGCCCCGCGCGCCGCCCGCGCGCTTACCTGCTTAATGCGGTTTATTCACCCACTGTATGATGTCAGAATTTTCGACGTCGATGGTTAGGTGTATGGGTATGTTTGTGTATGTATAATATATACAAAGCAAGCGTCGGTCTGACACCTTTCGTAAATGGGCGACCTGTTCCCACCCCGACGAACAGGTGCAAGAATTGTTGAGGGATATAAACACATTGAAAGTGAAATCTAAACATGAGAGGTATATGAAATTGAGTGAATTATGAGGAAATCTGTATCAACATTCGCTGCGAGGTGCCGCGATTTTGTTTCGTTTCTTATTAAGCGGCATTGGCGAATTCGCGAGTACTACGTTGTGCAAAGAAAATAAATTTCCTGCAGCCAAGTGCACGTGCGGACAACATTAAGCGTTTCTTGCGGGCGGATTGGCGTCCCCGTCGCCCCTTGGTATTCACACAGAGTTTGCTCTAATGAGTAGTCTGCAAGAGCAGGTGCAGACGTGGGAGACTGCGGTCCCCATTCGGCCTCTGCGGTTTCCAGTAAAAGCCTCCGTCTGCCGTTTAGGCCCGCGCCCTCACACCGCCGCTGCGGCTTTCGTGGGCGTCTCCAGCCCAAGGACAGATCCTCGACGTTTCGGAGGAAACTCCTTAAGATTCTCTGGAAGAGTAAGCCTGTCTGGGGCGGACCGCAACTTCTGAACCGCAACCTTAAGATTCGGCGACTAACAATGGACTCAAAAGAATGTTCCAAAGAGGATCATGCATTTTGTATCATTGTTAGTTAACTATTTATCAACAAGAAATGTTCCCATAAAGGTTTTAGTATAATATTTAGAGTTTCCATTCTAAAAAGATACCATTTCTTATTAATTCTAAGTTCATAAAATATCGGTACAAAATGTAATTTCACTTTTATTTTCTACGTCGCTAATTGAACATTTCGCCTTTGGACATCCTGTAATGATGTTGATATTTTATTTTAATTTGATATTCATAGATTCAAATTCTATACGTGGGAGAATTTCGTATTTTACCATGGCATTGATACATTATGCACTGCCGGTAAAACTTACTCTCCACGATCTAATTCATAAAATACTTAACTCATTGGATGTGATAACATCACTCTTATAAGTTGAAATCATGAATATACGCGGAAATGAAATTTTAGAAAATGTGTAGATTTTCTCAGGATTTCTATTTTGCTTTGGTTCTTGCGAGATTTCTATTTACTTCTTGTTCAAGTTTCACTAAGTCTAATATTTTATTTTATTTTGGGTCTATAAGTTGTTAGTGCTCTTCTCTCTAATCGTTTTTAATGAAGGAGCGACATGTTTTTGTAAATAGTTTTTACTGTTCTTTGATTAAATAAATGAAATCAATTTTTTTCTTTTGAAACCTAATCAATATTATCTTCATTTTGGTAACTGTTTTGAAGCCCTGAAAAATAAGTATGTAAAATTTCTTCTTCCCATATAAACAATTTATTTTCAGAATGAAACCTCTTTCGTAATACCATGAAAATGCAACTCAAACACTCGTAGCCGTACATTGCAGCACAGCACGAAATTCCGTGGTGGTGTTTTTGAATTGGACGATGGCAACAGCTCTTGGGATTTATTTATGAAATCTGGGACTTGGGCGTACCTTGACGTATGATCCTGACATGGATGAATATTAAAACGATGGCGAATGTGGTTAGAAGTTTCTTTGTTCCTCACCAATACATACCGCAAGCACTCTAGTGCGGCACTGATCGCCTCCACTGAGGGCAGCTTGGGCAGCCGCCTCTCATCCACTCAGTTTCAGCTTAGGGTATAATATACGAGTACATTGCATTTTGTAGCAGTATGGCTACAATGGGCTACATTAAAATGATATATTGCTATTGTGATAATAAGATGAATAATGATTTACAATGGAATGACAGACAGGGAAATCTGGAGAACTTCGCTGAAACCTGTCACGAATGCATCTTGTCCTTATTTCCAAAGGTGGTTTCTTGTATAACGAATTTCATTTTCTGAGATTGATTGCCAACCTGGATTGAAATGAATTGATGAATATAAGATGACCATGGGCAAAGGATGGGCCAAATGAGGGCAATGTGCGGATTATTAGAAAACGTACGGCGACACCGATATTTCCTTGGCTTGACAGCGGAACTAAAGCGCGGTATCAGAGTATTTTGATTTATTTATCATTAAACAAATCAGCAAATACTGTATATGATGCATCAGGGACAAGTATAATGTGCGTCTTCTGTAGCTTAACTACCTCTACCCCATTGTTTTTCTGTACATAGTTGAATGATGAATAAAGGTACTAACAATGCATGAAAACTAGACATTTTCGCTCCTGAGTAATAGAAAAGTTACATGCATTGGCAGACAAACTACAGATTAGATTTCATAGCCATAATTTCCTTAACATGACGGGCAATCAAAGATTACTCAATCATATTAAACGTTACATCTTTATTATATCTTCAAACAATGTAGTAGTAGCTTGACACTTCAGGAATGGATGTATTCCCATCCTCAGGTAACATAACTGGAAGACAATGTTATCTAACGATGGCAATCATCCCCAGATAGAGAATCGATGTCATAGTGTAGCTGGGACCCCTGAGCCCAGGCTGGACGCCCTCCGCGCCGCCACGAGCCAAAGGAGTGGTGTGCGAGCGCACTTGGGTGGCGCGGGGCGCGCGATTGAAAGAGCAGAGAGGGCGCGGCGGCCGGCAGGTCGGAGTCACGCGGCCCCGCCGCCTCCGGCCGTTCAGATTTGCATGATCTGCACGGCGGGGAGCGGCGGCGGGGGCACATCCTGAGCGCGCGCTGCCGTCGCCCTACAAGCGTGCAGACGAGCCGGAGCCCCCTGGATACGTGTACGGGCCGCATTTATGTCGTTTTGTAATTATTTATAAACATCATTAACGATGGAACTAGCCTCGCGTCCTGTTTCGTCTTGTGTTCGGGCTCGTGACTCATTTAATTGTGATGTAGAGCAGGAGTGTCCAACGACGCACGAGGACCGCTGGACCGAAAAGAGTAATGTCTGCGGGGGCTTATTGGCTCGGAAGCGTGCAACTTTACGTGGTTTAGAAACGATGTGCTATTCCAATGAACTCCTGAAATCATTAAGAAGTGCATCAAGAACCATGTTTTCATTTGTATATTATGCTTGTATAAATGTATATTCAGTGTTTCTAAATTTATATTTAGTGGATAAATTTATTTACAATGAAGAAATATACAATGTTTTAAATATTACATCAAAATGCACACGTCAAATCTATATACTTTGACACTGAAAAATCATTAAATTAATAACTTTAAAATTCATATTAGCACTGTACGAGAGAATTTTATCTGAGTGTTTGAAAAGAGCATTATCAATACAACAGAATGAAAAATGAGGTTAAAATTAATCAGTGGTATAAAATGTGTCAAAATAATTATTTTCTGAAGAAAGTTTGTAAATTAAATTACTGTCTTTAAAATTAGTCAATTCGTAAAAAAAACATAATAATTTACTTTGTTTTTGAAGCATTAGCTAGTGTTGCTTAATTGTCAGGAAGTTGCTATTAAGCAACTGACGTCTGCTATTAAGCAACTGGCGATTAACGTCCTGACAATTATGTCAGGACGTTATTTGTTTACTTCCTTATTGAATATTTCGATGGGAGCATTAACTAAAGAACATTAATGGTATATTGTATTTCCTTATGGATTACTTATGAATAATTCTCTAGACCCTTTCTCCAGAATTTTGATTCATTAAATAATTTGACTTTATATATTTTTCATTTTGAACAGTGTGAAACACTTAGAGTACATTATGTATTATTTATGCTACAAATTATACAAATTAATGTGTATTGCAAGCGAAGACGTATTAATTTTGCATATTCAGATTGTTCTATAAGTAAAAAATATAGATTCGTGTGTTCCAACATTTGTCCTTCAGAATGGTCCTTTGTTTTCAGTTGATGTAACTTTGAATTAGTGCAGACTTTGAAGTGACCGAATACTAATCAAGACTGATGAATCTCCCCATCACATCACGCTTTCTAAATATGAAGCTTTATAATCAAATACATATCATGAGAGTTGTATCCAACCAATTTTATGACCGCAAATATTTTGCTTTGGTTATCTTTAACGCAGCACTCTTGGAGTTATGGGTCGCATGCAACTCGCCACCAATTCGACACCCCTGTTTGGAGCTCCGCGCGAGGCAACTCGAGATTTCGGAGAGCGGAAATGTTGCGTGGCGTGGAGCGGCGCGCCGCGGAGAGCGCGGAGTGCGCACGGTGAGGCGGGGAGGCAAGAGGTGGGGCAGTGGGCTGGGGGCTGACCCGGGCCGGGCCCCCCAGGGAGCAGGAGGGCCACGCTGAGCGGAGCGGGGCAGGGCGGGGAGTATGAGCGGGGTGGCGGGGTGGGGGCAGCGAGGCGGATCCCGTGGATGCCTGGGGCGTCGGAAGCACCCCTTGTTAACAACGGCGACCGCCAATCGTTATGAACGTTGCACATCGTAACCTTCCTTCTGGTCTTCCTTGTCCTATATTGCCCCCCGCACTGCGGCCTGGGGATGGGCTTTCTCACCTTCACGAACTGCCCAGGGCGAAACCAGGCCAAACTGGTTGATTGGGGTTGTAACAAGCCAGTGCATTCAATTTTGAATGCAATACGTAATTTTATGCATTTGCTGTCTTGTCTGTATGTGTCAGAAGCTCTTGCATTAGTTACGTTTCATTGCACGTTACCTATATTTAAAACACTCAATTGATTTTTCGTAAAATTTTCAATAATGTGTGTGATCTATTCATTTCATTAATCTATACTACTGATATCTGAATATCTTGATGGTTATCAGCTCATGAATCAGAATTCCAACAAAAATTATGAGAAACAATTTTAAAAGAATCAGCTAAACCACAGAGGAAAACCACAGATCAGCAACTTTTTATGCACGTAAGGTGAAGAAGATAATTGTTTACTCTGGATTGTGAGGGGTGATGGAGAATCTGCTTCTGCGATTATAAATCCGAAATATTAATGACTTGTTGAGGCAACGGATAGGTTCATGAAGAAAAAAAAGATAATGATCTTTTACGTTTAGTTAAGTTTCCTCATTGTAGAGAGATCAGATTACAGTTTCTCTTAATAATAATATATCAATGAAAGTCCGTTGTACCTTGAAGCTCAGGGCATCAATCGATGTCACTCCAGTGTATCTGATTGGGAGATCCTAGGTTCGAGTCCGGCGGTGACAGGGTTTTTGACACTAGGTTGATAGCTAGCTCAAATTCAGCCGCTGTCTGCAGCAGAATTCTAGTGGCCGGCTGCTCTGACCCATCGTTCTTCGTAGTTTCTCCTAGCAATACCTGGCGAATGCCGGAGCAGAATCCTAACGGACCGCGCGCGATCTTCCCTTCCCCTTCCTTGTTCTATCCTCACCTCTTATACACACTTACACTTACATGCACTACACTACTACACTTATCGAGAGCTTAGTGCTTGTCACGGCTGGGTCGGTGCCTCGCACATGGAGACATGTGGTTGGGGAAAACCCCGGTAGCCAACAGTTAGGTCGGCGCCGGATTTCACCATCCAATGGGGGAAGATCACTGCCATCTCCCGAGGAAAATATCATGCACTACATGTACGAGATCAATTATCTTAGTAGTTGGTGTATTTTCTACCAACGTTTTTATCCCCAAAGTTAGCATCTTTTCATAGCTTAGCCACTATCATATCTACTGCTCAGAAGTCGTGATCACTCGAATCTTCATCTTCAGTTTTACAAACAGTGGGAATACGAAAATTGCCTATCAAACGCGTACGCAAATTGCGTATTAAAATGTGAATGTAAGTTGTTATAGAATAAGAACGATTGCGGAAATTTGAGAGTAAGAACCCTGAAGAACTGAATTTGGAAAACTTCCTTTGTCCTAGACACTCTCACTGATACTAAAGGAGCAACGACTTTACTTATGGGAAAACTGTCAGGAGGGAATGGTAAAAACATTCATTTCCTGCAACATGGTTATCTTTAATTAAACGTTCATTTAAAGGAGTAAATGGGTGTTTTGAAAGCGTCAATTATTTCGCGTAGCACTGATGACAATTTTCTTCACCACGGTAAAGTCAAAGGCTTGTCTCAACATTAAAACCCATAATTTTCAAAGGTATAAATGAGACAACATTCCATTACACTAACCAGAGGTCTACACTAAAGAATCAATGGCAATTGGGATAATCTCACATTTATGTAATAACAGTATTTGGCAATATGTTGTGTTGAAAATTTCTTTCTTCGTTGACACGTAAAAATGATTCAATTTTTGCCCTAGCACTGTTTTTTCAGCCAATACTCTCACAATGTGACAATACAGACATAATGCAATATATTTGCATTCATACAATACAGTTTTGAAACAAAAGTAAAAAGTTCATAAAATTTATTTTCCTGAAGATTTTAAGTAACTAACGAAGTAAATAAACGGAATTTTAATAAAAATTGTAATTGTAAATTCAAGTACCATGATTTATATGTGATAGTAAAGACAGTGAATGAAAAAATGTTCTTTTTAAAAAATGCGTTGCAAAGTAACGTTGATACTAATCGTATTTTCTCAAATGTTTGATGATTAAATTATCTAATTCTTTAAATTACGAAATTCGCCAAACTCAATGCTAAATTAACTTTCTTTTCAACAAAACACAGAATAAAAGAGTTATAACAATGTTCAACCTTATAACATAATATTGTAAATCCATTCGGCGTGAACAAGTCCCCCCACTTCAAAGTGTCAAATATACTATTATCTCCCATAACATTATATAATGCCACAGGAAATATAGAACTTATTGTCCCTATTACTCCATATTATTCTCATGGTCTATGTTCTCCTTTAATTCTGCGCTGGGAAAAAACCGGAAGTATGGACGTGGTTACGCTAAGTGCGTTTAATACTGAAGCCAGCCCTAGCCTCGACGCCTCTCTTCCTTTTTCCGTAGCACGCTGTTCATAACGGAAGCGACGGGAGCAGCTACTCAATTTGGGCAATACATTCTAATTTTTTTAATTTCAAAATAACATCAGTTCCAGTCTTCCATTTTTTAGAAGTTTGTAATTGATTGGTTTTGTATGGGGAAATAAGGGAAAAACCGAAAGGAAAATACAAGAATGATCGAATTATTTTAGTGACATATAGGATGTGTAGTTCATTTATTTTATTTTTTTAGATTTTTATTTAAATATCGAATGCCAAGAAGTTTGATCAAAACGGTTCAAAGTGACATTTTATTGTAAAGCATGACGACTTAAAACGAAAGCAACGTTAAGTACATACGTCATTTCGATTTAATGTAGTAGGTGTCACATAGAGAATGCATAACTAAGCTTTATTATTGGAACAAATAGTTATTAGAATTAATGTTCATAATATTCACATTACCCAGCACAATGGATAGTCTTTCTCTGTGTGAGATATCAAAAGTTTTAAAACGAATGTTGGCAGTAAAATATTTTAAAATATTTTTAGTGAGAAATTTTTAAAAACTTGTAATTGAAGTCATACTATTCAGTTGTCTCACGTAATTTATTTCTTGTTTCCTTTCCTATATGTTGGGTACACTTTCCTACACAATATTTTATTCTCAGTCACGATTTTCTAAACCTTGCTTTTGTGTTAATATAATTGGAATCCCTAAGGATTAGGACATATGAAATAAAAATATTATTTTCCTCAAAACAGGAAAAGTGTTCCTGTGGGAAACAAATGTTGCATCAAAACATAACTTAAATGTTTAATTGTCTTTCTTTGTTTTGCCAACCGCACGCGACTACCCTTCAAATATTTTCCCTTCTCCGAGATGAAAAGAGAGTTCCCTTATCATAAATCGGGTTTTTGGAAAAAAGTAATGCAGCGTTTGGGTTTTTGAGAAAAATGTTAACGGTTCAGAAGTAAATATTGTCGAATGAAACTCAAATACATATTATAAGCTTTAAAAATTTTAATATTTTTGATATTTTGTCTTCAAATTTAATGTTCAGTTTTAAATAATTTCCGAATGATGAGAGATTGTCTATGGGTAATTCCACGCCAACTCCACATTGCATCACACCAACCCATCTCAGATCGAAAAATTAAAGTTATTTTCTTATTTCTTATGCCGAGATAAGCCCAAATTTAAATTTTCAACCATTTCCGATGTAAATAGCGTTTGTGAGAACAATTATCGATTTTTCGCGATTTTCAAGCATTTTACAGCATCTTTTTATAATTATCCATTATTTCGATATTTTTTAATGAAAAAATATGTTTAAACTACTATTTTTATAGGCAATTTTCCGCAGAATTCGAATCTGTTAATGAAAATATTGAATTTTTTTTCTTAATATGACAAAAATTGAAATTTATGATTTTTATTACTTTATTTTCAAAAATTAATTTTAGTATTACAGTACAATTAAAAAGTTAGTTTCTTATGCTTAAAGTACGTGAAAATAAGTGTACATTACGGTACAGGAAAATTTTTTTGGGGAAATAGTGTTTAAAAGAGTTAAACGCAAGAAATACAATAAAATCTCTTTTCTAAATGTATTTTATCATTTTTAAATAACCTGTTAGTATTTTCTACTACTTTTAGACTGTTTGGATGACTTCGGTGGTGTAAAACAGTTTTTAATAAAATGTGCGTCCTTAACTTTTTTGGGAAATACGTTTTACATGAGTTAAAATTTTAAAAAATCGTGAAAAATTAATCGATTTTTATCGTTATATCGGAAGAAAATACCTCTCTTCATGATACTGTACGAAATTGAAAGAAATACTCATTACGCCATAGAAAAAGTAAAAAAATGTTGGAGAATAGGGGCCTATGAACGTATTAAACATTTAAATTATACATGGCTATGTTCAGAATCTGGCGCGTGATCGCAAGCTAATTTCAAATATAGGGGCCCTGAGCAGTGTTTCTAACTGCAGGAATGTGTACTGTGTGTGTCTCACTAATCTTAATCAAACAGAAGGAGACGTGAATGGAGGGGCGTTCCCGTAGTTAGAAACACTGGCCCTGAGCCCTGAGTGCTGTGCTTGCTTAACTATTTCAGCGATGGATGTCCAGGACAATACAAAAATTGTTATAACTTATTACATCTCTGTAGACATACAAAATTGTATAGTATTGATGCTACCTGGACATTTTTTGCTACCTCTCATGGGAAAACGGAGAACGATGGAGTGGGTGCAACTGTTAAGAGAGAGGCAACAAAAGAAAGCTTGCGTAGACGTCGTCAAAATCAAATCACAGATATTGACAAATTATTAGAATTTTGTAAAGCACATATTAAAAACATCCATTGTGAAATTATTAGAAAAGCTGAAGTCGATGAATATCGGAATCGAAACAAAACTGAAAAAGTATTTACAATTCCGGGTACTCGCAATTTGCATGAATTTGTTCCTTACTCTGAGCATATTATTCAATGTAAAACAATAAGTACTCAAGAACACTGTTCTTTGGTGTTTGATTTAATTAATAACAAGAAAATGAAATAAGAAAATAAAAGATTAATTTTAATAATTTTATAAATAACAATGTTTTATTATTCAACTAAAAATTGTAATAAATGAAAACTTTTATCAAAAAGTTTTTAAGTGCCTATTTATAAATTTGTTTGTACTATTTATAATTTAATCTGCTTTAACAATAAAAATCGATTAATTTTTCACGATTTTTTAAAATTTTAACTCATGTAAAACGTATTTCCCAAAAAAGTTCAGGACGCACATTTTATTAAAAACTGTTTTACACCACCGAAGTCATCCAAACAGTCTAAAAGTAGTAGAAAATACTAACAGGTTATTTAAAAATGATAAAATGCATTTAGAAAAGAGATTTTATTGTATTTCTTGCGTTTAACTCTTTTAAACACTATTTCCCCAAAAAAATTTTCCTGTACCGTAATGTACACTTATTTTCACGTACTTTAAGCATAAGAAACTAACTTTTTAATTGTACTGTAATACTAAAATTAATTTTTGAAAATAAAGTAATAAAAATCATAAATTTCAATTTTTGTCATATTAAGAAAAAAAATTCAATATTTTCATTAACAGATTCGAATTCTGCGGAAAATTTCCTATAAAAATAGCAGTTTAAACATATTTTTTCATTAAAAAATATCGAAATAATGGATAATTATAAAAAGATGCTGTAAAATGCTTGAAAATCGCGAAAAATCGATAATTGTTCTCACAAACGCTATTTACATCGGAAATGGTTGAAAATTTAAATTTGGGCTTATCTTGGCATAAGAAATAAGAAAATAACTTTAATTTTTCGATCTGAGATGGGTTGGTGCGATGCAATGTGGAGTTGGCGTGGAATTACCCCTATACATGTGAATCACTTAAGAATCGTTGATGAAGAGACTGCTGACTAGTATTTCTGAGTGAATTAGTATACTAAAAATGTTAAAGTGATTCACATGTGCTCTATTAAAATGTTTGTGTTGAGCTACATCGCCACAAGCTATTGCGTAGTAATTGTTTTAAGAAATTTGCATGTGATTTTACTTTACTTGAGGTTTATTTGTGTGAAAATGACGGAAAAAATTATTCCTGAAACAATCATTCTTAGAGAATTCATAATGAAAAACAATTTTATTTTTAAAACAAACTGTTAAATACCTCTTTACAAATATATTTATAATATCAGTTTCATATCAGCTAAAGGTCGCAGCTTTTATCATAAGGGCTATTTATAATTATAAAATGTCTTCGTTCAACATAGTATAAACACAGTAGTAAATACAGTCGAAGTAAAACGCAATATATACATATAAATTAGTATGTTATATAGTGTATCACGTTTCCCCGAAGAGATGAATAATCTGGCATAGAATTTTAGTATATCTGCATTATTTTTCCCAAATTGAAGAAAGGTGTTAAAAGCATTTTCTTTAATTTAGGTATTATTTTTCACGAGGGCTATTTGTTAGATTAAGAAATAATATTGTTTAAATTATTGAAGTACGCCAAATTTAAAAGTAACTTTATTATTCATGACGATTTAAAGTTTTGTGTTCGTTATTAAGTTTTCTTCAGTATTAGGGCACTTATTAAATGTAAATATATATTTACTTAAAGTCAAAAATCAGTTAAAACCCTGTGTAATGTAAAGTAGAGAAGTACAATTGCAATCATTTTATTCTAAATCGTAAAATTAAACTTCAAATCGGTATGACTTTTTTGTAAACCACATTAATCATGTTAGTGTCACTTATTTAAAAAGTGCCAAAACATTCTCCACAAACAAATTCGTAGTCCACATTCGGATTAGTGCATTATAATGTGCAAGGTTTCATCGATGAATGCGTTGGGATTGAGCACGCACTATGGATGGCACCTAGTTCTCTGGGGTCCCACCACGGCGCGGCGCGGAGCCCAGCGCTGCCCAGCACTGCCCAGCCGCTCTGCGCCCGCCGGGACGGGACGCTCGGGAGCCGGTCTCGGATTGCGCGCCCGCCTCGGCCTCCGCCTCCACCATCCACGCCGCTCCTTCGCCTGCTGCCGCGATAAATTCGACAGACGGCGGCCCCGCCGGCCTTTCGTCTGCTCGCCCCGTCGCTCCCTCCGCAACCTCTTCCGCCGTGCCCTCCGTCTCCATCTCGGCCCCTCCCCTCCCCTCCCCGTCGTCTGGAGTGCCGCCGCCCCCGCCTCACCGGCGCGGCTTCGTCTCCCGCGCATAAAACAAAGGCGACCGGCCTCCGCAGCGGCCTGTGATGTGGCCGGCACATCCCAACCTCGTTCATAAGTTGTGTCGGACGCGTCATCCGGCCTTATGTTAGTGAGGTGGAGGCCGCGGGCTCGGAGGCGAGTGCAAGAGCTGGAGGAGCACGGTGGCGGGGGAGGGAACCCCGACGGACATGCAAACGCTTGTCTGAACGTCAATTGACATCAAACGTTTGGACATCAGGGTGCCGTCGCATATATTTGGCCACTTGGTCGATCGTCAGTGTTCCAGCCGATTCCCATTTTCGTCGACGACTTTCTCATTCTATTTACGACATCAAATCAAGGATAAAATATATGGATATATGGATAAAGGCATCGTCCCTAAAGGAGTTGACATGTAACTTAAGTAAAGTCATTAAGAGTTTAATTTCTTGGTGTCTACTAAAAAATGATGCTGAGCTCTAAGAGGCACACTTCTATTAAGTGGATGTTTAGGCGTTCCAATGTATTAGCCTGACTATTGCTATCTAATGTCCGCGGATGTGCAAGGGGCAAGTGTCTGTACTGTTGGTAATTTTTCAAAATTTGCACTACATTGACGCTCAACGTTCTCTTCCAACTGTTTCTTTAACTTCCTGACTTACAGGATCATCTTCAGACACTTTCGCATTAGACACCAAGGGCCTCAGTTATAATTATCCGTTACTTATGACATTTCCTGTTTTGCGGATCTAATTAGACGGAAATTCCGGATGATTAAAATTTTCCGGGAAGTTAGGGTAATTTTGCGTGCCACAAGAGTGACATGACGCTATGAATTGACCGACCAAAAATTCGTTTATCGTCGATTTGACCCTTTGTACTTGCATTTATAAAACCCTCATACCATTGACGGCGACTCCTAATGTTCAACTCATCTTTCATGCGGATTGCATATAATTCCAAAAAGTTTGCTTTTTTCGTCATCTGATCTAGTCCGGCATTTTGATTTTTACGAGAAATAAAATGTCGCTAACTATCAAGAGATTACTTATATCATCCTGTTTCTCATTTCAGCATTCGCTCCATCTTCAGTGCTCATCTCCAGTGCCGGGATGGCCGCCGTTTACTCGCGATGACAACGCTGCTAGATGGGTGGCAAGGCGGCCATCGCGTATTCTGACTGTATATTGACGTGTGTGAGAGTATATGTGAAAGAGCGGGAGCGGTGAGGGGAAGGAGGGAAAGAGTAATTTACAAATATGGTCTAGCAAACACAGTTTCTTCAAACTTACTGTCATGAATAACATTTGCTTTTTCTATCACAATATTTTCTTTCCAACTATAACCCTTTTAAATATTCTCTAACGCTCGCAAACAATCAAAAACTTTCATCGTAGCATACAATTTCCAAATTTTGTGTACAACTTACTCGTAAAACTTATCGTTAAAAGATGGCTGTGTGTTACATTTTAAGTTTATGTGATTTTATGTTGTTACTGCTGACGATTCAGTTTCTGATTGTACAACAATATTTTCGTGTTCTGGCATTTTTGACCATACGATGAAGAGTAGCATTAGTAAATTTGTTCAAAGAATTGGCCGATTAATGATTAAAAATAAACATAAAATTAAAGTCTACGTAAATTTTTCGAATTTCGTCCACGTGGCAAAAATTAATTTCAATCGATCTGTATTCGGTCTACATTACAGTGAACTGGAATGTGCTAGAGATTTATTCGTTAGAGCACACAAATACTGGGACGTGGCAGCTCTCGCCTCGCATGACCTCGCTACGTGTGTGGGAGGCAAACCACAACACCGACATCTTTTATATAACACATCTATAACGTGATATTAAAGGGAGCTGTTACAAATGGATGGTGTTCTACTGTTAGTTTTTGTCTCTTAATCACACTTTTAGAAAACAGTTACGGGGTCGACACGAACCGTGGCACAATTTAAGTGGAAATGTATTTGTAAATTTGGTGCCTGGGATATTTAGTATTAAGTATTTTTGTCAGAAACGTTAGAAATACTGGAATCATTAATTATTTTCTATTTTTTATATTCAAAACAGCATTTAATTATTATATTTAAACGAAACTCTTCTGTATACTTCTTCAATTCTTTGGTATTTTAAAAGTTTTTCTTACGAATCCACCAATCAGACGAGTTTTTCAGCATCCAACTCAGGTGATGATGTAGAGTCATAAAGATGAAACGTATCAAGTAGAACTTGATGCAATTCACATATAATTTTATTGTATTTTGCTCTACAAGATACACGAGCTGAAAAAACTATACATTATATCATATATTTTAAAAGTTAATGAAACAAAGTACGCGATTCTTTTAGCTGTAACTTGTTTTTAAGCTACCTGTTATAAAGCACCTAACACAACACGGCTGTTGAATAACGTCACGCAGATTTTCTTTTATCGAAAGACACACTGCATGCCGGCCGCCGTCGCCCCTTGGTAATCCTTACGCTCCTCTGCAGTCACGCTCCGCGGGAGGGGGCAGGCAGGGACGCCACCTGTGCTTGGCGGACAATTTCGCTCCACCTCAAAGAGGCCGACTCCTGACTTCGCCTACGTCAAGCGTCTGCAGGTAGAACATCTCGAGAATCCCACCTCACTTATCACAGAACGAAGATATTCTCAGACAGTGATGGTGCGAAGGTCCTTTTGTGTCTCCTCGACGACAGGTCTTAACGACGTTGAATTCTGTGAACTTTGCGGAATGAGCGCGCGTCCAGCAAAACTTCTTACTCTTGAAAATGCTGTTTCAGCTTATTGCTTTTCGTTATATTCGAGACAGAAGTGTGATATCATCTTTTTAAACTACATACATGAACCGAGAACTTAACAGAAACATAACAAATTGTGAACATTTCTGTGGACAGGATATTTTCCTCTTTTTCTCAGTACTCATATGTACAAACAAGTGTGATAAACTTTCACTTTTCAATGTGAACTCTGGAATGAATATTCTTTAAACATTCTGAAATTCTGACATTCTGAAAAAAATATTCTAAAATGCCAAGAAACGTTTATAATTAATTTCTTTCTTTGAATAAGAATTGAGGTGAAATAAGGAATGTACACTTTTCAAAATTAATTTAGAAAATAACTTGCCGCTGTATCTGAAATTTACGTGAATGTGATAGACCTAAAAGTGATGTTTTAATATGATTTCATGATTATATTTTAAAATCAATACTACATTAAACATTTGTGTTATCGTGACATCGTTTATGACATTTAATTTATCGTGAATTATTTTGTTTCTGCGTGTGATAATTTATTACAATTGTATTACTCATTTATGTTGCGTTTAAGCTTGTAAGCGAAGTGGATACAATAATTATTGTCATCTTGAAACAACTTGTTGCATCTGACAACCGAGGTACGCATTTCTATGTAGATTGCAATTACTTTGGATTATATTGTATATATTTAGTTTTATTTCATGTCATTTTCAATTAATTTTTTCTTAGATATTATTAAATTCTTAGGGTTAGGAATGTTTCCGAACATTGCATTCGATCGAAGGGTTTCTCGACAAAAAATAGTACTAGTCTAATATTGAGAAAATGGGGTTAGTGATGCCATCTTGTTGTGTGAACATTTATGCATCAGAGGATAATGTTGACTCGGCCTAAAGTACATTAGTCCCAATGAAAACCGGCGAAGAAAAATCAGCGATTCTGGAAAAACATCATAAGTCCAAGGTGTTTCCGGTAAAAACAGCATTAGTCATGGACAAATGGAGATAACAGCAGAGGGTGTGATGAATGATCAGCTTCCAGCATTTTTTCAGTATTTTAATTGTGTTTATTGCAGGTTATATAGTTAATATAGATTGTAATAAAAACTATTTTGTAAATGTTTGTTGGAAGTTCAATTATTTTCATTGTATGAAATAATAACAATGTAATATGTAAAAAACATGTAATTTTCTCTTTGTTCTGGGTACCTTGTGGTGCTGATTTAGGAGTTTCTTGCTGAGTTAGGAAGGTACACGGTTGTTTCTCGTTTCTCACAAATTGGAGTTTTGGACTTGTGCTACATTTACGAGAAGCCCTTCAATTGAGAGTTTTGTATCTGTAATAAATAATATTGATTATAATTATTACTGTTTAGTATTACATTATGACTTAAATTCAGATATGTATTAAACGAAAATCATCTGCAATGTAATCAGGTTTTTATCTATTTTCGTTATTTACATGAAATTCTCAGAATTATTACAAACGCTCTCTGTCACCAATTGTTTACGTCACCAATAAACAAATACACACAGAATTCGACCTAGAGACTATAGACCATCATATCAAGTATCTATCTACAAACTTGAGTTTTAACTTAAGTTACCTATTAAGCCATCTAAGCCTATTAAGCCATAGTTAATTAAACTGAGGTATGTATTCACTACCTGTGTAAATAAATAAGAAATTACCTGAAATTAATTATAATATATGAAGCCCGTGAATGTATTTGATTTTTCCCTCTTGGGATGATTTTATTAAGAAACACTTGGATATACAGCGTCGTGGTTAGATCTTGGTTAGCATGCTTGCTTCCCATTACGCGGTCCCGGTTTCGTTTCCCGCTGAGGACATATTAGAGTGTACGTTTTCCTTGCAATATCCCTGTATGGGTTGCTGTGTAACGATGAGAATATTTACTTCTCAAGTTGAGAAGACCGAAATACTGCGTGGGGATGTCTACGTGCTATAACCAGACGTACCCGCTTAACCCATGGCCGCGAGGCAGGGACTTCGCCGGTAGACCTGAGCCCGTTCACGGGTTGTTGCGCCTAGTACATACTTACAAACATACATTTCTTGGGTATATATTGTAATTATAAAAAACATTATAGTACTTGTACTACCAGAAAAGCACGATATACCACATTAACGGATTTAAGGCATGGAAGTTGACTTTTTCTGAGTGAATTCGATGGGTTAAATGAAATATATGATATTACGTATGATATGATTCTGCAAACTACTTTATGCAATTACTTTTTTCATTTTTTAAAGGAACGTGTGTAGTCCGGAAAAAAGTGAAATAGTGTCAAAAAACATTATGGTTGATGTGTTTTGTAGAAAATCCATGCCAGTATCTTCAATATGTATTTTCATAGCGTTTTCTCGTTCCTCTCACGTCATATTCAAATATTGAGCATCCAAGCTGCAACTTCAGGAAATTAGTTTCAAAATTTTCACCCTGCAATATTATTTCCCTATCAATTTATTTACATTTACGAACTACAGGTTCAAGGATGTTTAAACCAAATACAAATAATAAATTTTCTGCTAATCGAAATTTTTAAATCTATTTTGAATGGCAAAGATAATAACAATTCACTTCACTTATTTCTCAGCGAATAAGATCGTATTACATTCTAAATTACATACTGTCGTGTAAATTATTCCTGTCACATATATGATCTTATTTTTTTGTTTATTGTAGTGCAGCCCAAAACTAGAGAAACACCACGCCTACTCGTTTATGAAACAATTTTCGGGTTCCTACGGAACCTCTGAGACTGGTCTCTCAGAGACTATTCTACTATTGAGTTATTAGTTTCAATCCTGCCAATAGCGCTTTATGATAAGGTGGTTACGAACCAATTACGACGCCTAAAATCGTAAAGTTTGCATGTGTACTTTTCGCAATTGTCTTACCGCAAATGGCGTTCAACTCATTTGGAAAATAAGTACATGTTCCTTGCATGACGTATTCTGCCCACCAAGAAACAACCTACCGAGAAATATTTTTCGCTACCCACCGAGAAATATTTTTGTTTACACGATTTTATGGATTTGACTTTTATTCCTGACATAGTGCAACCGAATTCCACTCGTACTTCGAAATTTCTCAGATAAGTTTGAAACCACTAGTGACATTACTTATGAGAAGATCTGTACAATATCGCTTCCTTCCGGCAAGTATTGTCTGGCTCCATGAACGCCCCTCCGAGCCCACCGCCTGGACCGGCGCCCGGCGTCGCGCTGAACCTTGCCTGACCGTGGCGCGGCACGCCTCCAGGGGCCGGAGCTGGGGCGTGGGCGGGAGCCGAGGGGCGTGGGCGGCGGCGGTGCCGTGCGGCGCCACGGAGGACACCGGAGGCGTTTTGCGCGCTCGCGCTCCCGTCGCGCGTTTTCAGCTTTTTGCGTCGTTTTTGCCGGAGCGCGCGCGCGCGAGAGCGGAGCGCCCCTGCACGCGTGGTGCAACCGCGTGCCGCCTCCGCTCCCGCCCCCGCCCCCGCCTCTGTCTCCGCGCACACCGCCGCAAGTCCTCTTCCTGTACACGCAAATGAGAATCCGGGGGCCTCATTTTTCGCTTCTGTGGCCAGGACGAGTTGGGTCGCCTGTCACGCGGAGCAGGGGTTTCGATCGCTGTATTTATCTGTGATGTCACTCCGATGGGCTGCCTCGCCGCGTTCATCTGCGAGACGGCTGCAGCCGCCGGGCCGTGCAGGACTCGATGCGCGACGCCGGTGGCTGCCTCGGACGCCCCGTTGCGGCTGCCGCCCCGACTGCATCATCTCTCCCTTCGACCTACGCGATCTGCTTTTTGTACTATCCGTTCATTCTTTACCTCCCGGTTCCCAACCAGCCTCTCGACCGACTCCAAGCCGGTTCAACCTTCCACTCATCATCGAGAATGTGTAATATTATATGTTGTAATCCGGTATTGTAGAGTTGATATAAAAAAATATTTAGTGATTACGTTGATATATTAGTTTTTCTCCTTCTGTGATTCCAGATTACATAAGTGGGAGAGTGGTGTTGATGGACTAAGTGGACTTGATGGACACATGAAAAGGATCACAGTATGAATTAATCTCGATAAACTCTCCTCCAGCGTATTCTCTCTTAATAACTCGTTTCTGTTTCACCATTTCATTGCTCAATTGAACATCACTATTCTGTTTATATTTTACCCTCGAGCTCCTTATTTCTACTCTCCTCTTCTTATCATTCCCTACTGTTGTCATGAGACGTACCCTTCCGCCTTATCCTCCAAGTTTCCACGACGTACTCTATAATCCGTCACCTGTTTTCACCCCGCTCCATGTATTTTGAAGAGTCTGTGATAAGTGCGCAGCCTCGTTCTGCAGTAAGACAGAGGGAATGAAACCGTCGCTTCACGTACAATGTCTATCTCGTCTCGTTCTGCCCGCGCCGTTTATGGATTTCAGTGCAAGAAGCTGTGAAGCCCCGCTATGGCACACTTTTCCAGCGGCACGCCAGACACTTTGGGTTTCCTTTCTCCATGATCCTAAGGATCATCAGCATGCCCCAGTTGCCTGCAGGGGTCAATAAAAGTAATGGCAACCGCCTTTTCGCTGAATTTAAAATGTTTTTTCATGAAAAATGTTCTAAAAACTCGTTTTAGCTCTTTCTTTTCGTGATATAAAAATGTCTTTCCAACGTACTGTTATCCTTCACTTTGAGACCCTTATTTTTAAATATAGTATATGTATATTATTCATCTCAAAGAGTTAATATTTTCATTTTAAGGAGGTAAGATAAAAATTTCTGTAATTTTAATTTTAAATGTCTGTCATTTTAACAAGAATGTTTTCAAACACGCTTTCTTGAGATTATACTACAGGCTCACTTTTGAAAGGGGGAGATAGTTATGATGTTCATTAAGATGTTTGAGTAATTTGCACAATAATTGTTTTGTATCTAATATTACTTCTGGTAATCGGATTTTGTGTTGAGGGAAGTATTAGTTTCGATATTGGTAACACACTTGTAACTGGATTCACGAACTCCATTCATGTTTCGTGGCCATTCCTTCTTGTAAGAGTTCCACAAAAATACGAAAAATAAGACCTCTCTAATCTGACAGCCCATAATGACACGTGTGATTAATCTGAAAGACGGGAAACGCAACCGGGTGCGACGCCAGATAAGGAACCTGCCTCTTGACACTCACCTAGCCACGATTGCGGAAACTTGAACTTGACGTGCTAATGCGGGAATCCAAAACCTCCGGTGCTAGTGCTGATCGCTTCCTGCCAAACTGACTCTCGCAACTGTACAACAAGTGGGTTGGATGGATCTAAGCAAATGAATGCAGGTTCACTTCTGACTTACAGAGTCGAATACAATTGTTTGTTTCTATAGTCAATAGGTAAATCAGAATTATAATATATGAGCGCAAGAATGAATTGAACGAATTTATGAATATTACATTTATTGTAGAGTGACGGTTGCCTTTGCTGTAAGTTAAGGTACATACATTATTAATTTTTAAACTGGTTATATTGTTGAATGAATCTTCTACCAAATCACTGTTCATCTAGAAATGTCATTGTGCAGTATAGTCGGTTAATGGTATACGATACCATGTACCAAGGAGAATAGTCCAATCTGCATTTTTTGGCTGTGGACAATACTCCATTCAGTTTTATTTTTTTTCAAAATCAAATACGCATTGTTATCAGAAGGATAGTATTCGTTGTCGTTTTTATGCAGAAACCCTCATTTTTCCATACATAATTTAATGAATATTAAAGACAATGGAATAATCAAAAAATTAAAGGCACATTCAGCTACTTGAAAAAATAGCTTTTAAGTCATTAGGAAAGGACATATGCAGTTGAGTTGATTACTCGCATCCCCGTGTTTCATTGTTGCCAGTGTCTGGGACTTCTAGCATTTATATTTAATATACTAGAAGTTATTTAAATAGAAATAAAATTTCACGAAAAAATTAAATAAAATAAATTTGATATTATCTGAATAATACTAATGCAAAACCTTCGATTGTACAATTTTATACATCAAGTATTATTAATTCTGATTTTACTCAAAGTGACAAAAATTATTTAAAATATTGTAAATTAGCATTTAAAGCATATTCTAATTTACTAGAACAAGTATTTTGTCGAATTAGGAATATGTTTCTTCTAAGTCAATATTTTGGTATTCAAAATACTCAAGGTTTCGTTTACATAATAAACTTCTCCACCAAATTTCCTGAATTTCACTGTAAATGAAACGTAGTGGGCCATAAATGTGTTATCACTATTATTTACCGGCTTCTTAGTACACACTACATTTTAATAAAATAGTAGAATTAATAAATTAATTAAATAATTAAATTAATTAATTCTTATCTGCCGGTATTTGTTCATGACATCGTTTGGTTGTGTCAAGACCTTGTTCATAAAGGTCTTGGTGTAACGCGAGCAAGCGTGTGTGAGTATGCAATTATACAAGTAGATAACGATACATATATAGCGAATTTTATGAGCTTTTTTATTTATTTATTGTCTACCTGTTCAACATACATGTATTTCAGGGTGGTGAATACAATTATATATAACTTTTGGTTTATTTCCTAACTGTGGGTGCCCTAGACGGATGCGATAAATGATTTTGGTTGTTTTTTTAAGAGTTTGAAGATTGAGGGTTTTTATTGTGAAGATCAGTGATATCGCAAAGCACTGTCCAGCAATCGTGTGAAACATTTGTACTTTTACAAAAATTCAGCGATTACAATTATATGCCATGCATTGAGTTTTTAACGTAAGGTGGTTAGTAGGAGCACCTGCTATAAACCACTACAGCATACTTAAACAGATCTTGGATATTATAAAACATATCAATTAGGGTGAATCGGGGCTATTTTGATACAGAAAATCAAACTTTTCACCTTATTTTCTATTCTGTTTGTAGTAAATACAGAAAAATACTGAGTATGTGCCTTTTGGTCATAACACGTGAACGAAGTAAAACATAACGTAAGACCTACCACAACTCTTTAAAACATCAAAAGTGTGTATTAAATTAGCTCCACTTCCTGGGGTTAATACGATACATTGATGAGGCTAAAGTGATACACCTTTCTCGCGCATTTTATCTTTTGCTATGTCTATGGTAAAAGACAGAGTTTCCGATCAGTCTTGAATGTCCAGAAAGGAGGTTTTAAAATAAAGTTTAAAAATCATTGATTAATTTGGTTTTAGTATTGTAAATTATAACAAAACTGTTCATATATCAAAGTGTAATAACAAGAAAGCTAACTTATGTAAAATAATTAACGAATGTTGCAAGGGCCTGGAAATTCTATCATTATCTCGGTTTGACAGTATACAACATGCGAAACTCGGACCTTCCATTTAGCATACTGGTTTTTATATTATTTTCTGAATTCGAATAATTAAATATTGTTTTAAGATATTGAATGAGTTTTTGTTCCGTAGTAAACTTTTATTGTACAGAAACTTAAATATTACAATTCCGAGCAGTTGCTTTAGGGATTTCCGGGAGCATAACACGTCCTATATTGTTAAAGCAATACAAATTTTTTAAATATTACTTTCTTGGTGTCTGAGTGTTAATTTTTAGCGTTTCAAAATAGCCCCGACAGCCGAATCACATTTGCCCCATCAGTCGTATCAAATCAGCCCACAAAAATTGAGGGTGTTTATGTCACGGCACGAATAATATTTTGAAATATTATTCAAACTCAGGAAAACAGAACTATTCTTTCTTAATTATTACTTATTTTCAAAACTATCCTGCCAAAAAAATAACGAAGTAATATCAAAAGTTTATGTCGGCGGAAAAGATTTTGACTGAATAGTTAATCATTTCCGTTTTAATTTTTTTCTTCGAATAGTGTAACATTATGAATTCCTGCTATAGGGCCATTAATAATAGCATATATTTTCTATTATTTTCTTTTTATTAATTTTCAATATCAATAAGTAACCATGCTTAATTGTATCACATTACCTCCAGTTTTTTGATGTAACATTAACTCCGACTGATCTTACATATCCAAAAACATGTGTAAGTCTGTATTCTGGGTGTATAGTGACAGTCTTGTTCCGAAATCTGTAAATCTCCCGCATTTAGAGAATGAGTACTAAAGAACTTTAAACAATAATTTTGGCAAGTTTCTATTTTCCATATAGGGCACACTTTTCTCTCGTTACTTTTGAGCGGTGTAATCGCAAGGCTTAAGTTCGTATCACTTATTAAATTTCATAAGCAAAGGAGGGATCGATGCAGTGAATTGATATCATTTTATGTACAGATATACTACATAACTTTTCAAGTGAATGCAAACATATTCACTTCTTATTCTCATGAACTTCGACATCAATCAATTTGTTAAAATGAATTATTATTCGCATACTCATGTAGCGTGTTGTGAAAATTAAATTTTATTGTTTTCCTTGCCTCATTTTATTGTGCTTTTTAGCAACTCACCAAACGACGAATAGGTTGAGCGTTCTTAATTTTTGTTGTTGTTTTGGGGGAGGGGGTCTTTTGGTACGCAAAACCAATAAATGTTCTCACCTTTCGTTTGATGTATCCCTCAAGCAGTTAGATGTATCCCTTCAGTGTCTAAGTTTTGTGCCCGCCCCACCAATGCCTGCAATAATTGAGCTCTGTCAACAAATGAGCTGACTTTTGGTCGGTGTACAGCTTTTTCGAAAAAGATTCCGGCAAAGAGGCCAATAGAATTTTGATCTACTTTGCTGTGTGAGCGTACAAGTATTTAGGCAGTCGAGAGTTTATTTTCTTCCCACTGCATTTGAAAAATGACCAATCAGAATGCACTGACCAAGCTCAGCCTTCTGAAATGTCTACACAACGACAGCCTGCAAACATGATAAAATAACAAATCCTCTTTCTATAAGCTTCCATTGAGGAATCTGTCAACAATAGTCATTTTTACTACTTTTTTGAAATCTTACAAATTAGCAATTAAAATATATATTAATTTTACTGAAACCTCATTTCTACGTTTTTTGTAAATAATATAGGAACTATTCCCACATTTTATTTATGTTTGTAAAAAGAAAAACAATGAAAACTGTATGTGACACACGGATGAGAAATGTAACATGTGCGCGTATTCTTGAGCTCCTGAATCTTTTCTCTACCCTTTTAGAATTCATCGTTGAATGATTAATCAATGTACCAACACAGTACAATTGTTGATTAGTAATTAAAAATGTTCAATGCCGAATTATAGAAAACATGTTCGCATAGGTGAACCCACTACAATTTTGATTTTATAATAACAATCCACATCCCCGGTTCTACTACAACTAGCAAGTGGAGAGCTCAACAAACATTTGGATTGGTTTTCACAGGACGTGTTTTGGTATTTATACACCAGTTTTTTTATAAACCTGTGCTGTCTACTGTTGCCTTACAAAAATGCGCTGAAAATGTATTAACAGAAGGCGTCGGTTTCATCTCTGTAAGAGCTTTCTCTTGTGATGAGCGTTGTTTCTCTTCTTTGCCGAAATAAGAGCAAACGTTCTTGAGTGTTGTTCAAGTTGAAATTTCTTTTCATATTTCTCTTCCTTGGAGAAAATTTGACAGTGCACGACACATCTGTTGAATAGTCAGACGTGTTACCAGATACTCCCTGTTGTCTTAAATTTTCACGGCGGCATTTTTTGGGGAGAGACTAGAAAGCCACGCTTGTTTTGAAACAGATCGAGAAAGAAGCTACCCACTGTGAGCAGTGCTGAAGTCTGTGGCCTAACTGTGGCCCTATGGACAGTTCCGAAGAGAGCTGCGGTCACAATGCTTCTCGCAGGAGTCACGGGTAATACCTAATGGTCGGCTATCCGGAACGTACTTACTGATGCCGTTGCAATTCCAGCTCTTCACAGCGCAGCGCCCGGAGAAGAGAAAGGGGATGAGGCGAGGGATGAGAGTGGCCCTGGCGGAACAGTGAGACCCATTGGTTGGAGTTCAGAATACCAACTGACAAGGGATGCCAAAAACTCACCAAAATACTGTTTTCTCTGAAATGATTAACACTATACTGAATTTCAAGTATTTTGTGTCAAATCATAACTTTTTCACGTTTGAATGGCATATGTAGTTGTGTTTTATATAATTGGGCGTAAGGTTAAAATATATGTGGCAATTTGCTCGATGTTTTAAATATGCAAACAAGTCCCAACCCCTCAATATGCGCATTTTTTTATGATTATGAGCATATATTACATGATTATTATCATTTACGAAAACCACGGGCCACGGTTATAACGTAATAAACGTGAGGATAAACCTAGCAGGGAAGATAGTTGGGGTGACGAGGCATTTGCTGCTACCGAGGCGCTTGCCGAAGAAGACGCCGTGGCGGAGGGAGGACGGGGCTTCGCGGTAGGTGGTGGGGCGAGGTGAGGGCCAGGGTGGACTCGGGCAGGGAAATTATGATGGTTATCAGGATTTAAGTTTGGCGCGAAAACCAGTGCAGACATGGAAGATTCCGGAGCAGGGGCGAGTATCTGGGATCGGTGTATTGATTGATTGATTCGTTCGTGATTCCGGAAATGTCTACTGCTATGGTCACTATTCCCATACGTGTGGTGCATGTTTTTATCACGAGTTGTGATCTTCGCATACTAGATGCTGAGATTCGGCGCCAACCTACACGATGTGCGGAGATTTCCAGCAAACAGCTATCTCCCACTAAAGAGGCACTTTCTAAGCCAGGACAAGATCTAAGCTCCCCACAGGTCACCTGACAAGTGGTGTAGTGCTTGAATCTAGAATATATGTGTGTAAGTATGGGGTGAGTATAGGACAAAGAAAAGAGGAAAAAATGGGCGCGCGGTCCGTGGCCCGTTTGTAGGGTACTGACAGTAAAAAGAAAGAAAATCGTCCGATCAGTGCAGCCGGCCGCTAGAATTCTCCTCCAAACAACGACTGAACTCAACCTAAGTATCTATCTAGCGTATAAAATCCTGCCATCGTTGGAGATCAAACCCTAGGAATCCCAGTCCGTTGAAGCAGGTGACGAGTGCCGGGGCGAATGGGTGGGTGTGATTGCAGGGTTGGGGGCGAGTGGCGGGGCGGATACCAGAGCGGGGGCGACTGCCGCAGCGGTGATCGGTATGAGGACGAGAGCGGGGGGCGAGGCCGGGCGGAGGGGCAAGGTAACGGGTTTGGAGCCGGGAAAACCCGCGCACCGATTGGGAGCGCTGCCAGCGGGTGACGGCCCCGCGGCTGCGGCGCGCGCGGACACCTGGCGGCCCACTCGGAAGCTGCGCCTTCGCCAGATCTCATCTCTCCGACATTAATA
Source organism: Gryllus longicercus (assembly GCA_038098605.1). Classification (NCBI taxonomy): domain Eukaryota; kingdom Metazoa; phylum Arthropoda; class Insecta; order Orthoptera; family Gryllidae; genus Gryllus; species Gryllus longicercus. The sequence continues at coordinate 1,902,335 of JAZDUA010000087.1, forward strand.
TAGGATACAATATTTCGTACATTTACCGACTCATCTACCGTATTCTTTTCTAAACCCTTGTCATTACCTTCTAACGATTGTTTCCAGACTTATCCTATCATTAAAGTTCGTTGAAAGTTTCAGCTAACGAAATCACTATCAGAGAAGTGAAAAGTTATCCCCTTCACACTTGGCTAGTACGAAATTACTCGGCCAATAAACTGGAGAGACTCGCGGCTGAACGTTGAACTCTCTGTCATTGTAAAACAAAACACAATAAAAAAATCGCCAGATCATCTCCGCCAGCACCATGCCTCCAAGCCAGCCACAATGCTTGCTTACGTCAGCCACAGCGCTCGTTGACGCTTCTATTACAACACTCTATTCGTTTTTAGACAAGTGTTCGATTCTCTAGCAGGTCTGGTTATGCAAAGAAATGTTTTACACCTGTGTCATACGCGGTTTCATTCGAGACATTTTGTACCAGTAAAAAGAATTACTCATCTAGATTTTTAACTTTATCTTGATTTACTCTCGTGAGAAAGTTACTGTCTACACATTTTACTCCATTCACATTTCATGGACATGAAACTTACAAAATTCAGCAAGAAGTTATCCGAGTAATATACGATTTCTACCGTTTGTGAATGGTGACATTCGTAGTACGTATGTTTATTGTAAGAGACACTTTGTTTCCGTTCTTGTGACGATTATCTAAATAATACGTCATTCAATATTCAAATTAAAACATTCATACCAGCGTGGATTGAATCCCAACATTACTGATCTGAGAGGTTGTGTGACTTGAGAGGTAATGAAAACAAATTCTCTAGTGTTAATTTTTCTTACATCTCAAACTTCCCATCGCTTTCACAAGTGAATGGATTGACAATTTAAATAAAGCGATATAATACTAGGTTTCTTCCTATCTCTTATCGCCTCGTTTTGAGATATGAAGTTGTTTTCCTGTTTTGGCGAGTTGCATACTTTGAGAACTAATACATGTACGAGTATGTCCGATCTTTTGTCCTTTGTGTTCCTGAAGAATTATATTTTCGTATTCATTGGAATGTACATTATGAATGAATTCGTACTCCCAAAGTCGCCATAAAGTAATTTACGCATGCGTTGCTTAATATTTCTAAAATCCATGCATATAATTTCGATACGAGGATGAAATTGAGAGAGGACCATACCATCCACAAAGCTGTGAAATGGTTCATTCGAGTCGTTATTAATTCAAACGCTCGAGTAAAATTATAAGTTGTATGCAAGTTTTAGCTTCATGATTAAAAAACCTACGAGTTATATATGCAAGCAATACGACCAACAAGGTCCTTGGCACGTAAGCTTTTCAGCCGCTTCCTAAAGCGGTGTTCCTTTCTTATTCAGGGCACAAATACTTCTCGATTTAACGCTGAATAATTTAGTGGTTGACACAGCATTGTCACAAAGAGTAATGAGTTACTTTCGTTATACTTCACATATACACTGAAACACTTCTATCTAATACATTATTTTTTTAAACTGTTTTATATATACGTTATAGATTCCTTTTGAACTTCTGACACCCATCCAACCGATGTGTAGCCACAAGCACCCCTTAACCCATGGCCGCAAGGCCGAGGCGCTGCTGGAAGGCCTTGGCTCGTAAAAAGCTGTTTTGCAAAAGTACATACGTAATCAGAGAGAATTTGTTAGTAGTTTTCATTACTCGTGTTCGACAAAATTGTCTTTCAACGGTTTAAGAAACTACCAACTAAGGATACCCAGTAAGGATTCTTCAGACAAATTCATAAAATATTTGAAGTACAAAATATATTTAAATCAAGGAATATTTGAACAAGCTAGAGATGTACAAAATCTCGAATTCTCTGAGAAATGAAACGAACTAATTTCTGTTGATAAACAGAGGCAGGCTTAGACATGCGAGTGTTCTCGAACTGCCGTACTAATGAATATTGATAATACATAGCTTTTTATAAGACGGTATGATTTTAAATCTTTTAGAGACATTTTTAATAGTTATATTATTTTGAACTTGGATTGCAAGTGAAGAATTTCAAATAATTATATTTCGCAACAAAACACCTAAATGTGCGTTTGAAAATAAAATTATTTCATTAAATTACAGTTCCTTCCATGAATTCCATTACAAGGACTTTTCAAAACATAAGAAAGAATACTCTTTATAAAACTTGAATTATAAGGAAAATATTGCCATATTATTTTTTTAAATATTGTGTAACATGATACTTGATCGTTCTTTCTGCCACTGATTATATTACACTAATTGTCATAAAAATAAATATAAGCCTAGATGTAAATGTTTAAATGGAATGAAATATTTCTCAAATATTATAAATAAAATATCTGATTTCAATTTCATTGCAAGTAGACTTTTTAAAACTAATTCAGAAATCAACTTTTAATGTATTACAGCATATTAATATATTACCATAAATATATTAATATAAATTATAGCATATAATGTTACCGTAACGCGCATACACGTAATAATTCACATCGTTTCAATCGATGAGTCGTCCGATTTTGCCTAATATTCTTCATTCCACGACTGCTATATTCTCCGTTCCTTGAGAAATAGACACGTGAATGGCTGAATCTACCGTTTCAACAAAATCTACTTTCTATGTGTGGCAGGCTTGTATTTTGGGCTTAAAAATAAGTGCCGAAGCAGGAAGACAGGCTCTAACAAGTACGTTCGTAAACATGCAGTATTCCAAAGGAAAATTATAAATTTCCGCTTCACCACCAACACCACGCTCCACGCGTTTGCACCAACACCACCAGCACCACGCGTTTGCTACATTCTTCACGTTTGCCGATCAAAGAGTCCTCACTGTCACTACATACTGGCAGGGAATGCTGACATTCACAGAAAATTAGCTTGCAAATCTCGACATAGATAATTCGAGTGGTATGACGCCCGACAATGAATACAAATATGCTATAGATAATATAAGAAAGATTATGAATATGGAAGGAAACCTTAAATTATTGTTCACTTTCACAGATGGATTTGAATAGATATTAAAACTTTTAGAAATTACAAGACTGAACTGTCTTATATAACTGTTAAATATTGTAATAGTGCATAAGTAAAATTAAATATACCACGTATCATTTATGAAAACGTAAATGATTTTGAGGTATTTATTCTCGTTAAAACGGGAATTACTATGTCTGTTTTTTCAGTTGTATAATGATAGGGGTCGATGATGATCTAGCTGTGTTAAAGTGACTTTAATTTTTTTTAATTAATGCAATTTTTTGTGTTATCCAATGCTTGTTCATAGGTGGGTGTCGCAGTTATGGAGAAGGCTACAGGGGCCCATGCTGATTGCGCTGTTTGACACTGCATGTGCAATAGAATGCCACTGCATTTCCTCCAGCCATGCTGCGGCTCGATTTGTCTCCTCGTGGTCATTCTGGAGCGCTCTGAGTTTACCCGGTAAATGTATTTTCCGTTAATTCATTACTATTACCCAACTTCCGAGACAGGTAAACAGTTCGGATGCTACGATTCAGGCTATTGGGCATTTCGGTTTCCCCTTCTGTAGTTCAAAATATCTGTCATCACTTCAATTCTGACAACGTCAAATACGTCTTGAAATTGCTCATTGATGTTCACATCAGCATTTTTGATTGTATTTCGAGGAAAGCAGCACTCTCGAACTTTACCTTTGCGTACGGGTTATAGTGTCCGTTGGTAGCGGTAGAATATTTTTAATTTAAAATCAGTTGCACATTTCTCGTGGTGGCGTAACTATCGTCTCGTTTGATTATAACTCCGAATTATTGCAATTTGTTAGCAATTGTATTGGGTGAAAACATTTCGTTGCACATTCATTATTTAATTGAGATAGCTACTTATAAAGACCGATCAAATAAAGAGATGCGGTATTAAACTGAATCATAAATAATAGACCGCCCAACGTCACCATTATGAATATACATTCCATTAACCTGTTCAAACGTTACTAGAGACACAACCATAGTTTTTCATATACTATAGTATTTCCTAAGTTTTTATGTTTTTCAATTCGAGGCAATTCACCTAAAACGGCCATCTTTACTAAAAGTACACACAAAGATAATTAACTTTTCCTTATTCCATGTCGTAATTGGATTCCTCGTTGAAATTGGTTAGTTTTTAACTCACTTAAAATGAGCTACATTTCGAAATTCACTTATTGCGTGAAATATGAAAGAAAAACATGGTTTCGTCGCGCCGTATCGTTTTGACGCATTTGTGTTTACATATGCGATCGGAACATTCCATTTCAACTTCCGATAACTAGTTCTTTGTCGTGTGCCTCTCCAGCCACTTTCTCCTGTCCCCTGCTGTGCCCCTTCGCCACCCGTTCGCCTTCCTTCTTCCGTTTTTTCTCGTCCGATATTAGGGGGCCCTGCCACTTCCGCCCAGAGGTCACGCGTCGCGCGTCGTCCCGCCTCCGAACAGACCCCCTCTTTGCTCTCCAAAGCATGCATATCTCGCCCGAAGGCGTCTTCTGCCGGGAGATCTGTGCGTCCCGGTGGCCTCGGAACGTTCTCTGAAGGGAGGAAACTAGAGCGCATGCAAAGGAGGGGACAACATTCGAAGCAAACGTTTACACTTAGTTTGCGAACTTCGAAATTCTGTTATTTCTGAAGTACATGATCAAGTACTTTGGTATTCTTTCCTTTTTCTAAAAAGAAAATGTAATGTGCGCAAATGTTTTGTGATGAGAACATTCTTTGATTACGTATGTTTTTCCAAATCTGTATCAAGTTGTGAACTATTTCTCATTCCTGTATATATTTATAAGTTAATAGGATTATTAGTTTTAAATTTACATAATGTGAACCCTAAATTATGTCTTGTTGTGTGTGTTGGTTATAGGTTATATGTGAATTAATATTTCCTTTCAAAATATGAGCAGTGATGTAAATGTACTTATACTTAGTGTTTTTGACCTAATAGTAGTTTGTATTATCTAAGAAAATTAATGTAGTAATCACCTTAATGAATTAGACTCTTAGCTCTTCCCAATATATAAGGTTTTTATGCAAATTCACATTTTCTAAATATAAGACAACGTGGAGTGGTAGCAGCAGATTCTGCTCGTCTATTAGACCACATATTACAATTAATACTAATGAAATAATATTTTCTTCCCGGTAGCACTGCAGGTCAGGTCGCCCTTGACTCAACATACGCGAATTCACAGTGCTGCCAGAGTCTTTCGCACTACACAGATTTATTCCTTCAAATGAGAGTTATGTGAGTCTGGTGAGACGTAACATTCAACTACATTATGAAATTAGTAATGCCATAATACAGTGAGGGGCATGTGAGATACATTTTTGTGCCACATATGAGAATTATATGAGATTGAGAAACTTCATAGAATTATGCAGTGCATTTGGTACCGTAGAAAAGTTAATAAAACGTATTTTTCCAAGATCTCGATTTAATGTCAACACGACTAAGATTCACTACAGACTTGTAAATGCTATTATCTCACAATTTTATCTAATTACCGGAATTTGTTTTGTGGGCATTGCAGGAAAAAATTTTTGAAATTGTAATTTCGCTTTCAAACGTAACATTCGAAACAAAATTGAAAAATCAATTAAATAAATGCTACTGTGTCTGAAATTAAAATACAAAATAACAAATTTATTCTTCATTATAAAAACACACATAAAAACACATAGTTTACAACTGAAAACACCTATGGGCAATTCGGTAATTCATACCTTAATGCTTCAGTAAAATAATATATTATAATAATTTATATTTAATTATTTACAAAACTAGTAAACTGAATACGATGTGATACTGATTAATAGTTTGCAATAAAATAATTGTTGTAAAACACTTAAATAAACGAATTTACTTACTGAACCGCTGTGGTGAGTTAAAGCTTCTCGAAGAAAATGATTTATGGTTCAATAAGAAAAGAAATAGAGTCAATAAATTTGTATAATTTACTCCTTTCGTACAAAATAAAATTAAACTTACGGTTTGTGTGAAATAACGAAAATTATGAAATAAATACAGCAGTATCATTATTACTCAAAGTTAAACACTTGATATGTACTACAAACGGAGTAAATAAAATCAGACTTCATGAAAGAACTACTTTTATTTTTAGAATACTGAAATACGCGTCTGACACCATCTAATTATTCTTATGAGTAGATAAAATATGTCTTCGTTAGTCCGTTACTTAATCTAATCTCATTTAAATCTAGTAATAAGGATCACAGCTGTGGTAACAATCCTGAAGTGTTGAAGAGGCATGGATGTTTTCACTTTATGGTTGTTCGGTGGAACCCATTACATAGACAATAAAACATTATTCATCATTTATGAAGTGCCTAAGAATCAGGTTTTGATACATACTAGTTTTCAACATTACTTTGGAGGTGATACTAAAAAAGAGCTGCTAACACAAGATTACTGGATTATCTATGGATGTTGATTGTTGTGGACTGTTTATTTTTCATACAAAATAAGATAAGTTATAAAACCATACAATTCACTAAACTACTACTTCCATATTTGCGTTTATTGAACTACTATATGCATTCCATTCATAACTTCCTTCTTCTATAGATAACCCTCAAGACGGGAACTATTTAAATCAGATCTAAAAAGGAAATGCTCTTTCTCGGGGTATCTAATGTCATCTTATCAAAGCGGACTTCAATAGACTTCTACCATTTTTGGTTTCAAGAATGACTCCCTCATATCTGGGAATTCCGTCATTCATTCTTTAATAGTCTTCTATTAATTTTTATGATGTTGTATTTGATGAACATGGTGACTTTACATTGTATCATCTACTTGTACACCTTTTCGCTTTAATGCAATTCTTTTTTGCTTGGTTGTACAATACGTGTCTATGTTATTTCAATTTCTTTAAATTAGATGGAAAATATAATCAATTGAACGTTTGTGTTGGATAATTGATTATCATTTCCCGCAATTGATATTAATGTAAATAATCAAGCTTTTTTTTAATTCGTATACCATTGTATTTAAATTCATGAACGCACTAATGGGATTCATTTGTTTTGCAGAATGGACTCTAGTTTTCAAATCAAATCTTCAACAGTAAGTTATATTATAAAAACTTTCCTTGAGCAATTGAGAAAATACTGAAATTATTCCTTCATAGATTTGTTATTTACACCCATTATATTGTCAAAAAAGTTTTATGCCGAAGAAGAATTTTGTCGGTTGTATAATAATAATACATTCGTCTCCCACTGTCTTTAAGAACAATATTTGTTATTATATAAAATAAACTTTTGAAAATTTTAAATGATAGACACATGACTTGCAATTATTTTTAATTTCAATTGGTTCACCCTCAATAATGGTTTTGCAGTCCTCAATATTGTACAGCAGAACTAATATAATTTCGGCTGACATTGTCTCTTATGATATCCCATACAAAATGTAATAAAATATGCTACGCGAATATATATATATATATATATATATATATATATATATATATATATATATATATATATATATATTGTGGCGAAACCGATTTCGTCATACAAAATTTCATAAGGCTGAGGGGCAGTTGGGAGAATGTAAACAGATTCAGCTGTAGCCCGGAGTTCGACTGGGGAGGTAAACACTGCGTCGCACGTGCGATTTCACTTATCGCGGGAGGCCATTACCGCCTCCTCCCCATTAAGCAGGCCGTTTGGAGGACTGCCGTTGACAGACACTGTGCAAGTGTTCACAGCCGGCTGCAGATTTCGAGACCACCCACTTTCGGGGAAGCCCAGAGCGATACTTCTGTCATCGAACGCGCCCCCCCTGATGCAAGCACGGGGCGATGTTCTAGAAGGAATTAAAATAACATTGTGCACGTGCAGCTAGCACGCAGGGCGGAAAATTCTGTGGCTTCTCGCGTGGCGATTGGCTGAAAATAGCGTGATGCGCAACAACCTAGAGCCAATAGTGACTTGACTTTTATAAAGAGCTAGGGCACATAAGAGGAATTGGGTGGGGAAAAAAAATTTACCTTATAAGATTTCGACGGAGAGAAAATCAGAAGAGCTTGGGCATCAGACGGGGCCAGATCATTAGACGGGGGGGGACAGTCGTCGGCCAGAGGCAAAGTTCGCCTTCGCCGGACTTATAAAATTTTCATCTATCAGACAGGGCCAGAGTATCAGGCGTCGGGGAAAAGACCAGTGTGTCTCTGGAAAACTTCTTATTATTTGAGCTTGAATATTAGACTGAGGACAGTGGAGAGAAGAATTTGTATGGGGGTGGGAATTATTCGGGCGATAATGCCTATGTGGGGATTTACTGCGAGTTTTGAGCTGTGAGCCGACTGCAGTGGAGAGAGAATTTTCTCTTGGGGTGGGTTTCCGTCGTGAAGAGAGGCGAATGTTTCTCCAATCGAATTTTAAACTGTCCGAAGTTGTGTTCGACTTCTTATCATAAAAGTCAGAGAGAGACGCATAGTTGGCAACTCCGTTCCTGAAATCGTCCGGCCAGCTCAGCTAGCACTGCCAGTTTCGACCAGAACTTCTAGTACTGCCAGTCACTTCCAGAACTTCGAGAATCCGCCAGATCAACCAGAACTTCTAGACTCCGCCTATGCAGCCACGCATCGCGGCCTTTTCGTGAAACTACGAGGCGACTGCCCAGCTGGCGACGAGAGAGGTCATTGCCTTTTCCCGAAGGCAATTTTTTTTTGAAGGCCGCCAGGCAACCCTCTCGACCGCGCCACGGCCGCCCCCCCGGCCGCACAAAGACCCTTCTCCAAGTGGTATCGTTAGGGCTCCCGCCCTATTGTATAAAATTTTAGTAATGCGGTGTCACGCTCTGACACACTGACTAGTAGTAATTTTACCCATTGTAATTGTTAGCTATAATTCTTTTTAGTTCTTTAAGCTTAACTCCTAAAACTAACTTTTCATTTTTTTTCTCCTCTTATCTAATTTTCCGCTATTCTTTTATTAAATTTAAGAGTGTAACTTCCCTGGGGCATTTTAATCATACTGCCCAGGAATAAATGTGAATTTTTACCAGTGAACAAGTGTTTATTTTGTGTTTCCACCGTACAGTGTAACGATTCCTTCCATCACCGATCTGAGCTAGTGGCAGGGTCGCCAACCGATTCCACAGGTAATCGGTTCGGTTACAATATATATATATATATATATATATATATATATATATATATATACTTTGGTAATGATACATAACTTTGTAAATATTGTATTGTATTGTCTTATGACTACAGACACTCTGCGTCCCGAGTGTTCCACCTCTCCTAAAACGTTTAATATTTATATTCTAGGAATTTTAACATTGATGATATCGTTTCCTCAATATTAGAAAATATGGTGATATTTCTTTTGAATCTTCTTAAAATTTTCTCATGTTCTGTGTATGATGAAGTGAAGTAAATCTGGTCGCAGCAACGTTTAGTGTGCGGAGCTTTTATTGAACTAGATGTTCTTTAATTTATAATAACTTTTCTTCATTTAAAATGTGAAAAAAATACTTTTTGAGATTTAGAGCAAAAATTTTTTGGTGCTTTGGATCACCTATGTGTATGAAGAACAGAAGTTGTTTACTGGAAACCGATGAAAATTAAGTTATTAGCTAAATTGCTATAAATAAACGTTTATGTAGATAAAGCAATTTGAAAAAACAAAAATTTTAGAAACAACACACTTGCATGACCAAAAACCTTATCCTCTGGTGTAGTTGGAAATGTGGTTATTATTTCTACGTTTCCACTTAGTTCCCAATCTCAGTCGCTTAAAGAGTGCATTTCGGCTTCTGTCTCGCTTTCATATTGTTCTTCCGTTTCACTTGCTAGGTTTCATTCTCTTTATTTTTTTGGTAATCGCATAATCGCTATTGTTTGCTCAAACAATATCTATCCTCAGTTTTCTACATCATGCACAGAGAGCAAGTTTGGAAAATCACTGTCGGGATCGAATACCGGAAATACGGTGAACGGGTCGTCCCTCCCCTCGTCTCATACGCTAAATAATGGGAAGGAATCTGTGGTCAAAGAGCTCGTTGCCTTCGCGAGAAGGGCGCAATTCAGGAGGGGGGTGACCGGTATCCTGCGCTCAGGGGTGAGGTGCCCGGAAAGGGCTGAGAAGATCAGGGCAGTTAGTTATTCGCCTCCACATGCGTGTGATCGCTCGCTGAATACATGCATAAATGGAAGCACGCTAAAGCACTTGCGGCCAGAATGAATAATGGATGATGTTGGTATTGGATAAGTTAAAAATAGTTATAGCCCACTGCGAGCGAAGGGCTCTAGTTCCGGCCCGCTGACTCAACTTCGCGAACGAAGGAGCCAACAATGGCCCAGCCAAGTCCTCACCCCGATGTCAGCTGGTCCGACAAAGAGAAGACTCTTCCAGAGCCCTCGCCGGTTTGTTCTTCGGAGTTCTTCGCTGGCCATCAGTGAATCCCGTGCGAATGCGGTCCCTCTGTAATTTATCAAGCTCCGTGCTTCCGAGAACAGTATCAGGGACACAACGAACGTATGTAGTTTAAGATTTATAGGTCGAGATTTATTGAGATTTCCTAACGTCTAAACAGTTACATCGCTACAAAAGGAGTATTCTTTACTAGCTGGTGAAGCACCGGAAAGTCCTGGGCTTGAATTAAATGACATAAAAGTTGGCAGAAGATCAATCGGGACTGTGGAGAACGGTAGAAGATGAAAATCTCATACACAATAGCAAAAACAATCATCCACAGTGAATTGTGTTTACGATTGCAATGAAATAAATTGGCGATGTTTGTAATGATAATCACATTTAAAATCTTTTCGTGATATATTATTTTATTTCAGAAAACTTTTTCTACTCGGAACTTTATAAATTGCGCACATGAATTGAATTGTATCGCTGGTTAGCTGAATTTTAATTATATTATAAATATTACATGATTAACTATCGAATTCTTTGTGAGATGTACATAAGTATGGCGTATTTCCCTAACTTTTCGAAAATAAACGAAAATTTTATCTGAATGTTTTCGAAGTTAATTTGTCTATTGGCCTCGTGTCAGGCTGTCAACCCTGAATATGTCCGTAATGAATTCTTAATCTATATTCATTTACTAATAGCTTCACGTGAATTTATCAAGTAATGGCAAAATTGTATGGTAACCCTTTGTGTAGACAATTTTTACATGCCGCGTTAAATAGGAACTAACAATATAACGAAAATATATGGAATAAAACAATATTTGCTACAAAAAAGTTTATTGGTGTGATATTAGGATTTAAGTAAAGACGACAGGGGAACATTGAGATCCAAACTTCTGATCAAAATGAATCCATGCATGTTTTGCAGGAATTCTATTAAATCAATGTAGGGCAACGTATTAAAAGCAATACTTTTCTTGTACATGTCTTCCATGAAATATTTATTAAATTTCTTTCATGAAACCCGAATTACTGACAAAGAACCCTAAAGTATGAACATATTTTTTGCTTCAAACATACCGGAGGAAATTTCGATATTACCCAATTTTTGAGTTAACAGAACCGTATAGCAAACTTTGCTACCATCTAGTACTGTAGTAAGAAAACGTGGCCACACAGATCGCGAACTAACGTCGATACTGTATTAGTAATTCTTACGTACATGTGTAATTCTTTAGTACAAAGGGCGGCAAATCTCCTGGTTTCCAGAGCGGCGATGAAAAAATGCGCACCGGTTCGAGGCGTAGAGCTACTCTCATGACATGGAGTTACTTTTTCTCCCCTTAAAATGATGGATTTACACGGGTGCTTCGCATACAGAAATGCGCGCGTCTTACATAATTAACACGTAATGCGCACGCTGGCTGTGAGGGACTATGGCATAGAGAAGCCGAGGGTGAGTGTGAGGGCGAGGGTGGGGGCAGTGCGGGGGCAGGGGCGAGGGTGAGGGCGGGGGCGGGGACTGAGGAGGGGACATGCGCGCGCAGGGTGGCAGCGCGGGCGGCGACGGCGGCGGCGGCGGCGACGGCACGACAGAGAGAGCGAACCGGCAGCAGGCGCCGCGCGAAAGGAGGAGGCCCCGACCGCCACCCTCCCCGTGCGCAAGGGCCCGACTGTTGCCGAGCGCGCCCGAAGAGCCAGCGCGCCGAGCGACCGGCCCCGAGCCAGGGTGTCGCGTGCGGCAGCGTGTATCTTGTTTGTATTTCGTGTGGTGTTGGAATCGAAACGGACGGGAGGCGGGAGCAGCAGCAGCAGCGACCAGCAGCTGCGGTGGCGTCGTCGCACGCCCGCGTGGTGCACGTCGTTCTCTCGGACAGCAAGCGCGAGCGCGCACGCCAGCACCGGCGTCGCCGTCCACACTCAGCCCCGCTCGCGGCAACGCGGGCTTCGCGCCCCTCCCCTCCTCTTTCCGCGCTCTGCTCCGCGCGGCGACGGCGAACATCCCGCCGCCAGGCAGCTCCGGCGGCGGCGGCGGTGGCGGCGGAGGCGGAGGCGGCGGAGGCGGCGGTGGCGGAGGCGGCAGCAGCAGCGGCGGCGCGCGGCCAGTCTCGCCGCCGGCTTCGACTGTCACGCTTTTTAACCTTGCGCGCCGATTCGGCGAGCTCCCGCGCCGCGCCAGCCCGCTGTTCACCTGCGGCGCACGAGGGCCCTCGGCCGCGGCTCGCACCGCCCGCGCAGCAGCAGCAGCAGCAGCGGCAGCAACAGCAGCGGCAGCGCGCGCACTCCGGCCCGCGCTCACGTGGCCCCGCCAGCGGCAGCGCCAGCGGCAGCACCGGCATCGCCGGCCGCCGCTGAAGTAGCCTCGCGCACTCGGCCGGTCGAAGAGCCAGCCGCCAGCCGCGCTCCCAGCGCTCAGCCGCGCCGCGCCACGCCGCCCCGCGCCGCCATTCGAAAAAGTCGACAGCGGCGGCGCGACAGCGCGAGTGCGCGGCCACGACGCCGACGCCGACGCCCACGCCCGCGCCCGCGACGCCCTGCGCGCGCGCTCCGAAGACACGCGCTCGCCCTGCGCCATGCACGCGCCCCGCCGCGGCCACTGTCAACCCTCGGCGCGCGCCACTGGCGAGTATATTTAACTCGTTGAGAACTGGAAACGGCGTCGACCAACACCACAAGAAATGGTTATTTCTGGAGCGACGTCTTGAATTAGTGTCGTCGACGAACGTTCGTCTACGAAAAACGCAGTGACACTTGTGAGATACACCTGTTTGTGCTGTGGCGGCTCTATAAACAGAATTCCTCATCAGTGTTTCGAGTGAGTCAACGCAATCGAGATATCGTCGGTAGTACAACAATGTGAAAAATTTGTTCGCTGTGTACATTTTTTGTGTCAGCATCCACGAGACTGGCAAGAAAAAGACGAACGATGACCTTGAGTGCGGAGTGCTGAGGTGCCAGAGAACGTCCCCCGTGGTGCGTGGGGCCAGAGCATGCGTCCGTGCAGGGCACGCCGTTGGGCCTAGCGCGGACACGCCCCTCTCCCCCGGCAGCGGCAGCGGCAGCGACAGCAGCGGCAGCGGCAGCAGAGGCAGCGGCAGCGGCAGCGGCGACAGCAGCAGCGGCGGAGGCGGAGGAGGAGACGGCGGCGGAAGGCGCCTTCGGCCGCACCTGCAGCGGTTCCCCGGCGTACGAAGATCCCGGCTCCCCGGCACCCCCAGGCTTCGACACGTTCCCGACCCAGGCCCCCGACACGCCCACCATGTACCCCTGGTACCGCGACTCCGTCAGCCAACTGGGCCAGTTCTGCGCCCCGGGCAACCCCGTGCCCGCCACCATCAAGACGGAGAACGGCTACAATGACTGTATGCTGGCACTGGACTACGCCGCCCAGACGAAGGTAAGGGACGGGGCACTCGGAGACGACGTCTGCTGGTGCTGGCTTACCGACCGGCATACCGGTAGTTGAATATGATTCGCAGTGGTACCGGTATGCAAGGACAGCCACTTTTCTCGTGCCTCTCGTAAAGAAACTTAAAGAAAAAAAAATAAGCTAGTAATAATATTGAAGGGTGATTGAAGGGACCCGCATGCGTATGCTAATTGAGTGACAATGCTAATGGACGCGTCTCGAGCGCCGAGACTTGCGCGGCCGGCGGCGTGCCTGCGGTGTCGTAGAAAACTTTGTTTGGCATTTGACACCGCGGCGCGCGCCCGCCGCCGCTGGGCGCCCGCGAGCCCACGTTGCGAGGCCCCCCGTTCGACTCCCGCGCGCGCGGCCCGCGACCCAGGCGGGTGGGTCGCGGCACGGGGTTCACACCGCCGCGTGGCGCGCCCGAACAGGTGGGGGCAGACGGTGACTATTCTGAGCGCGGCCTACCGCACTGGAAGGACGCGCGACGCGCCAGCGGGACCGCCCGCCGAGACGCGGAGCAACGCCTTCTTCAGGACACCTCCGCCAGCGAGGCGGAGTCTGCCCTCCGCAATCTATGTGTTCGTATTTCAATGGGATTCACTCGATCGTGTGTCAGTAGGTGCGATGGGGTTCATGAGGTCGTGTGTCACTCTGTACGAAACGGGACAATGTTCCATCATCAACTCGTAGGATCTTAGAGACCAATTCAAGTGTCCGAGGGTTCCATGTTATTTTACCACCTAGTTATGATCGCGGCAAAAGAGAATATCAAAGCGAGGGTGCGAGGATACGAAAATTAAAACTCTAAGTCCTCCACCCCCTGAAGAATTTTAAACCTTCCTCCTAATTTCGTCCGTTGCCCTTGCCAATACGTTTGGCCCTCCGTCACAACAACGTTAGAGATATCTTTATCTTATGCCCTTCCCCAGATGGGCGCCTAAAACCTCGAACCGTATTTGACACGTCACCGGGTGGTTGCAATGGTAGGAATCTGGGATAGGAACGGAAACTTACGACTTACGCATTTCCGACCCCAGCATTGACACCTTTTGCCTCCGTCAGCATCCTTCATCCGAGGGCGCCGAAATCGCGTAACACCGACTCGAAGGTCGCGGTATTTGCATCGTCAACGTACGTCCACGCGCATCCACAAAAAAATGCGGGTTTTTGCCGCCTCTTCTGTACGAATCTCTCCTGCGTCACCGGACGGGCGCCGCGGGTCGCCGTTCACGTCACCGTGCTGCGGTCCCTCCCCCCGCTGCCGCCGCCGCCACCTAGGATTACCTACTGCCGAGGGCGGAGGGCAGCCGGCGGCGGAGGCGGGGGCGGGGACTGCGTCTAGGGCACGTTGCCGCCCCCCGGGGGGCGCTCCGGTGAAAGCGGGATGACGCCTGCCCGAGGTGAGCGGAGACCATCTACCGTTCCGCGTCGCCCACGAGAGTCATTGCCTTCCACGGGAGTATAACCGGTGTCGGCCACTTCCAGGTTTTTCCAATAAAGTTCTCTGAAAGACCCCGAAGAATCGCGGAACGGTATTACTTGATTCCAAATGCACTCATCAGACGTAATTGAGAGCACATTATTAAATACATAATGAATGATATGACTCAATGCAATCATTTGTACGTAATTGATTACGCGTATTTTGTGTTATCTTATCGTTTGAATTACCGATATACAGTTGCAGCTTCGTTGATCTTAAATTCTGTTATTGTGTTTATTTGGCAACAATTTACCATCCTCAATGCAATATGCCCCCATACATTGCTTGTCATGTTATTACAAAATGTACTTATTCTTCACGTTTAATTCGTTATTATCGTTCCTTTCTGGCATAATAATGGGTTCTGCTTTCTGGAAATCATCCAGGATGATGTCCATGACTTCATTTGGTAATCATTACGTTCGAGCCATTACTTCAATTAGTTTCTCGACTACTAATTAAGAAACGTCGTACTCTTCAAGTTTATAGTTGACAGTAGTTTAGAACTAAAGAAGCTTGTGGAAAATATTAGCTTAACTGCAAATGTCAGCAATGTAGCTTGTAAGCGTGTGGACAACTTTTACATTAGTAATGACAATTGCCTGATTGTCACTTATGTGACACGAAAATATATATTTTCCTACTACTACGTAATACGTTGACATTTTATCATAGAAACATAATAACTAGTTTTTTTATTTATTGTGTGCAAGCGAACATGGACGTAAGGACGTAGTCATTGTGGAATATATATATGATTCTCAAATTTCACAGAAAGACCAAATTTGAATATTCTGTTTTTAGCAATACAATTTTATTAGTTTTTGTTTGTTCTATTGTCCCTAACTAGTTTGAATTCTCAACTACTTCCTTCCTACACCGGTCACTCCATTGAGAAACATTACATTACGCTCATTGCTCACATTGCTGACTTGCACCTGATGCTCGAGTCGGGGTGAATAATCCTAACCAAACATACAGAACATTCGTAGTACCGGCAATCATGGGGTTTGGCCACCACCATGAACAATGTCCCAAAATTCGCGAAGGAGAATTCTCGTCGGGAAGACGGCGAGGAGCGTGGCTCGAAGCCGGGCCCCGGCAAGTTCCAAGGGTTGGCGCCCTGCGCCGGGCTCTCTGTGAGGAGGCACCCCCGCCCCCGCCGCCCGCGACGGCCGGCCGCGCAAAGCGACGTTTGCATCCGAATATTCGCCGAGTCGTTTACCTCCGCGCTGCGTGTATTGCCGGCGGGGGCAACCGGTCTCGCGACCGCCGCCTCCGCCAACGCGACCGGCTGCCTCCGCCGGCGCCGGGCACCGAACACGCGCCCGCGCGCGCGCCAGCCCGGCCTCCGCCGCCCGTGCCCGCCGCTCCGCCTTCTTCCGAGATGTTGCTCCGCTCTTCGAAGATTCTCTCGGTGCTCCTTCGGGTAGTGTCTTCCACATCCCCGACAAGCAACCAAAATTCGAAATACACTCGTACATGCTGCATTGTAGTGAGGCGTTGTGGGCATTGTGAAAAAACTAAGATATGTTGTAATCCATCGAACCATAAATGCGTTGGCAAAAGTGAAATCGACGTTAGTTATCAAATGTCGGAGCCCTAGTACTTGACTTTTCTTAACAGTTAATAAAATATATAAGGAACATCATGTAATACGAGCTGATTTCTTTTAAATTTTTAGCACAAACAATATTGAAATCCATGTTCTTCTCGTATTCAAAGCTTTACGTCTTTCCCACGCAGATCATTGCTTGCTTTCGCCCTTGGATTAGTGGCTAGCACCTAAGCCAATACCTATCTCGAGCAGAGGGTGTGAAGTTGTAATTCTTATCATTTTGTATATTTCTCATCCTCATCCCAATTTAAATTTTTAACGGTGACATATTGTGAATCAAATAAATATAAGAAGAAAAAATATAATTATTTCTCACATAGTTTATGACTACTCATGAAAATTGCAATATGAAACTTGCACAACCCTAAATTTTGAATAATACCTCCACCGTTATTGTGAATAAGTCCGTATCTTTCACATGCTGAAGCAAAAGCCTGATTTAAGAAAATATGTTAGATTACAAAACCTCCGTTTAAGATTAAATAGGTTCCTTTTGTTTTCTTCTCTCTACAAAATATAATTAGAATTTAAAATGGAATCAAGCCTGTATAACAGAAGTTTACACAAATCCTAGCGTAACAGTCATTCAAGAGAATGACTTGCTTCCTTTCATCATTTCATTTGCAAAAATGTGATTAGTCTCTCTTCACACATTTATTTGAAATTTTCTCACGGTTCGACTACCAACTATTGTTATAAAAAGAACAATTTCTGCTGCGAAAGACTGCTTGGGCTTATACGTGACCGTACATTCACGCCCTCTCTCCTTTGAACAACTTTACTCTTTGATGTGTTGGTACTTTTCTTGCGGAATATTCATTCGGCAGATCTTGCTCGTGTGTGCTCTCTGTCACAACACTTGCCAGTCGTACTAGTGCCTACGGTACATATTCATTTATTAGAATTCTCATATGAAAGATGAGGGGCAATTTAGAGTGAGTTGACTTATAGAGGCGATTACATCGTATCGGTTTTCTTCCATCACCTTAATATTTTCCAAAAGTTGATAAAATATGACAATCGTATACAAATAATGTTCGGACCCATGAGCTCAACACTGCGAAGATTTAACTATTTCATATTTTCAGAATCTCATTGCATATTGAACGAAAATTAATAATCATGTTAACATCCTAATACTTTTTGTGCTTGAATCTTATTTTTTTCATAATCCTCCTATTTTCTTTATAAGAAATAACGCATGATGATTTTTAATGACAAGGCTAGTTATTTTAAATAAATAAAGGAAAAGTAGTTAAAGATGGTTAGTGGTGAACTTTTTTCTGAATAATTTGAATGTAAGTTATCTCCTTGTTTAAACTTCATCAATTAATATTTAATTGACGCATGGTGTGCAATCATTAAAATAATCATGAGAGTGTTTTCAATATTACTTTTAGATGCAAAAATAAATTGCTATGAATAATCATGCTGTGAGTAATAGAAGAAATTTGCCATCTGTGAGTCAGAAATAAACAATTTTTTTTATTTCTAGTCAGATCATTTCATTTTTGAAAATCAACAGTTCTTGTAATGAGGCGAATTGTGAGTAAAAACTGAAAGCTCTGTTTATAAGAGTCTGCTAAATATTTTAATAAATACTTAACTGGTTTGGAAAAGTTCTATTTTTATAATGTGTCATTAAATAATGGCGAAGATAAGTTGAAGAATATTTGTCTAGAGACTGAAAATAAAATTCACCTGTGTATGCTTACGAATGTTCTAATGTTCATGTGAGTTCATCAAAGTATTTCGCATCATTTTACTTGAGATGTATAATAGTGTTGTGGTAAATTGGGGCTGTTCGAAGTGCCATCGATGTGGCCGCCTCTGACGTCACTTTCCTTTCACGCGTGTTTAGGAGACTATCAATGCGCATTGCATCCACAGGATTCAATTTCCTCAGTTCCTTTCTTTAGATGCCTTAGCGCCTCCTACTTCCTAAAAACATAAAAATTGTTACAATCGCCTCCACTTCGTCCATGCGCTTCTTTCCGAAACTTGTACCGTCGAAATTCTGCCATTTAACCTTACTTTGGTCACTTGAGAGTTCGCTATCACGCTTTTACCTAATTCATGCACTACGGTACATCTAGGGCTCTTTACAAGAGGTCTGGTTTGTGCTTCTTCTTGAAGAAAACTGCTCTTTTAGTGGGGGAAAAAGTAAAGTCTGTGTAAATTTTACCTTTTCCGTGATAACTTGAACGCCCAAATATCTCGAAGAAAAATTCGACAGTTCAAGAAGATTCTATGTTGTGCAGTTGGTGCAGCAGTGTTTTCAAGTAAAAAAACGTGTTCTATTGAGGGAAAACAAACACCCAGTGAGTGAAGTCATGTAGTGCTTGAACTGTGTATGTTGCTAAGTGAAGTTGTTTTAAGTGTTTTATAAAATGAAAAAAAACAACAAAAGATGAAATGTGAACGAGGGAGGGAACGGTTCATAACTTGTCAGATCGAAAATCGTTTTAAAAAATCTTTCGTTCTGGAGTAATTTCTACGAATCCCAAAAAACTATGGACATGTTTTGGTATCGAGTGCAAACCGGAGTGAATATTTCGCGAGATGCGCCCGGAGATAGAGGCGATGCAGACGAATTGCAGTGCTGCAGGAACGCTTAGCTTCCAGGAAGCCCCGTTGGCCGACCAGATAAGAAACCGGCCGCGCGGAATCCACGCGCGTTCGCGCTCGCAGCCCCCGCCCTGCCCCCGCGCTAATCCGCCAACTCGCGTGGCTTCAATCAATCACCGATCAATGACGCCTGTTTCACGTGGCGAGGCTCAGGCCATCGGGCCTGCTCTTCCACCTAACCACGCAAAATTTGCTAAGCTCGTTTTACCATTCAGCAGAGAGAGAAGGTATCATTGCGACTGAGAAACAGGCGGTTTGAATTTAGCTCAGAGGCTTCTTGTAGGCTGGAGGATGTGCAGTAAAATGCAATAAATTGATAACGTAGGTAAGCCGGCTTTACAGCCCGTTTGTAGGAAGACGTATGGTGGATTTTTCGTTTTAATAAGGTAGGTCGCCTTCAATAGAGTTTGAACCCCGCGAACTTGGCTGTATCAGTCCTATACGCTGACCGTCACACCACGCTTCCACTCCGCGTCCCACGCCAGTCTCCGGCCTCCCGCGCTAAGCGATGGCGAGCCAGTCTCCGTAATTACGATGAGTTCGATGAATCGAATGACACATAAAACGGCGCTGCTTTTATTGCTGTGAGCTCTTTCAGCGAGAGTCGAGTGAATTAAAAATGTTGTTCGGAACGATGTGAAGTTTTCGGGATGCTTGTGTTAACGTTATGAACTCGGATCCATACCTCTAAGTGAGAAGTTTATGCCTACGCTACCCTGTTCAGAGTTCTGGCGCCGAAACGAAGTCGTTCTCCCAATAGCCTTCCGTTCGATCAGACATATTCCATTCATTCCTTGTTGCATGTACGCTATGGATTAAAGGTTACTTGTCCTTAATGAAGAACCGATTACTGATTCTTGTGCTCTTGAACGTAAACTGAAATGCATTCATCATTTTACTTGTGACATGGGATTTCTTGTCCGATTACCTAGTACGTCTATTCCCACTACAATTGATCTTTTTTCTGATATCTCAAATGCTTATTTTGAAACCTTTCGAAAAGGTAACTACGTAAGCATGAAGAAAGAAAAGGTGATGATTTTCTACCATGTAAACCCGTGTCTCTTGCAGTAGAAGCCAATGTGATGCGTTCAAGAGATTTTTAAAACCCGACACTAACATGCTACAACAAACACACTCCCAAAACTGTAATTTCGAAGTGTACATAATTCGGTTTGCCAATGTTTCAAAATTATATTTCACGAAGCAATATTCAAATTATTTTCAAATATTTTCATACAATTTAAATCATTGTTCCATACAAAATTTGATATGTTTAGTGTTACATCTTTGGTAGTCTATATAAAATTATCTATTATGTATTGAAAAATTTTCGTACTTATTCGGAACAGTACATTTTTACGTATTTTCTATCTTTTCAGTCTTCTAATTATTCAATTCTGAATAAACTAGTAACAATTTTGTTTTGTTTTGCCAATACCTAATTTTTCTTGCACACGAAATGTATTTTATTGTCCGTGAATTTTTTTAATATAATACAATTTTAAATTATATTTTTTAATACATGTTATTTATTTTTTAACTAAGTCAGTGCTTACGTCTCATATAAATAAGGAATAATTAAACAAACATTAAACACGATAAATATATAAAACATTCATGATTAGAAATGAGTAAAAAATTATTACAAATACTTATCCCTGTTTTCCACATGATTTTCGAGATTTAATTTGATGTTTTGGGGAACCTTCTCAGATTTGGTGTGTAGCAAGTAGGACAATCTACTTCCCCTCTCTGGAAGCCCGTGGTATATTTATCAGGTACTAAAACTTCGTTCTGTAAACGCTGTATCCACTCACTCAATGAGTGTCATGGCGTGGTGGTGTCGTTGGTTGTATGCAAAGTATTTTAATCAAAAGTAACATACTTCACAGCAAAAGTCGTAATTTTGTTTAGCAGTGCAACGAAACTCGTAAAATGCTTATTCAATTGTTGTGTCTATACTTGTTTTATTATTTGTAAATATTCAACTAAGTAAAATATTAGAAATATAAAATATCTCGTAACATATAATTAAGAATCGCTACCATGATTATTGGCATAACCTATCCTCTGACAGTTCCTTGCAGGTAGATTTTACGAATTCATTGCGGTTTTGTACCTGCTCCCAAACAGTTTCCATTATCTCACACCACCACCTCCCAAATTTTCAGATCCAATTGCCACGCTACGCAGAAGTATTTCTGTTGCTTAGACGAGATTGAAAAAGGCCCACTATTTTTCACAAGGAATTGTTAAAGTATTTTCTGTGCAAATTCTTATAACACTTTCAGGAAGAAAACTAATCACTACTTTTATTGTTACACAATACATGAAACTTCTTGTATATTATAAATTAGTTTTGGATTCATGCGAATTCTATTCACCTGAAAATTCCATAAATGCCATCTACATTGTATCAAATAATTAATAATAATAATAAACAATATTTTTAAAAAAGGACAAGCTACATATCAAAACAGACCTATCACGGATGTGGCTTAAAAGGGGAAAATAAAATCAAAAATCGTCGTTCAAAAGACAGGAAAGTACAAACAAATAGTTATTAAGAAGAGACCATATTTTGCGCAAAGAATTTGTAAAGGTAGAGTCACTAGACTCTCTCCTGAGAAAGCTTGCTACTAACTGGAGTAGATTTTATATTTTACCGACACCTAACGTTTCTATTTTTGAATTTAGAGAAAGATTAATAATAGTAATAATAATATATTATAGTTTTGGTTTTAATTATTGTAAAGATAATCTATGTAATAATGTCCAATGGGCGCAGAAATTGAAAGCAAACTAATAAGCCTCTGGTTATGTGAGAAATATCTTTAGTTTCGTTAGATAGCAGCTTGGGAAAAACAAAAACAATGAAACAGTTTCGATTTTCACTGAAGAAAGCAAATATTTGTTTGTCTCATTCCGTCTAGTCTCATTCCCCGCTTACCGACTGAAATCTCACACTCAGTGCGTCACTGCTTACGTCAGCGACGACATGCGACAGCAAGGCTCCAAGAATAAGGCCGCAAAGAGCCCACCATTATATTTGCTATTCATTTGTTACGTTATGAAAGAGCATCACTTTTGCTCTCTGTGGTATGTAAAGAATTGCTTTACTGCCTACCACACTCAGCCAATGCAGTATTCGTGAAGACTGTTTTCGTTAAAATAATTAATTAATCGTAGTTCTATTTCATAATATTTTATTTGTTGCTCTAGAGCAGTGAGCATTCTACTTATTGGAAAACCATTTTGTGTGATTTTGTTCAGCAACATGTTTTCCCCTGCAAGACACTAATTAAATATAACTTAAATTGGAAATCTGAGATCTAGAAAGAATAACACCAGCATAACGACGAAATTAATAATAATAATAATAATAATAATAATAATAATAATAATAATAATAATAATAATAATAATAATAACCTCTTTAATTTCTGCCCACCTCCCCCCAATCGAACGCCACGCATGGCCCCCCGACGCAATAGCATCCAACGCGACACGTCCAGTGGCACCTTGCGAAGGGGCCCTGACGAAGCAGCCCTTGCCGGGGCGCCCCGCGAGCGCCTGGCCGTCGACGCCGCGGCCCGCTGCCACCTGTGAAGGCCCGCGCGCCACTCGCCGACAACGCGGCGCTCTCCGCCGCCGCGTCCGCGTCGCTAGCCCGCGGGCAGGTGGCGCCGCCTATAAATAATTAGCCCCACGCGTCTATTTGCGTCGGCGCGCCGCCAGCCCGCTCCCCGCCGCCGCCCTGCCAAAGCGCTCCACTTATTTTCACACTTTATTCGCTGAAACGCGCGCCGAGCGGCGATCGCGCCTCGACAGGCCCTCTGGACGAGCGGCAGGCCATTAAGGCAACTTTGTTCCAAAGCACGCCTTCTCAAAAACAACCACCATGCTCTTCTGTTTTCGTTGGAATGTATCAGAACGTGTGGTGTGTCATTCGTTGATTGTTATTTGTCGTATGAAGAATTTGATGAGAGACAGTTAAAATGCGTTTGTTAAGAGAAAATGAGGGCAGAAATATCTACGGGACTGCTGGAATGTGTCACACTTAAACAACTTCGGATATACACGTAGTAGCTGAAATTGCCAGACGTCTTATGAAGACGCAAACACATAAATATGCTCCGTAATCTCATATTTCAACCAGGAAGAGGACTAAATTAGTCTGAATCAATCTCAACTTTGCGCGTTGAAGTGTGAGTAATGAAAGTGTTGGTTGGGCTAAATAGTGAAAATTGTGTGAGCACATTCTGTGAGAATTCAGTGTAAAAAAATTCTATTAACATGTTTCACTTTCTTATACACGTGAAAAAAGCTTGTTTATTTGGGTTGCCACGCCAGATAAAAACTTAGAATTTATTAACTTTCAAAACGTCCGCAATTAATACAAATTATGTATTTATCTCATTTAAAACGTAAACGAAAACAAGTATGTCCAAAGTGGACCGGTATAATATCGCTCTCTTAACATGCCGCAGCATAAGCCCGTAAGCGAAAAGAAGCTTTGGCGTATTTCTCACTTGCGATACCCCGCGCGTCAAGGCAGCTCCGCTTCCCCGTGGAGACCTGCGGGAGCCGCGCGGCAGGCAGCTCTGGGCCGACGGGCTTCGCGAAGCCGCTCTTTTACAGATCGCCGGCCCGCTGGAAACGCCTGTAACGCCGTCGCGGCGCCGTGTTCGGCATTTGTACTCGGAATTAGGAGCGTTTAATAATTTTTCTTCCCTTCCTTTTTTCGCGACGCCGCCGTCGCCGCTCCGCTCCGCATCGCATCGCATCGCACCGTGCCGCGCCCCTCTGCGCCGACCGGAGCGAAACCATTTCGCGGAGCGGGCTCTGGGCACAAGCCGGCATTCCCGCTGTGGTTGACCCGACGCGACCCGACCCGATAGACCGACAGGGCCTACGCGCGCCGGCGCCCGCGCCCGCGCCCGTGCTTACACCCGTCCGACGCCAGCCCCTAGTTAGCAGCTGACCCTGCCTCCGCCTCCGCCTGGCCGCCGTTAAAACGCTTAAGGACATGCGGGTTTGAGAAGAACGCGGGCAGCCTCTTCAGAGTGGGTGGACGCGTTTACGGGCGGTGGCTGTGCGCGGTGCGAGCCGGCCGCGGGTCGTTCGCGGCGGCCGCCTTGTTAGCGGCGGATGAGCCGGTGCAGTCATCAGGGCTTCGGAGCGATGAAAATGTAGCTCCGGCAAATAGATATTCCATTGAACGTCACTCTCTGTGACTCTTATTTATTTACGGGGTGTGGGGTGACGAAATGAAAAATTGTCTTTACACAGTGCTTTCTTTTTGAAGTAATTAAGAATAACTTTTTTTTCAAATTCGGTTAAACTTTGCTTATACTTCATTTTAGAGCTTCTCTCGATTTCTTGAATAAACGCATTGTTTCCTGTTTAAAGGGCACCCCAGTTCTCATCACATTGATGAGCAATATTGTATTAGCTCTAGTGGCAGAAAGGTGTCATTTTTTCTTTTCAACGACAAGTCAGAATTTATGTGGGCTACTTTCCTATTGAAAAGTTGAGCAATAAAAATGTAGCACCTCACAAATAGATATTCCATTCAACTTCAACCTTCTTTGTGACTTTATGTATTTACTGGCGAGTTATGGAGTGATAAAATTAAAAATGATGTCTGAAATTGTGCTTTCTTTTTGAGTAATCGAAAATTCATTGTTCCAAATTCAGTTAAAACTTTGTTTATGCTTCATTTTGGAGCTGCACTCGCGTTATTGAAAAAATGCAGTTTTCTGTTTAAAAAACACCCCAGTTCTGATCACATTTCTGAGAATTGTTATATTAGCTTTAGTGGTAGAACTGTCATATTTGTTCCAGAAATTATATGGACTTCTTTGCAATTGAAAAGCAGAGCGATGAAAATGTAACTCTTCAGAAATAGATATTCCATTAAACTTCAACGTTCCTTGTGGCCTTTCTTTATTTACTGGTGAGCATTTTTAGTGATGGAAAGAAAAATGATCTTTAACACTGTGCTTTCTCTTTGCGTAATCAAAAATATATTTTTTCCAAATTCAGTTAAAGTTTGTCTACGCTTCGTATTGTCGCTTCAATCGTGTGAGTTATTGAATAAATGTGTGGCTTTCTGTTTGAAACATACACCAATTTTCATCACTATGGAGCGCAATATTGTGTTAGTTCTAGTAGAAGAAAAGGATCATATTTTTTTAAATTTAAAGACTAAGTAGAAATTATGTGAGTGTATTGTTATTTGGGAGCCTGCAAAAAATTCCCATTCTAATCGTGCAAGTGAAAGTTTGAAAATATATGTCCTATATTCCCATTATTTTAATTCCTTTAAGAGCTTTGCACATTTAAATATCCTTTTACTTATTGGCAGAGCCATTTCAGCTGTTAAGTGATTATAGTGTTGTCAATTAATAGAAAAATTACTGCATGATTTGATACATGCGTTACTTTTCTGTAGTTAAGTTTATGAAGGAAGCTGCAGTGGATTTGTATTACTTTATGCATAGAATTCCACGTTCAAACATTATGTGGTCCACATCAATTAATTAATTATGGTCATTAATGGTTACATCAATTTAAGTTTTTTAAATTACGCTAATGAAGTAGTTTTGATTAAATATATTTTCTCTTAACTAACACAGTGGTCTCACAATTTATGACGGTTTCTCTTTTCATCGTCGCATGAAGAATACTTTTAAATTTTAATATCTTTGTGTAAATATGCTCTGCATCCTATTGGAAGAAATAAGCAACATTTCCACAATTGCTCAGCTGTAAATGTATTTCATGAGAACTAAGTTTGCAAAATAAATGTTTTTTTATTATTTTTCATTTATTTATGTTATTGGCGTTGACGTTATGCAGATATGTAGTAGAAATTAATGGCAAGGAGTTGGCATTGTTTGTTTGTTTGTCGGTTGAAGTTGAACAACCACTTAACATTATTCTTGTTTACTATCATTAAAAATTCGTAGTTTTGTTAAATGACGTTTTTTTTTGTTTTTTGTTTTTTTTTTGCTTGTGCGTGCTGTGCAAATCTAATCTTATCTGGTGAAGTTTCCTCTCACTAGCCAACGCTACCATTTTGCCTGTCACCACTGTACATAACACTGTTTGTACATTTAATGAAAGCAATTTAGATTAGTTAATTTGCGTCGCCAGTTTCACCAAAGAGAGGGGAACATGCGTTTTCGTGAATTACTAAAGTGTAAGCATCGCCTGTCAATGAACTCCTCGTTACCAAAACATCGTAGCCGCCTTCCGAACTCCGTTAAGTCTCGTGCTCTTGACCCGAAGGTTGTGACAGGCTGTTTTTTCGCTTTCGAAGCAGCGCGACACTTCCTGACATTGTCAGTGAGCGGCACGCCCCCGCGGTTTTTCCCCGGGTCAGCACTTTTGCGCCTCACTGGACGAGATTGAATTTGCGGGTGGACACACCCGTGCGTGGGTGCGGGCAGCTACGAAGCGATGGAGCGTTCAGGAGCACCGCAAACGCTCACGAGCGTCCGCGAGCACTCGCCAGCCGTTGACCAGCCCCCGAAATAACCACGCCGACGGCACGAACGGACAATTGCGCTCGAGTTGTCGAAGGGTTCCACTAAATTATTAGGTTTCGCCGCGAAAGCGTCACTGCCTTGAAAATCTGTCCGCTACCTGTCCCGAGGAGCGCCGCCCACATTTTTACTTTCAGACATCGATAATTATATCGAAACCAAGGTCGGTGGTTGGATTTTTGTCTCGTGTAAGTTATTTGGCCGCCTTTCCAATTGGAGTAATAAGTGCAACCCGCATTTTTGAATATTTCTGAAATAATAGTAATAATTCTAATGAATGAAGGAATCCTGAATAATGTATTAAGCACGGGTCAATTGGAGTGGCGGTTAGGCGCTTTCTAATGCGTCTAATTTCTGGAAAAGGAGGCGCGTTGGCGTCGCGTGCCGGCTGCAGCGCGCTCGCTCCCAAGGCGAGAGGCGCCACCGCCGCCGCCGCCGGGCGCCGGACACGCGCGCGCGTCCACGCACGCTCCCTCCGCCCCCGCGACCCTTCGCCCCCCTCGGCCCCCGGCCCCCAATCGCTTGCTTTGGGCCCCACCCTGCCCCCCTCCACGAGTTTCGTAAGAGGCCGTTCGCCTGGTGCCGCCCACCCGCCGAAATGTTCAGGTGCTTCCGAACGTGGGCGTGCGGGACGGCGCGGCGCTGCCGAGTGAATATTTTACTTCGACGTAAACGTTTTACTTAACACTTTGCGGTGGGGCCGCCTCGTGAGGAGGATTTGGGCAATAACCTGTCTATTCATGACCCAAAGAAAGGGTTGATCGATCTGAGTGGAAACTTTAAAACTATACGAACATCATATCTAACAGTGCGACAAATGTACACATTATTTCAATATCCATCCATGTACGTCGACTATTTTTGTTTAGAATAGCGTATTAAAATATAATTTCTAAAGCGATTCATTCTCTTGAAAACCGAAATGATAAAGAAATATAGCAGTGGAAAACTGTGTACTATCTTTATCCTCGTTGTAAATCACTGTGCAAACGGAAAATAAAGATACATGCGGAAAGTTTGTTGATTTAACTAAAATGTCTTCGTAATTCTCAATACGCATGTCCGCGCATGTGCACATGTACGCGCGTATTTATTTGCGTTTAATTAACTTTTATTAATTGAGATGCAGGAGCTTAGATTTTCGTGACACAGATTCTTAGAAAAGGAATGTGTGAATAATGAACGCTGGAAACAATATAATTCACCCTTTGGATGTAACAATTCCTAAACGGGAAGGGGGAAAAGTTATCACCCATATATGACAATGTTAAGTATTGAAACGTACGAAAATGTTGCCTATGCCTAACACTAAAATATCAGAAAAGATACCACTGGGGGATCTTTACCTTCAAAGTTTGAGCGGATGTTTTTTAATTGCCATTCATTCTAGACTTGCTGACAAACATTAAAAAAGCTAAAACTTCATGCAGTACGGAAATGCGTCTTTCCATAAAGACTATTGACGATTCTGTTCCCGTCATGTTCCTTTTCAATACCGCACATCTACTACTTAATTTGAAGTGAAGTTAAACGCTTTGAATTGCAGTGTTCGTTCCAAGTTATTAATCTTGTGTTTTTAAATAAGTTTACGAGAGACATTATATAGTAGGAATAAACAGGGACGTATGAAGTTCAAAGGGAGTTTTCTTTAGTAGTAAAAATGAATAACGGGAACTAAAACAGAATTAATGATTTTAAACAATATTCATTGGCTTGCAAGTGTGCAAAATTTGCATTACAGGAACCGTTTCAGAAAAAATTAATTATATAGTATTGAGACTTCTCTTAATATTGCTTTATTCGGCCACAAAGACGACTCATGCACTGTGTTCCAAGGCAGCTGGAAGCTCAGTTTCAACCCCGTTCAGTTCACGAATCGTGTGAGCAACTCGGGGGCTCCGAAAAGTGCAGGCGCGTGACATGCGCGATCGGTGGAACGGTCGGCCGCGGGGCCGGCGCGCGCGCACGCATTTTGTTTCGCCGGATGCAACCGTACGCGCTCCGCATCTCGAGCGCCGCCGGCGGCGGCGGCGGCGGTGGCGGCGGTGGCGGCGGTGGCGGTGGGACGGCCGTTCGGCTCCGCTCCGCTCTGCTCCGCTCCGCTCCGCGCGCGTGAGGACTGGCTCCGGGAGCTCGAGAAAGAAAGACGAGCTCCACACGCGGAGCTGCCCGACCACTTTTGCCCAGCGCGCGGACACGGCCTCCGCGGCGATAGGCGCGCCGCTGTTATTGCAGAGAGACGCCCCGCCACCGACGCCGACGCCGACGCCGCCGACGCCGCCGACGCCGGGATGCGGCACAGGCGCGCAATGGAAAGTGGACATTCTAGATCCGTAACACCTTACCGGCGCCAGCCTTCATTCTACTCTGTTTACTGATCGAACGGGATTACGTGAAAAGCCGGTCTTGAAACATCAAATTCTCACACTGCACCGCATTTGTTTAACAATCTCTTATCAGGTACGAGTTATCACGAATAGTGTTTATTATTGAGATGGCAGAGATTTTATGATGAAATAAAATAGTAGAAATTGAAATAGTGATGTTTTACATCGATTGAAATAGAGAGCAATAGCCAAATTTATTGCAGCCTTGCTTTCGGGGAAGGGGGCGCAGTGAGTCATTCATGTGTGCACTCCTTGTTTCACGTGATCTCATAAAATGCCGTCGTGCACAACAGTTACTGCCAGAAAAAAAATACTGAGAACTCCCCAAACATTGGGACAAAGTTGTTGGTGAACAATATGTCATAGCGAATGTGAAAACATCTGGTCTCATAAATTCGGCGCAAACAATTACACATGACAAACAGTTGTGAGGCAGTGTTTTAGTTTCTACAAGAAAACATTTTTCACTGCTCGTGCCGCTCCGACTCGCAGACTGCATATGCGACCGTTTCCGAACAAAACTCGCAAAAAAATTTAAAGCCGTATTACTTAAACGTCTATGCATCTTATTACTCGGCCCGCCGGGTCCTTAACTCTCCTCTGGAAGAAGACGACGATGAGGAGCACGAGTTCCCCTGTGCGTGGGTTTTTACGGGGCGGCGGGGGGGGGTGTCGTGCGGGGCGGGGCGGGGCTGGGCGAAGCGGGCGTGAGTCCAGAGGCAACTCGGGCTAACGAGGCGCCGCGGCGGCCGGCAGTAGGCGCAAATCAGGTGCGCGTGTGCCGTCGGGCGGCGGCGGCGGTGGCGGCGGCGGCGGCCGCGGAGCGAGCGCCGCGGGCGGGCCCGCCGGCTCGGGCGGCGGAGGCCTCGGCGACGCCGACGCCGTCGACGCCGGCCCGCGCGCCCCGCGCACCGCCGGCGGAAGGCGTTCGCTCGCGGCCCGGCGTGAAGGCAGCCGCGCTCAAGGATCACGTGCCCGCCACGAGCGGACGGCTTTCGCTGCACGGTCGGCATTCATTGGCGAAGCGTTTCAAGTCAATGCGGACGAACCCAAACACGAAAGTGGTTGGATGAGTTCAACTTATCATTTTCCCGATACGTTCCCGGGGAATGTGCGTCTGGCTCGTTCGTAAATCACTTCATTTTTGTCGCATCTGATAGTTCATCTTCATTCTATTATCAATACTTCATTATTTCTTATTTATACGTACTGTATAATCCCATGTGTGTACTATGTTGGATTGAAGGTAATGTTCGTTGCCTCAAGTACACGGTTTACGACTTTGTTATTAGTTTTAGATAATGTTTAAAATACACTTTGTGTATGATGAGTTTACAAATTTAACATCGCACTCGTGTATGTTTTTAATGAATAATCTAATCTCGAGGCGTACAGTCTGTAGCGATGTACCCGAACTGTGAAACAGGTCAACAGCGTACACCATTCGCTGCCTACAGCATAGCAGAAATATTCATTTTATAACTGTATCATGCGCATAATTCGCGTGGCGATGTAGACGTGGTCATTACTTCTTTCGCTACAGGGAGTGGCGAAAAGCATTACGAACGGCCGCTTACCGTGTTACAACCCGCTCCAACAAAATACGCCACGGCCCGTGTCGCGCCGCGGCGTGCAGCGCCGCGTCGCGTCGCCGCCGCCGCCGCCGCCGTCGTCGCCGGCCGCCACGGGCCGGTCCCCGGGCGGTGTCGGCGTCGGGCCCGGCCCGGGCCGAGCAGCGTCGCGTGCGCCCGCGTCGGCGGTGGCGGCGGCGGCGGCAGTCGTGCGCCCGCGGGCGACCCGCCGTATAAAAACCCGAAGAGGATGTACGATGCATGCGGCGATAGCCGGCGCGATCTAGTAGTGCGATTGCAGTGTAACGTTATTTCGGCCACCAATTGAGCTCGGTGGAGCCGCGCGGCCCGCGGGAGCGCCCGCGAGGGAGCCTGCGCGACGCGCCGCCCACAGGGCGCAGGCCGGCGGTGGCGGACCCTCGCTGGCTTCGTGCCTCGTGCGAGCGTCGTCCAAATTAGAAAGATACTGTTGTGCTCTGCAGCAACCCCGTTTGACTATAATGTCCTTTTCCACAAATTGCGTCTGACATCAGCCGTTCCTCAAGATTTTTGCATTGTTTATGTTCTTCGTATTATTACATAGGTAATGTGTCAAAGAGAAATATGTATTTATGGCGAGTCAAGAAGCGTATTTACGTTTTGTTTCTATTATTGGTCTCTAAACATTGTTATTATTATTTCTACATTCTAAATGTTTGCTCGAGATCGGAGGCGGAGGACTCTCGCTCACTTCGTGCCTCATGGTAGCCTCATCCAAATTAAAGAAGATACTGATGTAGTCTGCAGCAACGCCGCTTAACTTCAATGTCCTATTCGACAAATTGTAACAGAGGTCGGCCGTTCCTCAAGAGGTGTGCATTGTTTATGTTGTTCGCGTTATTCCGAGGGTAATGTGTTAGAAGAAAAATATGTATTAATGCAATGCCAAGAAGGTTATTTACGTTATCTTTTTATTATTTATCTCTACACATTGTTACTATTAATTCTACATACTAAATATTTCCTCAAAATTTACTGAACATTGATACAGTGTACTGCATTCAATGCAATTGACTACGCGAAGCAATGCAACGTGATACAACTTTTTTTCTTATAACTTTCATATAGAAGTGAATCTTCTCATCACGGTACTCGCAGCAAAAATTCAAAGCAAAAGGTATGCCACCTGTCAATGGCGTCAGGTCCATGGTGAATCAAAATTTTGCAAGCTTGCGTCGTGGAAAGTGTGCAGCAGTTGTGTAATAGATGGTAATGCTATGCGCTGCTTGTGTGCCTTCATATTTTTCAATGCCTCGTAAATTGCCTTTTGCCAATGTGCTTTCATATTGAAATAGGAATGAGCAAATGTCATTTGCGTGTTGGAGAACATTCCGTCATATGATTGATGCATTTGCGAAAGGCGAAGTGTAGCAACCGAGATGATTGTGCAATTTGCAATTCGTCTTTGTATGGTATTTGGTCTGATATCTGTAGCGGATGTTTTCAAACAGTATACGTGGATTTGGAGTAAGGGAAGTCCAATGACGGTGTTTAAAGCTGATTTGTTTCATTATTGTGAAAGTGTAAGGATTTCGCCCCTGGTTCACATTCTAGTGTGACGCTTGAAAGTTACAGAAAAGCGTAATTAAATGGATTTATTTCATACCTACCTATCCTATGTTTATCTCAATTTTGGAATCAATGCTGTGACTTCACAATAGCACAAAATGTCCTATAATACCGAACATTTCTGCAGAATGTACAGTCCCTGGCCATATTATTAGACGCATCCTAAATGTTCAATAAAAATCACGTTTTTGTGACGAAAAATGTATTTTTTTTATTTCTATCGAAATACATAAGTAATAATTGAATACTTACAATAGAAACAAGATATCATATGCAAAATTATGACTGTCAGTATAATATATAAACTAATTTTCATAAAAAATCTCCATGCACATGTATATCTTTAGTACTTTGTCAGGCCACCTTTGGCGGCTATTAGAGCTTTAATTCTTTTTGGCATGCTATTAATGCATGCCTGGACAGTTTCTTGCAACTTTGGATGATGGTACCAGACTTGAATTATTTTCTCAAGGAGGCGAATTTTTGTTATTTCTTCATTTGCGATTTCCCTCTTCATGAGCTCCCAAACATTTTTCTATTGGGTTCATATCTGGTGAATTTCCTGATCATGGTAACACAGGAACATTTTTCTCCAACAAAAATGATCGAAC
This sequence comes from Gryllus longicercus, assembly GCA_038098605.1. Classification (NCBI taxonomy): domain Eukaryota; kingdom Metazoa; phylum Arthropoda; class Insecta; order Orthoptera; family Gryllidae; genus Gryllus; species Gryllus longicercus. Next base: position 1,935,639 of record JAZDUA010000087.1, read on the forward strand.
TGTTCGAGCAGTATGACATGGAGCCCCATCTTGCATAAAAACAAATTATTCTTCATTTGAGAACCATTCCTGTAGTTGAGGCAGCTGTCGTTTCTCCAATACTTGATTGTACTGGTCTTGTTTCATGATGCCCTTAACCAAGTACAGACACCCCGTGCCTTTGCCACTGATCACTGACCAAATCATTGCCTTGACTGGATGTTTCACAATCTGGATGACACAATCTGAAAGATACTTTTCACCAGGGCGCCTTCTCACAAATTGATGCTTGTTTGCTAGAATTTCGAAAGTGCATTCGTCGCTAAAACAAACCTGAAATACAAGTAAATGCCATTAGAATTAATTTTAGTAGCCATTTATAATTATAAAAAAGGCACTAGACTAAATTTTTACCGATTTCCTGAAGTCTAAATCTTTATTCTTAAGGTTCTTAGCCCATGCAAGACGTTTTTCTTTCATACCAGCTGTTAATTTGGATTTTTGGGCTGGTCTACAAGCTTTAAAATTCATTTGTAGTAGTGTATGCCTTACTGTCCTTTCAGATACACAGATTCCACTACTTTCCAATTTAAATTTAATTTGTTTAGTAGTAGAAAACCGGTTTTCATGGCAAATCATCCTCAAACATCTCTCAGATCTAGGTGAAAGTATTCTCTTCCGTCCACATGTGTTCTTCCTTCGTGGAGATAATTCTTCACCAAGGACAATTTTTTTCTTAATTCGCCGAATAGGTGTCTCGGATACGTCCAACCTTCGAGATAACTCACGATTTGAACAATTTTCTGTGTCGACAAGAGCTTTCCCTGCTGCGATTTTCCGAGGAGACAAATCACTTGCCTTTCCCATTATTTTTATTCAAAACTATCAGTTTTTCGTATACAACAATTCACAATTTTTAAATAAACACAGCTATAACTATTTCACAAACTAATAAATGGAAAATAAACTATCTTCATGCAATAACACACTACTCATGTCACCTCTTGTTCTACTCAACTCTTGTAATTTGTGCGTCTAAGCAACAATGAGGTGTCACAACAATAGTACATAATGACAAATAATGTGTTAAGTATTAGAAAAATAAGCTTTGATTTTATTGATTGATTCGCAACAATGCCAGATGTAATGTATTACAGTGAGAGACTTCAAAACTTAACATTTTTTTAAAAATTTGGAGTGCGTCTAATAATATGGCCAGGTACTGTAAATACAGTAATTCTGAATCAAATAATAATAAAAACTGCTCGAGCAAGTTTCGGGATTCAGTCGATCTGTCCATGGTACAGTTTAAGGAGAATGTAGAATTGAAGAGTTATATATAAGAGCTATTTATACGAAGTGCAGTGCTCAAAAGTAAAGTGCCATCTTTGAAATACGCTGATGCTGCTGATTCGTACGTCGCATTGACCCCACCCCAATTGTCTATTAAACTCATTCCCCACGAGTTTAATAATTGACCCCGTCAATATGATATCAAAATTTAAGTTGCATTTTATGAAGATCAAATTATCATCAATTTGCATCTTTCTCATCTTCATTTTATTTATCTTCTTTGTGTAGATTATTACAGTTCTTTTCTCGTTCTTAAACCTCACATTTGTAAACATTTTCCAAAAATATTCATGTGTTCTTGTTCTCGTCCAGTTAATTTCATTAAATTTATTGTCTGATTCGTCACTTCACTGGTATGGAAAAATTAGACATATTCCTGTGGCGTATAATTTATATCCAAAAACCCTCAAAAATGTTATTTTAATGAAGTAACTTAAAGATCTTCAGGAGTTAAAAACAAACCAGTGTTTAGTGCATGCTTTATTTCATGAGAGTTCTTTCATTAGGTTTATACAACCTCTTTTCAAGTGATATAATGTTAACGAATTGTCGTGGAGAAAAAATCACCCACTAAACATTGGTTTGTTTCTAACTTCACAAGATCTTCAAGTCACTTCACAACATAAAAAATTCGTGAGACTTTTGCCCTTGCGGTCACTTCCACAATTTCACGCGTAGCACGTCACCCAATACGCGTGAGCGGTGGCGGGTGCTTGGCTGAGCGGCGGTGGATGCGTGGCGTGAGTGGTGGCGGGTGCGTGGCGTGAGTGGTGGCGAGTGCGTGGCGTGAGTGGTGGCTTGAGCGTGGCGGGTGCGTGGCGTGAGTGGTGGCGGGTGCGTGGGCGCGAGCGGCGGCGGGGGCGTGGCGGGCCCAGAGGGCCCGGCGTGGAGATTGCCGGCCGGCGCGTCTAAATCGCCGTGGAATACGACTGGCGACCCGCCGCCGACGCGCGCTCTACTGCGCGGCGTAAATTAACGAATAGTTGTCTCGGAGGCGAAGTGACATTTTAACTACGTGCTTTGCTTCGTTCGTATCTTGTTTGCGGGCTGCTGTTTGCGTTTTTGTGCGGACGAGTGTACCCCCGCCGTTGACCTGAAGCGTGCTTCTCAGGTACTTTGCTCGAAAGATGCCTGGACTGTGGAAATTGAAATTTTATTGAATGTAGTCATTGCTGTCTTTTGTGTTGTATGCGAGATATACTAGGCTCTTTAACGAGTATTACCGTTTCTTTCATTCGCTTTATTGAAGTTTTTAAATTTACAAATCTTTGAAGATATACAAGCACGTACAAATAATATTTTATGTTCTGGTGTTCTTTTGGAAATCGTACTTTTTCTTTAGAGACAAGGATGAAGCCTGGCTTATCGCTTTTATGATGATCGGTTACATGATATTATGGTGAACAGTTACATAACTTTTCTGTTGAGGTTAAGTTTGATATTTTAATACAAGTTTTAAAATTACTGTCGAAATGTTTTTTACACTCTAGTTATCATTGTAAGAAATATATTGCACGTTCGAACAAGTTAAAAACAATAGCTTTGGGAATTTAAAATAATTATCAATCGGTAATTTTAACTAAAATGTACTCATTACTTAGTTTTGAAATTGCCCCTATTCTTAACATAAAGTTAATTATTTGCGAAATGAATGTATAGTAAGATTGTTGTAGAGAAAAATGCTTTTAAAATAATATTAATAATTAACACTGTTCTATAAATTGAGTGTGACTATATCTATGAGCATTCATATTCCTGATAAATATACTCTGCATTCACTTCATGTATTTGTAGGCCTTCATATTTCTCTAAAGAAGAAAACGTTATTGAATAATCAAGACTTTGTTATTACACACTAAGTGCATTAAAAAAACATTCATTAAGATTTGTGAAAGTGATAACAATCGCAAAAATCCTGTAACACTTCTATAAAACGTTTGTAAATATGCGGTGCGTCTATGCTAATAGGGTTCATTAGGCAATTATCGTTTAGCTTGCACGTAAAGGCTTTTTTGTGTTACACAAGAAAAAAGCGAAACAAAGTGAGTGTGCCGTCAATCAGTGCTGTGATTTTTTGAAAGAATTCTGTAGATTTAATTTGAAATTTCTCAGTGTAACCTATCAGTCGCCCCATTCTAGCAGCGACAGTATTCATTTGAAGAATCCCGGAAATGACCTCGAGCAGAGTACTATCATAGAACTAGACAAGTAAGACTTGGCCGTCAGCGATAGGACCGTGCATAGTTTTACCACAAACTCGTAAAACAACAGTTACGTGCAGGAAGTAAGTGTGCCTTTGTCTACGTTTCAACTTGTTCGCTTTCTGTGTTAGTACACTGTGTTTTTGGACGGCGTGCTCTGAACTTAAGTGCATGGTTAACATTTTATTGGTTTCCTTGTAGAACTGACGAAATTCTCTCCTTATGAGCAAAAAGGTAATTATTTAATATTTGTATAAAATTCAGCTTGTATGTAACAGATAATATTAAGTAATTATTGAAGTCTGGATAAAAATATCATAATATTTGCATATTATTACTTTCCAAAGTTCACTTTTAGTACTAATATACTAAGAAGAAAATTTTGAAAATGGAGACCATGTCATCTGCATGATTTGAAAAATGTCCTCCCGTCAAAAATTGCTTAAACACTTCAATTTACTGATCTCTAAATATCAAAAGTAACTTAATAATAATAATAATAATAATAATAATAATAATAATAATAATTTATTACTATAAATGAGCGTACACTTGGTGGCAGTTAAGCACAAAAAGATACAAATACACAAATATAAAGAAACAATACATTCAACTATTTAAAAAAGCTTATATGTAATACAAATTAACAAACAAAAAAATATTTAAAATAAGAACACCAATAAATAAGTATAAAGAATACATGAAATGAGTTCAAATCTCATCACATCTCATCACTTCACTGCATATCCTTTCGATGCCCACCCAAGAGAATGTAAATTTTGCCGCCTGTACGTTCATTTGGATAAAGAAAGTCCCAGCAACATATGTACTTCCGTCGACGGTCTGCGCGTCGCATCTTCTTAGAAGCATTGTACAAGTGAGGGAATGTCGTGGAATCGTCGACTGGGATACTCTGCGTTTCGCGTCCATCGTCACGGTGGCCTCACGGTTCCCCCCCTCCACCGCAGTCGCCGGCGACGTCTCGTCTCCCGTCCGCTCGCGTCTCCGCTCGCGAGTCTCCGCTCGCAGCCGACGCTCGCAAGGCGGAGGGCGGTCCGCGTCCCGCGCGCTCTGAATGCGCCTGGATCGAATCGTTTGAAGAGGGCGGTGCGCGCGCGCCTCAAAGACAATACATACTCCCAACAGGCGAATATGGGTCGCCGGCAATTATTTTTAGATAATTCATACGCTAAGAGCGCGCGGGGCCTTTATGACTTGCAATCGAACACCTTCTTCCGTTCTTGGCGGAAGGGAGGCGGCGTGGGCGGCTCCATTTGAACTCCGACCTTGTCCACTGGGCAGCGGTTACGGCCTGCGAACGTCAGTCCTACGCCCTCCGTCCCACGCGTAAACAAAGGCTTGCGCCCGCGCCCCGTACCTTTTGTAGTTGGCGATCATAAACAGCCGCTGTTTTCAACTCGCCGACTGCCCAAAGGGCGGGTGCGAGGCGGAGGCAGGCGCGCGCGGGGCGACGCTCCGGTCAACGGACTCGCAGCCGGTGGCCTATCCAAGTATTCAGGCGCTCAATAAAATATGCGTGAAAATAGCAAAACTATATCCACTCATAGCTACTCTAGACAGCCTAGAATGTGGGATGACTTTATTCAAATCAACTATTAGACCATTTCGTACTTATGCTTGCCCTGTCGGGGGTGGGGCTGTCGAAAGTAACGTAGAGGAAATTCAGGAAGTTCATAATAAATTTTAAGACGCATAATTAAACTGTACGTGTCAAATAGGCAAATTAGAAACGAACTGAAAATAGAAAACTTGTATACCTACATTAGAAGACGATCTTTAAAATTTTTGAGGACTTACCAAATGCGAATTGCGAAAATATTGAATCTAGGATGTTCATCAGAAGTCATTGAAACTACTTCAAGATACCCCAAGGGTATACGCTCACCATATATAAACGCTTCAATAAGAATGCAAATTGAATATAAATGATTGTTAAACACACAAACATAGCATTAAACAATGGAATGTTACAATTCCAAATTTAAAAAAATCCAAACCCTAAATTAAAACAAACCTAACAAAGAGGGAGCTACGAATAAATGAACTTCCCGTCTGACTATGCCCTAACCCAGTATTATGACTTACAAATATCTGTAAAATCAGTGGGTTGAACAGATATAATGAAATAAAGATGATAAAAAAATCATGGCTAGCATAGAATTTGCCCATGTCAGGTTATTTCAAATTAAAGTTATTGTTATTTGTTTTAGCGCGTATACTCTAAATAATAAGTATTTTAGAATTTTTTTAAAATTATTAGCTTGAAATAAAAAAATATATGAGAGTATCCGTGTATTCATAATGGGAATATATATAATTACTTTGAATCTATTGAGTAAACTGCCAAAAAGTTTGCTTCGTTAGCGGGGCATGGCTCCTATGCTCCCCCTGGGTCCTCCACCGTTTGTCGGATTCACTAACACCGCGGTCTCAAGGGTACTGGAAGTGTTTGAGGTCGATATTCGCTAAGTTGCAATACTATGGGTCCCATGGAAAACTGTGAAAAAGTGTGTCAGCTTATCGCACATATTTGAGAAGTTTTCAGGCTCAAAGCAGTTAATGCAACAGGTCAATCCCATGTTTTCCGTGAAAATATTCTTAAAAGATGATTTCTTGACTGTCACAGAAAGCACCAGTTTTCTGGGCAAAGATGGCAGCACACTCACTTTTTTCTAGTGTACACATAATACGGAATTACACGCTGTGGCATTATTCGCCTCAATAAAGATGCATTTTCATACGTATACTCTTCAATTTTCTACCTTTCAACTTTGCCATAGTAAGCACGTTCAGTGAAATATATTGATGACGTCTTGTTTTAAAGGTGATGATTACTTACCAAATTGTATAAATATGGGTAATTTTGTGAAATTCATTCCAGTTTGTCGAGTGAATCTTCTAACGAATCGAAAGTAAATAACCCAGCGGATCGTCCCATTTTCAACGATATTCGCATCGACAGCGTGCGCGTGTAATTGAAATATCTGCCACCGCACAATAGAAAAATTGTTTATGAGACTGCCCGCGCTGCGGCCCGTGAACCGAAACGATCGCGTGGCCAAATACAATATAGTTTTTTACGAAGAGCGCGTGAGAAATTGTGACGGTACATATTTCATCTTCACATCAAGAGGCCGCCCGACAGGAGGCGTTCTTCTAAATCCCGCACGATTAGCGAAATTGACGGCTCGGCTTTCCGCCAAGGATATTAATTATTAAAATTAAACTCGGTCATTTACATATTAATTAAGCTTCAAAACGCTTCGTAACGCTTCCATAAGCGCGCCTCGTGCCGTCGGAAGGCGCGGCGGCGGCGGCGGTGGCGACGCCAATGCAACGTCGGCGTGTGCGTCGGCGATACTGCATGATGTGACGACGCACGAGATGGGAAAGCGGGTGGGCGTGCCGGCTAACAGCATGCGTGGGTAGTTTGCCAGCCTGTTCTGTCCCAACGTTCGGCCTTTTAGTTTCTACTTATTTGCTTGTGATCACCTCTTTCTATTTCTTTTTGAGATTTGGCGAGCAATTTTCACATGTAAAATATTTTGATTTCATGTTCATTACTGCATTAAATAATTTACACAATAATCATTTATGTAGGTAGTAATCCATTATGAAGCAACGATCTTGTCCAAACAGCGATGGATCAAACAGAAGTTGAGAAATTGCCAATATTTACGTAACCACTGAAGTACAAAATAATACAAAAAACAATATAATAATAAAAATAGCATCCGTGTAGTGTCAAGTTTATATTTAATTGTAAATATTTATTTAAAGTTGCATTCGAGTTTGGGCATCTTTTCTTTTTAAACTAAATCGATTTATCCGCCATTTGTGATATTAAGGTATTCAAATTCAGATGCAACTTGATTGATAATTTTTACTTGTTGGATATTCTTAGTTTGAGTAAATGTATAATCTTGTTGATGCCGTTTTAATTACTACTGAAAAATTTGCTGTAAATCTTAACTCCGTGATAAAGTACAGTGTAAATAAGTGGATAAAACAGCGTTTTTCTCTGTGTAATGGATTTTTACAATAGCTGCTTTAGTAACAATATTCGGTTTTGTAGCTCAGAAAGAGCAATGACGTCGGAAACGCTTCCACCCACACTTTCTCAATTCTTGACCTGAGTTAACATCAACGTGAAGAATATGATAATCTTCTTGATGATATATCAATAAACCCAGTTGCAATAGTTGACTGTATGGCTGTTCTTACTGATATGAGTTATGAAAAGTTCTGAATTAATCAATCAATCAATCTGAATCAATGATCCAGTATTAAGTAATATTCCAATGAGACAAAAAGTAGTATTTTTCGTGGAGATTTAAGGTACATGTTATCTGGCAGCGTTATCTTGCCCGGAATATTAATTTAAAATGCAGTCAGAGTTAGAAGTTCGTTTTCATTTGATACACAAAAATTCTATTTCAATGAAAGAACATTTTTTATGAACACATTTACAAGGAAATTAAGCAATGTAATAATCATGGCCACAATATCTTTTTCATTATCAATAATATTGCAAAGCATTGGTATGGCTCTGATAGCTGTGGCATTATTTACTGAAAGCTATCTTACAACTAGTTTTCATTCCTTCTTTGTTTCTTTAATATAATTTCTTTAAAGAATATTGAAAATGTTGTTCAACAGTTCAACCGATTTGGACGAATCCAGCCACTAGTTTGTAGTATAAATATAATCTCATTTGCAATATTAAATATTTATTAATATTTTTTGTAATTTTATTATAACTTTATGCATTTACTTTATTCACTACAAGGAATTAAAGTAGCAAAATGGAATATGTTGTCATGACAACAGATATATTGAAAATGTTTTCCATTTCGTCATTTTGTTTATTATAAACTGCATCAAAATAATAATAAACAGCAGGAAAATGTAAGAAAAACTATAGATTATGAATATTACTTTTTTATCTCAGCTTGAAAATTCCACTTGCCGCCTTTCACATTTGTAGTAGACATGGATCTGTCACTTTTGAATTCATTATGACTCTGAGATATCTCTGTTTCTTGCATGGGTGCATTTTGCAGACCAACCAGGGACACGATTACTCTTAAAGTGATATTGTTATTTGGATGTTCGTCATCAATACGTAGCTGCAGACGACCTCGTGAAGGAATTTGTGAAACTTGATGTTGACATATCCTAAACTCCGAATAGTAAGCAAATGATCCTAAATTTTGGTAATAAAATTTGCAACATCCTTTCATCTAAAAGAAATGGAAGTGTTCTCCTCTTTGTCTGTATTTTAATTCCTTTTTGATGTTCCATTGTTCCCTACGTTTTATAGTTTTATAGTTGTTCTCTACAGTCCATCCCAAACGAAGCAATTATTCTACGTATATATTCCACTATGTAGTCCGAAATGTAGTCTTGATATACAGTAGAAATATGTTATTTCTATTTGGCATTTATTGCATTCATTAAAGGTTTTGAATATTAAAAAAGACATTCAAATGTATTCCACCATTATATGCCACGTTTTGACTAGATAGTGCTCAGTAAGATATTATTGTAACTAACACTTTACTTAACGGTGAAAAGCTAATGTTTTTCGTACCTACTACGCTTTAATGTCGCTTTATCTGAAGGAAAGTGAAAAAGGGTGATAGGAATAGAGTGCGCATATTCAAAAAATATATTGAATATAGATAAATAAAATAAGAAAAAATCAAGTTTTTATACATCCATTTTTATTTTTAACAACTTGTTGCGGTCTTTAAGCAATTATACGTGAAATTATTTATTTACAAATTGAAAGTATCAAATGCATTGTCTTTAACAATGCATTTGATACTCTTTAGAATGCAAGGCAGTCGATAAGCACGGACAGTATTGTTTATCACAAAAATTTCATTCAAAATCACCAGTTCGCAAGTATCTATTTCGTGTCAACACCATTTTGCATTAAACCTACATGTTCTTTCTTTTAGATTGTAGGTGCGCTGTCATTATCTAGTATTCTATATATTTATATTTTACTTTCGCTTTGTTTTGGTGATGTCTTTAGAAAAATCTTTAGTCACTTTTCTATATCCTAGCGACTTTGGTTTATGGCGAATGTCAGCTAGTAACTAATTTTGTGTTGAAGCATTTATTCCTTAAAGGAAAATTGATAATAAAATCTTACAGAATCAAGAATATGTTCTGTAAATCTAAAGTCTAGTGTCAATATATGTATGCTACGCCATAAGTGCCAGAAAGTAGGATGCCAATTCACGTTACTTGATTATTGTTTGCTTATGTTAACTTTTATACTATGTATACACTTACACCTGCCTGCCCTATTCATTTCGGAGCAAAAAAAAATGTTGCAAGTCAAACATATTGAAGTGAAATTCTTTTCATACAGAAGTGAACGAAAGTGGTGCAATCATTGTAAAGCAAGGTTAAAGATATAATCTTGTATCCTAAGTCGAACTATGGAAAATAGACTTTCTCATTGTCTGTGCATACACATGAATAGAAATGTGTATGCTAATGAAAATGTACGTGCGTGTGCACCGAGTGTTTTCTTAATGGTTGGTGTAAATAAGTCATTCGAATAGAAGGAATAAAACGGAATAAAAATATTACCGGCCAATATGTGAAGTCAATTGTCTAAAAATGTAATTAATAATAATAATATTATGAAAATAATAATAATAATAATAATAATAATAATAATAATAAACGATATACTATTGGCTACATGCATTAGTATTTACGTTTAAAAACCGAAAGAAAGTAGATAAAGAGAACCTTCACTCCTCTTTTTCCGAAAGCACTGTTGAAATTCACTTCAATGTTATGATTCTAATGAAAATACATAAATATAAAGTGCACCTTCATTAAATACTCAGTAATATATTGATGAAAAATTGGTAACTGATTAGTCAAAATTTAAATCAATATTTTCTAATTTTCTCTTTATAAACTAAATTCTTTACTTCCTTGCGGTGGCCGCTGAAGTCTGCAGACTAATAAAATGACATAATTCCAAACGCTGGGCTCATTGTGAAGCCCCGTCTTGCGATGTGGGAAAACCCGAAGGGTGGGTGGGCGGAGCGGCCGCCCGCCGCCCACGCAGCACTGCCCGCCACCCGCCCAGTGCCGCCGGCGAACTCCGCGTCGTCACCGACTCTCTCGTCTCCATCGCCTCTTCGCCGCCGCAGGCCCCGCTTGCGACCCCGCTTGCGACCCCACTTGCAGCCCCGCTTGCGACTCCTCTTGCGACCCCGCACGCGACCCCGCGTGTGACTCGTCCCGACCACGACCCCACTCCCGACCCCGCTCACGACCCCGTTCACGACCCCGCTCACGACCCCGCTCACGATCCCGCTCACGACCCCGCTCACGACCCCGCTCACGACCCCGCTCACGACCCCGCTCACGACCCCGCTCACGACCCCGCTCACGACCCCGCTCACGACCCCGCTCACGACCCCGCTCACGACCCCGCTCGCGAATTCGCTCCCGACCACGCTCCCGACCCGGCTTGCGACCCGGCTTGCGATCCCGCTTGCGACCCCGCTTGCGACCCCGCTTGCGACCCCGTTTGCGACCTCGCTTGCGAATTCGCGCGCAACCACGTTCCCGACCCCGCTCCCGACCCCACTTGCGACCTCGCTTGCGATCCCGCTTGAGACGCAACACCGTCGTTCACGCCGCTCACTGGTCGCGCGCTGCCATTCGACACCGCGCCGGGCTTGGTTATGCCGCGTCGCGCCGCGCGCTCCGCCTAGCCAACGCGCGACGGACCCGGAGCGGTACGGCCGCCGCCGGAACGAATGGCGCTCATGGCGATTTCGCCCGCGGGTGGAGAGCCCCCGCAAAGAACATGTGTTGCTCAACGGGCCGCTGGACGCCGCAATGTTCAGATTAATTTTGTTACTGGGAGTACTCGCTTTTTTTCAAAAAGTGCTTTTCTATAAATGCATGTTCTTCAGTGATTTGCAATATTTGTTCTGATGGATGATATTTTATCATTTCAGTAACTAAAATTGATCGGAACCGGTCGTTAAGGAACTTTTGTTTCATAAAACCGTGTTCTCAGTTTAAAATATTTTCCCCACAAATTGGCCATGGTTTCGGGAAAGGCCATGAATCATGATATGTATTATCGTGAAACACCATAAATAGTTTCCTGCGGAATATTTTGTAGATGTTCTCGTAGGTTCATATATCGTATGTACATTATTTAAAATATGTTTATTATTAAGTGCGGTATTTTTGTGCGGCTCCGTATTTTATTAACCTTTCATCTGGCCATGAATTCTGCAAGTCGAGTAGAATAACTGGGGACTTCCTCAAAGCCTAATTTTGTCATTTCTTCGGGGCGGTGAAAGAAAATTGATATCTCTTAACCACGCCGATGTATCACCTTTTACGCCACATGATCAGCGCAGCGTGTCGTTCTCCTACCCTCAGCGAAGGCGGCGCATACCTCGCTACACCGGCTGTAAATTAAATGAAAGAGCGCAACCTGAAACTGGCGTTCATTTTCTCCGCCCCGCGCAAATACTTCATGGAGGCTCCGCCGCGACGAAGAATCGCTTTCGGAACTTGCCCTCCGGCCGGCTGCACTAAGCGCCCAGAACGCCTTTCAATAACGTTGCGGTCGATCCTGTGGACGGCGGAGCCGCGATTGTTAACGGGAGCCGGTGGGATCGTTTCTCGCGATGGCCCCTCCGGAACTGCGCGCTTCCACGAGCAACCGCACACGGTGCTTACTTCACGTGCTTTAAGGAGCAGGCGTCGTATTATTCGTATCGGTGAACATAGGCAAATCTTTGACGTCAAATTTTAGGAATGGGTCAATGAGTTCTGCAAGTTTCGAAATCCTTCTAAGTTGTCGTTACTCATTTGTAGTTGAATGTAGACTTCCGTCTCATAACTCATCAGAAATCTCAATGAAAAGAGAGTTGATAAATAAAGTAATGTATGTATTCCGAAATATCCGCCTTTAAATTCCGGTATTTATACAGAGTGATTCATGAAAATGTATACAATCTTCGAACTGGCATAGAAAATTGATTTTGTAGTCAAGGTTACATTTTTGGGAAAAGCAATATCAAGACCAATTTTAAATTTGAGTATACATATACATTCTGGTCAAAATAAATGTTCCAAATGGTTAAATTAAATCTTCATATTGGTGGCTATCATCGATACGTTTCTGCGTACAATTCAAAACTGATTCCGTATTTCGTGCCAGTGTGTAATGGGATTTCTGCACGCGTCAATTAAACCGCATCCGAGAGTGTATTCACCATACGTGGAACACGATGGTTCACGGCTACGTGGTATACGATCTTTTACTGTGTTCCATAAAGAAAGATCCAGCGATGTAAGGTTTGGGGAATCGGCAGGAAACTCAATAGTTCCTATGCGTCTTATTCACTGACCTGCTGCGTGATTTTCACACATGATCATGAAGAATTATATTGTTGTTGTTTTTTTCAGAAATTTAAATCATGTGTGTGAGAAAGTATGTTTTCTATGACAGTGCAAGATGTATATGCATTTACTTGAAGCACACTATTTTCTTTGTTCTTGCGATTTCTGATGTAGTCATAAACACTTTGAGGATATCTGGGTAACTGTTACGAGAGTTGTTCTGGTGGAAAATATATTGATGTCAATAGTTTTGACAATGGATGTGCGAAAAGTTAAAAATATGTGCATTTTTATGAAACGTACACAAAATCAGATTGTCATTTGCAATTATGCCATGTGTTGCCTTTCTTTAAACATTTAAGTGAGAACAGTAACAAGCATTGTGAAAGTAAATGAGATGAAATGTTAAAAAATTATCAACCAATATTTTTTTCTTTCTTTCGTTTCAGATTCAATTTCATTCATAGAATTGTCTTAGTAATAAATACTTCTCTTATTTCTACTTCGTAACGAACAAATACACAGCACTTTTTCTTGATTTTATGGCGCGTAACTGTTCAATTGATCGCGCCATTCCAAATGATTAATCGCAAGAAATGAAGTATCATCTTTAAGAAAATTTCGTTCTTCCCTAGAGATAGTACAGAAGGACAAAAAACAAATGCAGGAGATGACATCTTTTGAGAACTACATGCACACTTATCATTACTCATTGTTCAGTCATAGATCTGTACAGTGTGCACGCTGTAGTGTTCGTCGATGACGTGAACGTCAAAACTCAGAATCTATGGGGAAATTCTTTAATCAATGATAATATGCATCTGTCTGCATTGTTTATACGCTTGAGTTTACGACACTGAATATTTTTCGTCTCCGATGTTCCAAAGGCGGCTTAGTGGCGCAGAATGCTGCGGCTGCTGCTGCAACCGCTGAGGGAGAGTTCTGAGTTCAAATACCGCGCCAGACAGATATTTCGACGTCCGATGCAAATGGGAACCATCATGTAGCCAATATGATCATCTACAATAAAGGATTCATTTAGTAATTAGCCATGAAATACGGGGGTATGAGGTCTCCGCACTTCGTCTCGATCATCCCCCTAGAGATTCTGCGGTAGAAGAAGGAAGAGAAGGAGAAAACAATTTAAATAAATTGGGAGAAAGTCAGGTCGATGGAAGAGAAAAGAGGAGAGGGAGAAGGAGAAGGGGAAAGAAGGGAGACGAAGGATGAGAAAGAATGGAGAGGCAGGAGAAGAAAGAGACCGAACGAGTCAGAGAGAGTGAGTGATGGAGAACGAGATGAGGAGAGGAAGAGGAAGAAAAAGAAAGAAGGAGGTAAAGGAGGGAGAAGGAAGGCAGGCAAGGGGGACCGGAGTCGGAGGAGCCGTTGCACAAGGCGAGGCATCGCCGTCAAAGAGGCGGGGCGGGGGGTGGGAGGCGCGCTTTAATTCGGCGCGTGCGATGACGGCGTCCGGCGGGGCCGGCGGGGCTCGCGCTGGCCGGCGCCACGCGGGGCGGCTCGGCGAGTGGGCGACGGGCAGGCGGCGCGGCGCGGCGATGAAGCGCAAAAGCGAAGGCTGCGGCCTCGGCCCTCGCCCGCCGCGCGCCCCGGCCTCTGCACAGAGCGACGCGTTGTGCCGCGCGGAGCTGCACCAGCCTTTGATCTGCGGTCGATCAGCGGACGAAAACTAGGTGTGCTGGTTTTGCGCGTGCGAGCGACCGCCTCTCAACGAAGTAGTGTTTTAGCGAGCGCCCCCCCCCTTTCGCCGCCACGCGCCCCCGCCGCCGCGGGCGTCCCAGCGCGCGCCGCGCCCACGCCGCCCACGCGGCGCTGCGTGCACGCACAAAGCGTAGGCCCTCATGCCCACATGCATGCTCTCATGCAGTGCCCGCTTGCTCCTCGGAAGGCTCCCGAAGAATAGCGGGAAAGCGCTGGGGCCACGAATTCCGTACTTTGTGCGGAAATCTCATTTTAACACATTTTATATAATTTATTTTCATACATTTTATATAATTACATTTTACTACATATTTTCATAATTCCCATTAATTATTTATTTATATAACTTTGTTCCAATTTTCCAGCGGTGCTATACTATTGAATTTTTTGTAAACAATACCTTTTTGTTCGTATATAGTAACAATCTTTAGAACCTCTGCCGAAGAAATTGTTGAATAGAATATTATAAACTCTAATATTATGCGGGTTATATGCTTGTAATGACAGAGATAGAATCAAAATGCACGAACAGTTACGAAAATGTAGTTTATTTTTTACCAAAGTGCACATGTTTCACGTACATTTTTTTTCTAAACTCGCTTCGAAATATAAGGCAACGTTGATCGCGTTTCTCAGAATCTCAGAAGTCTATATTTTGCTTGCAGAAATCTATCGTCGTTTGTGCGTGCTTGCAGAGTAGAAATCAAACCAAAACAAACCAAGGAAAAGCTAAAAAAAATATTAATGAACCTCCACCCAACCAAAAAACTTCGTGTGCAATTCCTCCCCCTCACCGATAGCGTGAACGGGCTGTGAATGAGACTTAACTTAATAATCTCCACAGATTGTGTGTGTGGCGATTTGGATCGCGTGAAGTTTTATTGCGTCTGTTCGAGGCTATTTCCCCGTATCATCTTTACACGTTTACTGCTCTTCGGCAGCCCGGCGGGGAGACCCGCGGTGTGCGTGTCTGTGTGTGTGTCAGAGTGTGTGAGTGCGCGCGCAGGTCGCGTCTAGCTGTTCAAATAAATACTACGATTCAGGCCGAAGGAGTTCGTTGAAGCTACTCGGTTCGATATTTATTTACGAGCCGTGTGAAGCGTTCCGTCAGGCGGCGCGAGCGATAAAATCAGCGTTGTCGAGACACCGCCGCGGCGGCGCCCCCTGTGCGGGGTGGTGATTCCATGGTGTTAGGGAAGCGAGTTCACTGTCTGGTGGCGCAGGTAGTAATTGTGGAAATTATGGTAAATAACAAGTTTGGTGGCTCATAAACGGGATTTAACTGAAAATGTTGGGGTATCTCTTGAGAAGTGTAACTTCTGTTGTAGAAGAAATGCCTGCGGACGAATTACAGGCTTTGAGATGACGTGTCACGCCTTCCACATTCTCCTTTGCATAAAGATACTAAAGCTTGAAATTAATGCGAGATAAATGTAATTGGTAGCTTTGTACTTGGCATTTGACCGTACAAAAATCTCACGTTTTTCTTGAATAAATTGTGGCTAATGTGGATTATTAATATTATTTTTTTGAAAATTTTGGATATTAAAAAAATTATTAATCGATACATGAATCATCATTATCAGTAACATAAATATGCTTTCAAATACTAAATGTTTCGAAATATCCTCGAGAAACTTTTTTCGCCAGGGATGTTCCAAAATGAGAAAGTTTCAATTCTGGTTATATATTTTAAATTTCATTAATTATCATTACATAGCACAGTTTATTTACCTTTAGCGATTCTAACTAAACAGCATTATTGTAAAACACACTACTTTTACTGAATGTGCTATTCGAGTAGTAAGTTTCATTACTCTTGTCCAATGTTATACATCAGCAAGTAGATATTTCAATGCCACATTGTCAGCGAATTTAACACTCCATTACAGAATAAGCGCTTTTCAAAGTGAAAGGAGAGAACATTATAATAATTTTGAGAATTTTAGAGTAAAATAACAGCCAAAAATATCCAATCAAATCATATATGATTTGCACTAAGATTGACATACAATAGTAAATTGATGTTTAATGGGAGTACAATGTAATTTGTTCTATCGTCAATAATTGTATACAGAAAATAAATAATTTTTATTTTAATTTTACGCCATTCCTCACGCAATATATGCCTCATGATGAGGGTTTTCATATAGTATGTATGTATTGTAGGTATATAATATGTCAGCCTGTGTGTGTGGTTTACCGTCACGGCATCGCAATGAAAGCGGATGTTCCCTTTGAATTTCCTCGGCAGCATGTCGTCTTGCGTTTGAAACGAGCTGCAGACAACTGAGAGCCACCTTTTCTTCGCGTGTGAGTGTCGAGGGCGGCGCCTTCCGACGTGGGCCGCCCCTTCGCGTCGCACTGATTCTTCCAGCGGTGGGGCGCGTTCGCGCGGCCGCTGCTTCCAGCCGGGCGCCGGCCATTCCGCATACCGTCCCGCGGAGAGCAGAGCAGCGTGTCTGTATTACGGATGCGCGTGTTTTGCCCCATTTCCATGGGATGAAATATCATGACCTTTCCGAGAGCGCGCGTGATGCATCGCGAGTTCCTCCCGGGCGGGGGCGGCGCGGGCGGCGGCAGCGGAAGTGCCGGACTGGTCGGAGACGGCAGAGAAAATCCGGACGCCGACCGAGGCAGCTCCTTTATTTCGCAGGCGAGCGGCGAAATGAACGGAAAAGTTCGCGAGGAACTTCACAATAGTGGGGATGTAATCGATAGGCGCGCAGCAACAGTTCGGTTGCGACCGGAAAAAGCGCTGTGATGTACTGCCACGTCTACCATTAAATTGTGGGATCGACGGGAAAAAAAGGAAGTTGTTGGAGAGATCAAATGACGGTCGAGGAGCTCGAGCTGGAGTGTACTTAGCAATATTACAAAAACGCCCATCATTCCTGGAAAAATAATATCATTCCCAACCTACGCCTTTGCTTCAAGCGTACAGAAAGGTTCGTCTTTGTGGTAACGCTGTTAAGCTTTTTTACAGTACATCTGGGTTAATCTGGCCGCTAAGACAAAAACGCCACGCGGAATAGTTTGTAAGCAACTTTTTTAATGAATGTGGATGAATTATCTTATTCTCAGAATTACCATATTTTAAATAATTTGACGTATAATTGAATATTTAAAGAATATATTATGCCGTTTGGTTTTCGAATGGTTGCCTCTTGTAAATTAAAGCCCATCTTGTTGTGGCAACAGAGTTATACAGGGCAAGATAATGCATCACAGTTTTAATGTAAGAGTTATTAAAAATCTTACATGCAAATTAGACGAAGAGTTGGAGCGAAAATAGTATGGCGTGGTGGAACAATTACAGAACTGTAGCAATAATTATATTATAGTGATAACCATTATGATGATTTCAAGATAAAAGAATAATAGCTACAGAACGACGTGCGCATCTTTGTAAATATGCATGCACAATTTAACACAAAATGCTCGCGTGACGCATCGTTCATCTGACTTGTCCAACAGTGAGAAGCATTTTCAGATCTTTCTGTATGAAGTGTATGAGTCAACTTTATTACTCATAGTTTCATATTTCAAAAAATCTTTACCTCAGTAATAATTTTGGATCGAAAACACTGAGTGAGGTTTGTGAAAAAGTATATTTCTTTCTGTGTACATAATTATTCCAACCTCATTGAAAAGGTCACAAGGATTTAGACGTACAGAATCCGTTTTCAACGATATATCATTCTATAGCATCCATACACACTATTCTTATAGCTTACCATCCTAACACCAATGGCATTAATTTGTTAAGTGCTAATTTTATCTCTACTTGAGAAATCGTGGACCGTGCCAAACATTTTACAGTAATTCACAACTGTTGCTATGATATACGTGTGAAAATAAAATAAATACTCATTATTGTTATATTTGAGATTATTATAATATTATTAGTACATTATTCTTATGATAATGATAATAATGATAACAATAATAGTAATAATAATAATAACAACAATATCTCAAGTCTAGAAGAAATCTATCGCAAACTAATAGACATATCACGGCCAGCGTAGCAGTTGTATTGGCCGTGAACTTCGCTGCTGTCAGCCATTACCGAGCTGACGTCGCAACTTTCACACGCACCAGATATCGAATTTTCGCCTACGCCATCTATTTCGTACTTGTCATATACGTCCGTATTGCCATCATTACCGTTACTACCGTCACTGCTCTCGCATTTAAAGCTACCTCCTCCGCCAACGCTTTCATCCTGTCTCGTCTTTCGACGCGTCCCCTCATCGCTTTCCACAACTGCCGCTTCAGTCGCCGAATCCTGAAATACACCCATCCTCCTCGTCCTTCCCTCCCTCCACCGCCGCAGCGCGGTTGCGTGTCGCTTCAGCGCCCCGGGCAGCTCCGGCGTGTTTTCGGTTTGTCAGTTATTTGGTAAATTGGGTTAAATAATCCCTCTGGTGCGGCGAGCCGGGGAGGGGCGGCGACGAGACACGGCAGCGACGACGGCAACCGGCGGCTGCGGCTGCTCCGACGACGCGACGGACGCTGCTGCGCGCCGACAATGACGACGACGACGGCGGCGGTGGACGAGGCAGAGACGATGGTGGAAGCGAAGGCAGCTGGCGGCGGCGGCAGCTGACGACACGCAAGTCGTCGTTCTGGGCGCTCGCGGTCGCGTCTCGCGCCCTCCGAACAATGGTCGCGGGGATGTGGGCGGCGTGCGGCTGCGACTGGCGCAGGGCGAGTCGTGCTGCGGTGTACAGGCCGCTCGCTTGATACCGGGGTTCAAATTCCGGTTGAGCCATGAGGCGAACAAAGCCGATTCGTCGCCGTTTTTCTCATGGATCTTCCGTTTCCTACTGCCTCTCACTCTACCATTGCCTCATGGCTACTTGGGCGGTGTGCGACTGCGGCTGAGCTGCGCGAACCACGGTGGTATACAGACAGCTCGCTTGATTCCGGGATTCAAATCCCGGTCGATCCAGGCGGCGGAGAAACCTTATTCGCGGGCGTTTTTCTCAGGGATCTTTCGTTTCCCCTGCCCCTCACTGCACCATTTTTCATCATAGCCATCCAACAAACGCGTTCATCTCTGATATGTCCGGAATGCCAGGGCGCCATTTTTATCAAAAAGGATATGCAGGGATCACGGCTGCACTCATATGCTACTCCCTGCCTCCGACCTCTCATCCTCCGGAGCCTTTGTTGCTGGAATTTTCACTAATTTTCAAAATGCTTAAGCGCAAAAATATTCCATCTATTGTGAACATCATTTACTTAAATAGTTTCTGATTCTTGAACATGCAATACTATTAAATATATTATATTTTATGACAAAACATATTCTTAATAAATATAAAGTACTTGACCACTTGTCATCTTTGAGAATTCAAACCTCGAACTAGTTTTGATTACTTCTTTAACTTTCCTTGCAAAGAAGACAATGTAGAAACTTAGCACCAAGGCATTTCGTCATAAAATAACGGTATTTGCGGTGTCTTCGGTCATGGGTCTCCAAACGCTGTAAAATATTTAGCAGGACGCAAAATCTTTTGTTATGCTTGAGAGAACCACGTCCAGGGAATAAACCTGTGGGTGAAAGACTATTGTTTCTTCAACCAGCGGCGTCTAAATAGCCACATTCTTGTGTACATGCTGTTTTTGCCTCCGTAACTTTTCCTCTTAAGTAATATGCATAGTGAAATTTTCCTGTAGAAATGTTTTCTGCATTGTCACTAGCTCCCTCACAATATGAGGATTCCTATTCGGGAACTTCTATTTTTTCTAATTACATATGTCGTGATTGTGTGAGGTGTTGAAACGAATACCCCACTTTATATATAAATAAAGCATAGTGAAGAAAGTTCATATCATACCTCTTATCATCCACAAGACGCTACTTAAAGACCCACTTCTTAAAGAATACACTAATTAAAAAAACAAAAGTTTCAAAATATATAAGATTTGTTTAATAAACAAAAGCTTAAAATGTTACAGGTATATCTAATGCGATCTGGTACGTGTAGTGTTTACGGGCATTTCACAACTAAATTAGAAGAAAATGGATATTTATTTGCAAGATTCCCTCGTGCACAATCGTGAGACGTTTCGTTCAGAATCGCACCCCCCAAATGATATACAACTAGACAGAAAGCCTGCGTGTTGCCGGTCTCTAGTGGGACACTAGTCGAGCAACCCCCCCCCCCCCTTCGCGGTGCGCGCGTGCGGCGACCGGTGGCGTCTGGGAAGTTGTGGCGCGGCGTTGTTTGGAAAGTGAAAAGCAGCCAGCGTCGCTGTGGCCGTTCCCTTCGCCGCAAGCAGCCTGCGGCGGTCGCTGGACGCCGACGTCGACGCTCGCCGCCGTCGACGACGCGCAGGCGGCCGCGACCGCCAGCGAACCACCCGCATCTGCGCTGGGCCGGCGGCGGCTGCGTCGCGCAGCTGTCCCTCCGCCTCCGACTGAGCTACACCCGGGATTTAGTGAGCTCTCCGTGTTATCCCATGACAAATAATTTTAACCGATGTGTTCAACTTCTTATTCAAATATTGCAATACTTACAGCGTACGGTTATGACGTTGATAATAGCAAAAAAAATTATTTACGGGAAAGAAGGGAATGGCTGGAACTACTGTTCAACGCAAAATTTTTCCTAGCCTGTCATTATGTTTGTCAATTATTCATCATTATGGTGATCCTCATTATGTTAATCAATTAAAAGAAGAATGAAATACTTTTTATTGTAACAACATTGAATAGGATAACATTGACCGCGGTACATGAAATCTTTTTTCTAAGATCATAATTTTTTAGACGTATATTTTATATTCCTCTGAGAGTTTAATCAGTTATGTGATTAATGTAATGCCCAAATTAATGCTAAAAATAATCGTTTGGTATTTAAATTTAAAATATTTTTACTTTAAATGTACTTATGTGCCTTATTAGACAATTTTTTACACGACTGTATTATTTCACGAATTGCTAAAAAATAATAGTGATAAAGTGAATAAAATTATCAAGTGAATCCTTCCTTAATATTTCGCTTATTAAATAACGCTTCGTGAGTCCTTCAGACATCAGAACATCTTCAATGTGCGCTGAAGATATTTTTAAAACTACCAAAATATTTCACCGTTTAAACATAACATTAGGACGGCAAATGTTGATCTTAAAGTTGTGAACTGTGTAACATTTTCACCACAAGAATTGAACCCGTGAAAAAGTGTCTGGTAGTAGGCAATGTGTACTGGTTTGTTTTCCTGGGGCAAGTAAATCATTAACGTCTATTATTTGAAGTCAGTTTCTACAATTTATCCTTTCCGATAATAACTCGGTTCTGCTTTTAAGTGTTTTTCTTCGCTATTAGAATGTGCGTCTCTGTCGTAAATTTAGTTTAAATAAATATTGCATTTTAGCTTTATTAGTGTTGTGATAATGAGCGTGTGGAACTTTACAAAAGAATTAAGGATAATTACTACGGTTATCCATTATCGTCACCGACTCGGTTGAACCCCAAGTCGTAACTTTCTAGCCATGAATGATGCATACCTCCTACATATGCTGAGTGACTGGCAATAATCTATTACAAAAGTTCTCATCACGAGTGACACTTGGCGAATACGTTTGATAACAGTTTCTAACATGTTGTAATGTCAAAATGTTTCTATGGATTTCTCAATCATTAGTTTTCATGAAGTGTTTCGGTCGAGGCTGTATTGAAATCTAAATAGTTCCTTTTTCTTTTAATTTTATCTTTGGATAAATATTACAAAATTTGAATTAGAACTTTCAAATTATAAAATAAAAATTAATGTATCCTTGATATCGTAAGCTTCCGCAACCGGATTCTTGGCCGTCCGGGAGGCATCGCGACATTGACAAAGTTGCCAACATTTCGGTCGCCGTCTAGCAACCTTTCTTACGAAAAAATGCATTTAGGTCCGAAACGTTGGCAACTTTGCATAGACTGCGGCATTTAGAAAACAGAGACGAAGTCATGAAAAGCAAATTTCACTGAATGTTGCAGAATTGCGAAGATTATGTAACTATTATGAGTTTGTTTTAAGGCTGATGATGTACAGTGCAAAGTAAATCCATTTATGTTTGTTCAGACTTCATTACTGTTTCATCGTTCCATTCTCAAATTATATACACGTTTTCTCACATGCCACGTTGCCTCCCAAGTGTTCCAGAGCGCTCGCGAACTGTGACAAAGACCGGCGTTGGCGACTCACGTGTGCGTCTCGGCTGTGCTTAGGTCCCACTCCGCCCCGAAACTGGCATGTCTCGCTGCGTCCTCCCCCAATGCACCACGGGAACACATCGGTCCATCGACACAACTTCGCCGGCACGCGAACGCCAGCCGGACTGCAGGTAGTTAACGGATCGACAGCTGATTGCTCACTGAGCAGCTCGGATTCGCGGGCCCCGCAACACGTACGCGAGTAAAAGAAGAAATATGGAATCGACGTTGTCACAGGTTTGAAAAACTTCTCACGTCCACAAAACATACGCTACATTTTGAACGCCGCCGCGTTCAAATATCGAACGCTTAAATCGGCCGCGCTGTTTTTGTGATTTAACTGCCTCATTTCCACTTCTGAATCATCTTCCTCCGCCTCCGAAGTCGACGTCGTTTTATTTCGTTCCTCCTGCACGCTCTCTGTTATTGCTCATCTCCTCGACTAGTCGTTCGTGCCCGCGAGCTTCCTCTGCCGCGGAGCCGGCGACATTAACACGTAACCGCTTGTAAACGGCCCCTCCCGACTGAAACTGCGGCGCTCTTCGGTTCGAGTATTGCTTCGCAAATGGGTGTTTAGGTTAAGTTAAATGACGCCAGAAGAGCATATTCGAGTTTTGAGTCTCTTTCGAGACGAGATCAAATAAAACGGCGAAGACGCGAGAACAACACGCGGAGTAAAAATAGACACGGGCCTGACCGTATGGCGGCGCGTCCTTTCAAAGCGAAGGGGCGGGGGGCGGGCAGAGGGGGAGGCACCCATTCAGAGCTAGCTGGGCCACGCGGGATGTGTTAGTGTGGAAAATGGCATTTGTGGCCGGCCGTGTTCGGGGCCTCGACGGTAGGGCAAGCTTTCCTTATTCTACGACTTTCGATTAAACAACTAACTCGACTGGCTTCCCCAAACGTAGCTACTCGTTGGTACATAGTGTGTACGTTGTCTCTCAAACAATGATTGCGTCAAAAATTGTTAGATAATTTCGTGTGTGACGGAAACAGAATAAATTCGTACAACGGAGATGCGGGTGATTTTAAACGCTTTCGTAAGAGATTTACGACAGTGTGGAAGTCTACACAATATGGGATAACATTGCATTTTCAGCATCATATTAAAGCAAATTTTAACCTTATATCTTACTAAACTTTTCTAATATTCTTTCTTCTTGCTTCAATTTTACACATGAAAAGTAAACATAAGATTGATTCTAATCATGAAAGAAGTAAGAAAACTATTACGCATTCAATTCAAATAGATAAATTAATTTATTTACTTAAAAATATTCCTCTTTATTATAACATAAGGTCTTTGAAGTTTTTGACAAATTAATGACATAATTTACTACAATAACTATAATTATTAACAAGGGTCTTCCAAAAAGTAATCTTTAAGAGCTATTCTTTGTATGATACAGTGAATGAGGACTGAAGAAAGACGGAAGACTGAAGAAATATATAGTTTTAGTATGTTGAGGTTGCAAAATGTCTGTGATTGGTATTATCTGTTTTACATAAAGATAAGTTTCTTCTGTTGCTGGGCATGGTGGAATCAATCGACGAAAAGGACAGAGTATTTTTATAATCAAGATTTTCAAAGGGTTTATTGATATTTCTGTCTGAATTCGCTTGTTTAGGACAAACTATGAAGCTTTTAATGACCAACATACGAATTTATTTTGATTTACTTCAGTTTTACATGACTATTTGCAGCGCCTCCTCAAGTAGAAAAGGCAAAAGCTAATGAAGGACGAATGATATATTTAAATATTATGAAAAAAATTCTGTGATATTTTTAGAATCTTTATTAATTGGTGGATACAATTTTAACATTTTTATGAATGTCTAGTTTACTATGTTTTTTATATAATCATTCAATGTTAAACGTGTAGCAGTGAGTAAGGCTAAGTATTTTACTGGGTTTGAAGATGGGAATATGGCTTTAAAATCCAGTATAAAAGAATAAGTTGAATGTGTACGTTTTAATGAAAATATATTAGCTTGGCATTTGGCAGGATTTATTTTCATTTTCCACTTTTGAAACCAAGATGAAAGTAATTTTAAATCGTCCTGGAAATTACCATGACCAGATGATAAGTTTTTATGAGAAGTTTGAAGTGTTTGCAAAGAATGTAATTTCTGAATTAATGAAAGAAGGGATACCTGAAACGAAAATATTAAATATAATAGGGAAAAGAGGAAAGATTTGAGGAACTGCAGCGAGAATATGATGTTTAGATGAGAAACTAGAATTTATTTTAACTTGAAAACTTCTGATAAACAGGAAATTTTGAATATTCTTTGGATATAAGTATGGAAGCTCGATTGTTTCATTATACATTCATTCTTCAGTCAAACCCTTAGAATAAGTCGAAAATGTTTCGGATTAACGAACATAATTTTTGTAAAATTTAAACCTGGAAATAAGTGTTTTACACCAAAAATGTAGTGAAGTAAGATATCTTATTTCCAAACCCACTCTTCTATATCTGAAAATGTAAGCGGAAGAAGTTTTCTCCTTCCACAAGTTATGTTCTTGAGATTGTTAATGTGGGAGAAATTTGGGACATTATTAGCATTTATAGTTTTAATTTTTTTACCTTGTACTTTAAGGCCTCGAAAAGCGTGACTTCGTTAACAAAAATAACTTTCAAAACTTTGAATGAAACGTATTTATATTGCACAGTGACGCAAAATTCATCGAATAGATTTTCGAATCAATCAAAAATAAATATTATCGAATTAAACCAGTTCTCTCCATTGCACTAATAGTACTCTTTTCATGACTACTATTACGTCAATTTTAAGAAGGTTTGTATATTTAATTAGACTATTAGTTAACTGGCTGAGACTACAAAAAGACAGAAATCCTGGTGAACTGATGAAATTTTTCCTTCGAATAAACAACTGAATCAGAAAAACTATAACTTCATTTAGCAAGTTTCAAAAGAATATTGGACATTGAACAGAGTACAGTGTTGACCACATCGCCCCAACTGGTGAAGGCACATTCCGATTGTGAAACCACGTCTTTATACCACCAAAGGATTTTTTACGGTCTGTTGTTGAATAGGGCGCATTAAAAATTTTTGATTGTCAATACCATTTTTATTGTGTCTTGTGAATAGTAATGCAATAACACAGTTATTATAATGTGATAAATCAAAGATTATTTTTATCTCATGGAATGTGGATAGAAGTATTAAATCATTTTCTAATTTACTCATCAGCAGCATTTTTGCTGGTTCAGGTCACCAGTATATTTTTTTTTTTCACAAGTAGTGTAAAATTGCAAAAAATATGCTTCTGTTTTGGAGCGTGGTCCTCGTCTGGAGACGGTACTGGTATGGGTACACAACGAACGAACTGCTCATATACAAGTTTCAAAGAACGAGTATTACTATCATGTGGAATCAATACTACTTCACATAACTCTAATTTAGAAAAATAATTCCGTTGGTCTAGCATCGAAGGCGAATGTAAAATTTACTCGATGTAGAAGTAATATGTTATTTCAAAGGTTTGGTTGTAGCTGGTGTTGAAGTGTGACCAAAACGCCAAGCTCCATTCCCCGAAGCCGGCGCTGTGTGGCGGGCGGTGCGTCGCCCCAGACTCGGCCGTGTGTATCACTCGGGCGTGCTGCGTTCCCATCGCCCCATCCAACAAGGTCGCTGCCAGACGCGCCTGTGGACGCTGCGTCTGCTTAATAGCCGTTCCGCAATTTCTTTTCGCGGCGCCCCTTGTTTATAAACATCTCCGGCAGCGTTCTTGAACAAAGACGCCCAAAATCGTTGAGATATCCCGCGCTCTGTATTTAATTTCAGTAGGACACTCGCGTTATGTATGTGGTTTTATGAACAAACTCATCTGTTGATTCTGAGTTTGCGTTCAGATGTTGATCGACTATCTAGTCTGTAAGGTGTCTGAATGAGAGATTACCGGTCATAACTTCTGAGACGCCGAAGGCGAAATTGCACGATGTGGGTTATCTGATTTTATTGGATGCTAGAACTTCTTTTACGCTCGTCTGCGCCACCTGCAGATGTAATTTTCTCGCCTATTTTGTGTACCAGTATTCTTGCGTCCTCATATGACTTATAATTTTCCATTCAAACCGGTAGTCTGTTACGCTGCGACCTAAGCGTTCGCTTTTTGTGGCGAGATGAAGACATGCACTTCCGTCTTTCGTATTCGTCCTTGCGGAAAGAATGCCGTGCGCGCCGGCACTCGGAATAAGACACATTTTCCGTATGAAACCGACACGAAATAAGCCTAAGGGAACCGAGCGCGACGTCCCGCCTGTTTTTTACGGCAGGATAAAAGGGAGAAAAACGGATCTCGTGATGTTAATTTCTCTCTCCTTCTGCGTGAGACGCTGAAGAATACTAGAAAGTGAGCACCGCCTCTTTTGCACCTTCTTCCACGCTATTATGTTGCTCTGTGTGCGGGGGCGGCGGTGGAGGACGCAGGGGCGGAAACGCGCGCTCTCCAAGTGGCGCTCGGCGCTTACGTCCTCTAGCCTCGGGCGTCGCGGCAATTTGCGCCGATAATGCGCCCCCCCCCCCGCGTTTTCCTACAAACCCCTGCGTCACGATGTCAAGGTTGGCCCAAAACGACGGGGCGCGAACCCGGCTGCGCTGGGCGAAGGGCTATGGAGCATGTTGTCATAAGATGGGTATTTTTTAACAACTTCATTGAGGGGATGAGTTTACATCGTTTGGCTCTTTCACACGTTAGTTGAACACAAAATAAATAACACAACACTGACGAACAAGACAAATATACGAAGGTTTTGATGAAATGTCAAGATAAGCCATACAATCACCTCCCGTTATTCCTAAATATTAATATCTCGATTTTAGTCGAAGTGTGTCTCATCTTGTTATTTTTTCAAGACCTTCATTAATGTAAATGAAACATATATAGTAATAAATAAGTAAAACTTTCACAAAAATCGATATATTAACGTTTAGGAAGCGCACGAGGGTTATGATTGGCGTGGCTTTCATATAATCTTCTTGTCTTGCATTTTTCCGCGTCTCGCATTATTAAGGCCTTAGTGAAAAATCATGAATTATGTCTTATTGTGATTGTTTATAATTAAAAAAGAGCAATGAGATGAATTTCTAAAGCTCCCGTTAGTTTCAAATAAAATAACATGTATTTCAGGACGAACTGAACAATGGTATTAGTAAAATATAATAAATCAATAAAAATGTGTAAATGTAATAACGTGTGATGTCCAACTCGGGAATCGCGATCTAGCCGCTAATCTGCGGAGTCTCAAATCGAATGGAATGCAAAACACACCCTGAGGAAACCACGAAGGGAATAATCCAAAAAATTGTTTGGAATTGTGACTTCGGTATGAACTTGTTTTATAAATTGATTAGAAGTTTATTTCTTTAGTTAATAAAGGCAGAAACCAAGGCTCATCTTCCAAGTTGTTAATATTCAAAGTAATAAAAAAGTCATAACCTAACTTCTCAATTTTCAGGGTCAGAGTCGTGTTTATTCTTATTAACTATATCCTTGTGTATAACGTCCTTTATTATCGGAATTCAAATTATTATATGAATTTGATGTTACTTTATTCTTCCACAAATCATTATAAACCAGTAAAGGCTCCACTATCATAGAGAAATGTAATGATGCGGCCGAAGAGTGTCAATTGTTTACCTTAACCGTTAAAATCTAGTTTGCTTCCAAGAATGTTAAATAAAATATTAACACTTGTGAATATTGTAAAAGCTGTAACAAGTGTCATTAATAATTAATTGTGTTAAAATTACGATATAATTTGTATATTGTCTGAAAATCCATAAAACGTCAGTAAATTCTCCGTTAAAGGCAATGTTAATGAACAAAAATTACAGACAATATTGTTTATTTTTTGTAATCAATGAGCAAGAATTATTTATGAGTAATGAAATTATGTTAATAACGAAGATTTATTTCACGTACCTTATTATTATTATTATTGAAATCTTGTCGCAAAACACATTGAAATTCACACTTAAGTTTCCAGAAAACCTAGGAATAATAAATTTTATATTGGAGAGTAAATATAGGTTTAGGTTTTAAATTATTTGCAACGTTATATTAAAAATGCTGTAATAGTGTGAAGAAGTTTATTTCTTCACACTATATCTTCATTGTGCAAACTCATTTTATATACAATTTCTTTCTTTTTAAAGACAATGAGAGTTATTGATATTGAAGGTTAAAAATGCTGGAAACTATATTTTATGTACTCTCCATTCTGTTCACTGAGTAAAATCATTCCAATGATGCCCTGTTTACGGAGTACCCTTCTTCACAAAAGAATTATAGCTTTGAGATTGAGGAAGAAACAAGAGATAACATCATCAAAATATTTTAAAATAAGGTTTGTTTTATCGTTTTATACGCAATAAGGGGTCAAAAAACGCTAATTGCAAGAGAGATCATATTTGATATTCAGGTATTATTGCAAAACATCCAATTGGAATTTGTTCAATAAATGCCGTGTATATTTTAAAGTGTGAGGTTGAAACAAAAGTGTGAATGTAAGGATAAAGGTATTGGTTCAACTTTTTTTTTAATTCAGTGAAAGTTACGAATGAAAAGAGAAACAATAACATTATCTAACTGCACTAGTAATCCGCGAATATACGAAACGAAAGCAATACACTGTAGCTGTTAGAGAAATAAATGAATGTTCAGCATGTACACAAGTTTTACTTCTGCCATTGACGTGTCATATGAGAAATTCATGTCCAAATCCACTTTCCCGTTAAGGATTGATTTACCACTGAAATGTGTAATGTGGCCCACTTAGTGAGATATCCTCACACACTTCACTGGGAGTTCTGTTGTGCTGTTTTTGCTTTCTGAAGTGAACGAACTACTTGACTCAATGTGAACTGGATTTAAAGTGTTTTTGTAGTTGCCTAATAGATCGTAAGAAGTTGGATGTTCTTATGTATGAAATGACATTGGAATATTTTCTTTACTTATGTGATATTAAGACCTGTTAGCAAAGTCACGGATGGATAGTAAGCGTGAGAAGTCTTGCCGATTTATAGAGATGGAATTAGAGAAATGCGTTTTTTAACACACCGTGCGCGAAATACTATTTCTCGTGCATGTTTTCTGTGTTCGAAAGAGGTACTTTTTTACTTTCTAACATTATAGTGCGTGAAACTTTATAAAGTGTGCCCCGACCATCGCCAGTTGTGATTGTGTGCGAATCACGGTTATTTGTGCAATTTTTACGTCACTTATTATATTCACACAATGCTATTATCATTTGTTTCATGCGTACTTGGAAATTTATAAGGTCTTGGTAACATTTCCACTGTTATTTCAGTTCGTGTATAAACTTTCCTACAAGACACATTCCTACACATATTATATGCGAATTAAAGTTTGTATACGGATCAAACAGTCGTTAATTGAATCTTAAAAACAATTCGTCACTAATTGAGAAATGAATATTAAGAAAAGATAGCGTATTGCAATACGATGCATTTGAGCAAATTAATAAATATTTGCGTAGAAAAATTCTAAACACTTATGAACGCAATGGCTATTTCAGTGTGATGGAAAAGCGGAATTAAAACCCAGTAAATATGTAAACATCTAAATTCAATTACAATACCGTTATGTTACGTGTAAACTTGTATGATGCGTAATCGTAAATTTCTAGTAAGAGAAGGTAATTATGCATTGATAATTTAATAATAACATTATTCAAATGCAGGTCCTGTCATAACTATCTCTATCTTTCATTGTACAAGACATTTTATTTAGATTAGTTATAAATCTTGGGATAACTTTTTAAATAGTTTTCAGATGTATTTTCAATGATGCACATAACTTAAAACAGATTTACAGTGAAGTACTTACTACATTAATAGTGAAGTACTTACACACAGACAACTAAAATTTTGTCAAAGTAGGTTTGACCTTTATTATTTTAGAGAACTATGTGTTGTGGGGAACGTGGTTAATAACTAGCTCATGATTAAAACTAAATAGCTTTGTTTATTCGATTCACAATCAACGTAATGCAAATGTTGAATTCAGAAAAATGTGAGTTAAACAATAATTATAAGCAATGTATTTAGCGAAAGATATTGGATAATGTTTATACTAAAACACCGCAAAGTCATCCAATTTGTGGCATTTATTTGTGCATGCACAAACAAACATTATGAATTCCTTTACTGTTGTCACAAATATGTCAATGAATTGAGCTGACCAGCACGCATCTTTGAATAGGTGTCATCATGTTAGTTTTGTAAATTGTCTCTCAAATCTATCGTCAGCTGTTCACGCTGCCATATTGTTTCTCGCAAATTTCGCAGCTATTTACTGAACTTGGTTCCGATTTGTGTTTGCCAATGAACTGCGGTTCCGCGGTTTGAAGAACGTCCCAGAACGAACATCCCTGCGTGGAGTCCGTCCGCGGCGAGGGCGCGCTGAGAAACTGGTATATGACGAAGATCGCGTCCCGTCGCCCAGCGCGCAGCAACTGAAAGTCGCACATACATCACGCGACGCCAGGGAAGAAACTCGGGCGACGTCCGTTCGGAGGTCTGTTTTTGCGGGAAGGCGAGGAGCGTGTGCGGCGGTGGCGGCCATTGGCGAAGGGACGGCTGTCCGCTTGCATGGCGAGGCCTGCGCCCCGCCGCCCGTCCCCCGCACCCCTGCCCTAAGAACCTTGCGCCCCGCCCCGCCCCGCTCCGCTCCGCTCCGCCCCGCTCCGCCCCGCTCCGCCCCGCCGTTGCTCTGATTAGTATTCCCGCCGGCGCCTAAGCGCCCCGGGAGATCGCCGCTGCCGCCGCATGGAATTTATCGGGAGCTCCGCGCGTTATTTAGGGACAAGTTCGCAATGCGGAGTGTGGGAACTCTCTTTCCCGGAGGTGTGCAAAATTGCTTTCACTGGTTGATTGGGAGCGATCGGAGGAATGGGGCATGTCTAGTACATTCGTAGTCAAATCCCTGCATTCAGGTTTTTGTATACGTATCCCCGTATGTGTCATATGTGATATACACAGGGAACGTGAGACGATTTTGCACAATTTTCCCTGTCTTATACTCATAACGTATTTCGTACTAGTGATCATTCACCACTGTTTCTACTATTTACTTGTCACGATAGCATCTGACGCCTTCAGATAAGTATTGATGGCATTGTAGTGACATAAACAGGTGCTGTTTGGAATGTTATACATGTGCAATAAATAAAATCGGTTGTGTTCAAATCCATTGGCAACGTTAAATGATGAAATATTTCGAAAAAAACAAATGAGTAGCATAGAATTGACGTTTAAGGAAGTGCTACCATTAGATCAAGAGAACCATCATGAAATTTACAAAGGCTCAGTCTATAATTTTATAGTAAATAAAACTAAAAGTTTCACATGTTTCACAATTTTCTGTGTACATAGGTTTGTATGGTTGTAAGTATTCGCAATGATAACATTATAATTAATATCAATCAATTTAAATTTAACATTTCCCTAGGTAATATTTACTTTCTCAATAGGACTTACACGATAATGTAAAAACAACCGAGGTATTTACGAGACTGACGCATCCAGAATTCGACTCGAGTACCCTATTAGAGATACAACCACGTCCATTTATTGCACACAAACATTTCTCTAAACATACTACACGATCTTAGCTAGTGATATAATAGGCTCAGATGGCTCCTTGGCTCAGATGTATATTTTTGTAGCAAGTCGGGCAGTAGGCTTTGAGTATAGACAATTGCCACAACTATTCAACTAACGGAATTCAGTATCAAAGGCAGTACGTATCTCCTGCCACCATTCCAAAAAAAAAAATGTGCAAGGGTGTTCGGCGTCTCCGCTTAAGGTCATATTCTAGCCTTGCCACTCGGTTCAACACAACTTGCATCCCGCGCGCGCATCATGGATGTTTGTTGACGTGTGTCGCGGCGGCCTAGGAAGAATCCTAACACGCGCGGGGCGGCGCGCCTTTGAAGCCGGGCGCGCACGGCGAGGCGTCGCCGGGCGGACGCGCGTGAGTGCCGCGCCGAACCAACCAGTTCTCCCGCGAGCGCGCTTTCTCACCGCGAGGGCTCCGGCTAATTCCATAATCGCAGCCTGGAAATCGAGAGTGGCGGGATCGATCCTTTTTCTTTTTTTTCCCCTTCTTTCTTTCTTCTCGCTAATTGTTCGGAGCGAAATGTGATCTCTGGGAGTAAATATCCACGGTTTGATAATTTGTTTAAAAGTGTATGCTCGGCAATGCTTTCAATACTTTTTTTCTTTTTTCTCAAGCGTCATATTGATTTTCTTTACTTGTGGAAATAAAGGTATGTATTGGACTGATATTTTTAAAAATAATTTTTTATTAAATGTTGAAATAATTTCGTTTGAATTTTTGTATTGGTTTCACTTCACTTCTCTCTTTCGGGACGACTACGTATGTGAATATGAGCTTTGGCTTTGTATGAGAAAATGAATATATATATATATATATATATATATATATATATATATATATATATATATATATATATTCAATTAATTTGATGACCAATTAATTTTATAATTTCAAATGATATCTTAAGCGATGAGTAATATCTGTGTATAAAGCACTCGTAGTTAAGTCATATGCTTAAAATGTGTGTTTTTATTTTAAGATGCTTTGGCAATGCTGTTTTTTGTTTTTAATTAATGCAGTGTTGTAGATCTAGAACTTATATTAAAAGTGCAATGGTCAGAGGATCCTACTCCAAAACCCACTTTCCCAAACACACTAAAGGTGGACGTCCACACGGTAGCAAGCGATATTAGGGGCCGGAGGGCAATCGTAGAAACGAAAGCGACAGGTGGTAGAACTGTTACGGTCTAGTAAACTCGTACGCGTATTAAAAAATCCTTTACACAAGTCGTAAATCTCACGTCTGTGTTGAACGGACCAACGACGTAATTGCACATAAGACTCCCTCCTTAATGACTCCATCCCCTGCGACGCTACGATTTTGAAACTGGAGATCCTATACTAATTTGCGTGAAGTGCAACTGCAACGTGAGGATCTCATCGTTGTTTACTACGTCTTCGTTGCAATGTATTATTACTCCAGGATTTTCCTCATATTCTTTCTTAACATCTCTTTTGTCATATGTTTTTAGGCACATAAGTTTCTCCTGTGCGCTTTGTAATGTCGGAGATCTAGGCTGTGAATCAAGAGAATCTCCAGGAACAAGGCATTGAGCTTCCGCTCGGGTGTGAGGAGAAAATGTGGAGCTCAACACATGTCAAATGTATTGTGATTTTTTTCCGCTGTAAGAGATGGCTTTGTATGAGAAAAAGAAGAAATCTCTTCACAGTGCTGCTGCGAAGAAGTAATTTTCGAAACAAGTTAGGATTGGAGAAGAATACATTCATGCTTACATTTTTTTTTCATTTTGGAGGTAAATAATATTTGATTATACGGTGAAAATTAATGATCAGACTATTATTTAGTGATTTGGTTATAATGCTAAATATGTATTTTATATTGTCTTCATATGTGCACACGTATTCTTGTTCCGGAGAATCTGGTAGTTAACTCATAGAAATTTCTTTAATACGGAAAATGTATGAGAAGATTGATTGGACATCAGTGCAGTATCTTCAGCAGGACATGAATTAGATTTATTAAAGGAATCTGCAACGAGAGCCTGACATTTTAAAAATACAACATTCAAACTGGTACAATAGTTTCCGGTACATGAGGTTTATTTTTCACGTGCAGATTCCTCAAAATTCAAGGCCATTGTTATTAGTACAAATCGCATTTATCCTCTGTGGTATTTAACACCTCTTGTGCGCCGGCTTAAGTCACGATGTTATAGAGCGAGTGAAACGGAAATGAAATTTGAAGTAACACTGAGAAACTGCAAGTAATTTCGTTGCATTCGCCGCAAAAGCAGAATTGGACTTCCGCCGCGTGGCGCTGAAAGGCGAAGCTAGACCGACCCCCGTTCGCCTCAGGTGTCCCTGGCACTTCCGTCCCTTAACGAGGCGCACGATGGACGTCGACCCTGAAGGGCCCGCGGTCGTTCCCGGGCTGGGCGCGCGGCGTCGGCGGACAGCGAAGCGGCGGTAGCCTGCACGCGCTGCCCGTGTAATTGCTCCTAATCGAAGCGAGCGCGCATTTCCCCGTCTCCGTTTCATTTCTGGAATTACCGATCATTTACAGCCATCAATTGGGCCCGTGTGTTCGGGAGCAGGTCGTAATTGATGCGGGGCGCGCGGGCTGTTAGGCGGGCGTCGGGACGGTGGACGGACGGACGGGCGGCCGGACGGCCTGGCCAGCGCGGCGCGGCGCGGCGGTTGCGAGGTTGCGGGAGGTTGGGCGGTTGGGGGCGACCGTTGGGCCCTAAGAGATAATTCGCGGGTAGCGCGCCGCTGCTCCGGGATCGACCGCGTTTCTCGATCGCCCGTCCGCGAAGTCGGCATCCTGCCGCCCCGCCGCCCAACCAGCTCGCCTCCCCATAACCCCGCCACATTGACGCTCCGCAATCCCGCTTCCTCGCTATCCTCTCGCTCTGACAAGGTGTAACCCCGCTACCCACCGCCTCGTCCCCTCACCACCCCGCCATCCCAGAGACCACATTTTATTCCGCTAGTATCTACAACTTCTCGTGCATTATTTTACAGGTACATTCAGAAGCCGAACGGACGTTGCGAGAGAAAAGAATTCATTTTGTTTGCAAATTAAAACATTGAGCACAGAATTCAATACCAGATTCACCTTCACCATGAAGCTCGATTTTCTTAAACTAAATCCCGACATTTTCTACTGCAACTGCAGAAGCCAACGTGTAAGAAGCTCTATTTGTGCTTTATTTTGAATCATCATGGAAGTAAATCGAGGATGACTTGGAGATGTTTGTCCAGGGCAAAATCGAAAGCCAAAGATCGCGCAGCAGACCAGTGGCTCTCTCTCTCTCTGCTGGCCCAAATTCGTGGTATAATTGAATCGTGTTGTAGGACCGAGCGCACTGCGCCCACCCTCATTAGCGCGAGTGCATCCGCAGTCGTTTGCGGCGGCGCACCTGTGGGGCGGCGCGGGGCGGCGGGCACCGCCTAGGCCTAACGCGCGGCAGGGGCCTCGCCAGCCGGAGCAATGGCGGCGTCGGCGCCGCGCTGCCGCCCGCCGCCGGAAGCCAGCCGACGTCCGCCGCCTCCCGCCTCCCGGCCCTCGCCTCCCGGCCCTCGCCTCCCGCTGGGAGCTCTCTCTCTGCTGGATAACGCCCCCATAGAAACGACATGGGCCCCGCGCGCGCCCTCCCGTCCCCGCCACACCCCGCCGCGCCGCGCCGGCGAGCGTCTCCGGAGAGGCCACTTTACGAGGCCGGATTTCCCCGCACCTTTTCGTCATAAAGCGCTCCTCAGGGTAGCAGTTTCCGCGCTTTATTCGCCAAATCGCTTCTGTTATAAATATTCTGTAATTATGGCGACGCATCCTTAAAACCTGCTGTGAATGGCGGGCGGTCATCCGCGATGGCGCCTGTTTCCGCTTTTGCGACTCGCAGATACGCTCGTGTATGAAAGACTGCTTTGGAGATGTTTTTGCTTCAGGGAGATACGGCGGCGGACATACCTCGATAGCATCTGTGAGATCAAATCTCTCTCGTTTTGTAGGGATGCAAATTGTTAGCGTTATTCTATGAAACGATGTTAGAACTAGTCTAGTATTCATCTCGTTAGAAAAAAGGATTTGAGTTCTTTGATACTCTTCAGCTTTGAATGAAGTTTCATAGCCCAATCTTTTTGCTCCAATTTGTCCTGGTTTATGGATCGGACAAAAATATCCCATTGAGTTCCGTATGTGCCACGCGCCTCCTCTGAGAGCAAAAACTTTAATTGAAAGTGGTGAAGCAGACAATAGAAATTACTGTCGTAGCCTATATAAAATGCTCAAATACATCCACTTTATTAGATAAAGGTTTGAATCATTTTGTCACCTCACAAACTGCTTCCAATTACAAACACGCATCACGCAAGCAAAGAAAAATAATATTTCATACAACACTTTCGTCCTACGCTCCCCGACGCTCCCGACGCTCTGCTAAGGAGGATGCGATTCTCCGCGCCACCGATATCTCGGGTCGATGCTTATTCCAAAACAGCGAATCGATATCCTTCCGCAAGTATTCTTCTCTTTATCTTTGAAATCATTGATTGTTCAAAAAATTTCAATAAATTGCAATTGCATGCATGCAATTTCAATGCATGATTATTTGAATTAAAGACGGTCAGACGATTAAAACCTATTATATTAAGTAAAGATTTGAATGAAGTTTTATTCCATAATATTATATGTAAAACATTTTATTTTACGTTTCGGGTTCCAACCTTCTTCCCCTCAGGTAAACTTGTGTCAGTTGTATAAAATCAGAAATTCATTTTGAATGAACATAAGTATCTACAATATTCTGGGATAAAAAAAGCATTCAAATCTTTATTTAATATAAGAACACTTTTAGTAGTCATCTGATTATCTCAAATCTAAAGAATCCTGTATTAATTTATTCGTGTTCTTGTATCGACGCATCATTTCAAATATAGAGTATGATTTGCATTGTAGATAAATATTAATTTTTTTTTCGTAATGGGATTTTTGCCATATCAAGGTAGAACACTAATATTTAAATATATTACAATTAAAGATAAATAAACAATAATACATAAACTTACTCTTAAAAAAATAACAATAATAAATGATTTGCTGTAACTAGCGTAAAATCTAAACGCACTTTTATCTGACCTCACATCCCTCTGTTCTTTACAACACACACATCACTTCTCTTTCTCATTATTATGTAATCAATTAATTAAATTCTTCTGTGAAACTGCTTTTACGTAAGTGAATTAATCACATTCTTTCGGTGACATTCTTTCGGACAGAATATATATTTTTCCCATCATTGCGATATATTTTATTTATTTAGCCCCAAATATGCTGAAGCTGACTCATGAGTTCAGGATTTACTGCTATATTTAAATTTTTGCGCAATGATAATCCTGAACTCATAAAGTTTATTTTCTACAAACCTCAAATTCACTGAAGTGTCTCTCAGACATCTTTGTAAACACGCTTATTGAACGAAGACTTCATCGCGTCATTCTCTCACGCAATTCAACTGTTTGAAATGTTTATCGGTAGGGAGATCTTAAATGATAAAAATAAAGTGGTACTCAACAAACCTAAAGTAAAAGAGTAGACACCTTATTCGAGAATTCGATCGCCAATGACAAAGTACATTAAAACTGAAAAAAGTAAGGAATTTTTATATTAAAAGCAATTTAATTCATGCAATACTTGTGGATTCTCAAAATTCTTTGATCATGTTCTCACGACAGAATATGTTAAATTTAGCTATATGTTTTCATGTATCTCGTATCTCACTTAGTTTCTACTTACTGAATTGTTGGCAACATACTATATCATGTTTCAATGAGGCTTCCCTATTTTAAAGTACATAAGAAAAAACTATCATATCAAATAAATTCGCATGTTACACATCCCTGACTTTTCCAAACAATTTGATAAGAAATGTAAATAATTGACAATATACAAAACAAACCATAATACATGTTGACATTTCTAAAGCTACAAAATTTATCGATATCTAATCTCTTCCACCGCAACAGAAAATCCTCTCTGCGAACAGATACAGCACTATTAATACGTAAGTTTACAATAAGACCTACCATGATCTATACTCGCCCGGCTTGATCCAATATTGCACAAACAAATTTGTAAAAGTTTCAGACGATACAAATTAAATATTTAAGGGTGCCACGTGAAGCCACACGGTTCGTATCAAACTCTCGAATGGACCAAAAATTAAATAATATGTCTAACGTTCAAGGCCTTGAATGTGAACCGACCAGGAGGAAGTCAATTTTGAAAACCGTTTTCGCAAAGCAACGCGGCTGTTCCGTGACGGCCCGGGTGACGCGTGTGTGTCACCCAAAGCGCGGCTGGTCACAAAGGCCTGCAGCGGCGCCGCAGCCGCCGACACCGACGCTGACTGTGACGCCGGCCGGAGCGGGATTTCTAAACAGGAGCCGGCCGCCGTGTCTAGGCTAAGGTCAAGAGCGCGACTAGACGTGTCTCGCAACAGCAGCCGAAGCCTCCGCCGTGGCGGCCGTCGCCGCAGTCGCAGTCGCAGGCGCCTGGGGCCGATGGCACGGTGCCACGCTCGCGGCCGCGCGCGCTCGCCTGCGGCAGCGCCGGGGTGGCTGTCCTAGCCGACAATATTCATTTGAACGGACCAATGAAGATATTACAGAAATTCGGGATATGCTTCTCATCTCATTTTCATTATGGATTGGTATTATGACTTTCCTCCATCGTTAAATGTTAAGAGGCACACATTATGACAGTGAAGGTGTGTGTGCGTGTGTCTGAATCTTCCAATTACGTCGTGTGTGTCTTATTATTCCAATAAATGGATGTTGTATAGGCCTTCAATACAATAGTACAATTCCAGGGGAGTATCTTGTCCGCTTACTCACAGATCATCTTCAGGCTTGGATGTTAATTACACTGGTCCGCAAGAGAATGTTCCTCATTTACGTTTTCTCACATGAATAATATTTATGAATGAATATGAAAACTTGCAGTTTAATCCAGATACGTGACAGCACAAAATAGCTTACAAGATTGTAAAATGTACAGTGATATCGTCAGAGAAATGTTTCAGTGTTCTAATGCTTGTAATTTTTAAATGCAATTTAAAAGTAACTTTATTTTTTTTTTCATTGTCAAAATATCGCTTATTCCCACAGAGAATAAAGTGTTACTTTGACTACATTCAATTTTTTTCATATTGGCAAAGGAAGCAAAGAGTAAATGGAACTTAAAGAGGTCAAAACTAAAACTTGATTAATGAGATTGTGACAGAATAATATTTTGTATTTATCATAAAAAAATGTATTGACGTAGATTGTAGTGTAAAATTTTATATCTGGAACATTTCCTCCATCGCCTGAAAAAACCTATTGAAATTATTTTCGACAAACATAAAGTACTCTTTGCATCGCGTTAATTCCACAACTGTTCTTTTAAACTACTAAAATATAACATCCTCTGCTATAAAATAATACATTCTGGACTCATTCATGTAGGTGTCGTTCTGCGATTGTATTTAGTCGCACTCACTGTGATTTTTAATGTTAAAATTCAGCCCCTGTATACACAGAAAAACTTCGAAACGACCGCCAAAACTGCTCCGCTCATGTTTCATCTGAAGAAACGTAGTTACTGATCAGATCTATCATTAATCATGTATTACTGTAGCAATGTAGCGTTACATACGTGTATGTGCGTTTTAAAACTAAACAAAATATAAATAAAAATTGATTGCAAATAAATGATTGTACTGTATCTTATGAGACTTAACAGCTCTTTATCTACCCGTGAGAATCATGTCTTGCTCTATTGCACGTGTAACCTATCGTTTCTCTTTTGTGAATTTGTGAATTTACATTTCTTGTTTAAAATTGAATTCTTGAATTGAAAAGATCATTATCATACATTAAAGATCAAGATTCTTTTTTACTTCCCTTAAGTTAAAATTTCTGCGTTGAGTTGCAAAGATATTCTGACGTAATGTGTATATGCGCGTTTTAAAATTGGTCCTCTGGGTGACTCCGTTATTTAAAATTTATTCTTACCATCATCAAAACGAAGTGGTTGTTTAACATTCAAGAGAAATTTTCGTCTCGTAGGCTCACTTGTTATCCGCAAATTTCAAATCATAAAAATTCATTTGACAATAAAACACATTTTATATTTCAAAAGTAGAGAGAAAGTTGAATGAAAAAGTATCTAAAAACAGCAGCAACGTTGTCTATGTTCCTACATTGCGATATGTTATTTTAAAATGGATGGTTACTCACACTTTATAATCTGTTAATTAAAAATAAGATAGCTGGTAGTTTATAAATAATACATATATGTGAATAATCGAGAGTAATGTTTTGCCGAAATATGACAACCACACATCTCTATCAAATCAATAGGCAAATCAAACTAGGATGCCACGAGATTCTTAATTCCTGTTGAAATTTCAATATCATACCTATGTATATCCATAGCCAAACTCTGACTTTTCAAAGAAATGTGCATTATGTATACAATTTTGTGTGTTACTTGTATCCTGTGACAAACACACAATACAGCGCATGCATTAACAATCGTACGAAAGCTGTCGTCCCGAATGGATAGTCTGAATTCTTTAACCTCAATTTTCTTGGAAGGTTGTAAGTGCTGGTTATGGATTTTATTCTCGCAGCCAACAAATTGACCGGAAATGAGTGTAATGAGCGGATCTGGCAATGCCCGATTGCCAGACATAGAGAGATTTGAAAAAAAAATGCTGTTAGTGGAGTGCGAAGTTTGTGGAAAGGAGTTAAGTTGATGACCTAAAGTATTGGGAGAGGGCTTTATAGTACGCCTCAAAAATACAATTTCGCATAGACGTTACTAGCAAGTAAACGGTACATATTCTGTAGGTGTGATCACAACCCGCTGATTAGCCCTCTCTCCATTTACTTATTTCAGATTATTAATCTTAAGATGGCCATAGTATTAGATTGTAGCTATTCTTGTAAATAATAGCCGTTATTAATTAAATTTCAATCGTAGATTTAAGTTGATTACTAACCAGTATCGGATCTTAAAGGCCATTAGCGAACATCTCAAACACATCTTTTCTACCTAAGGTAACCTTTCCGTTTAAAAATGTGTGGACATTGTACGATCAAAGCTGATAGATTTACGTTTTATGCAGCCTACTTGTGAAAATGAAGAAATATTTATTTTAAATGTAACTTAACAGAATGAATCCCTTTATCTAATCTTAGTATTGCCGGATCTCATTAATTGAACTGAATATTAGACGATTCCATTGTCTGATTATTTCATGTGTTAGCATTTTTCATGTAAATTAATTTAAAACTGAATTTGTTTTACCTGCTCCAAATTGTATACGTGATAAATGTTTATCTGATGCATCGCAGGAGTATCGGCAATAGCAACACGCAATTCATTACTTTGTATTATTAAATTTCGTCAACAAAAATTTTGTTAGTACACGATTATTATATCGTTTGCACATATCGAAAGAAAATTTCTGCAAAAAATATTTGATAGTTTTTAACAGTTTCCACAAATTTGCAAGTGCTGTTGATATGTAATCAAAATTACCGCAAGCCTGTCAGTTGGGTCGTAAGTTGGAACAATATATTGGTCCAGTGCTCATCCCTCGAAAGGAGAATCAACGGTTCCCCACTGTGGTCACAGGAGTAAATCCTCCATCACAAAATGGGCAATTCAGGGCAATGGTTTGCATAAATATCACTCCTAAAACCATAAATAAATGTGTTCTTTTGGAAAGCACAAGCAAATGCAGTGAAGTTAGAACAACTCATAAGAATATCTTTGTGGATTCCTTTGCAGATTTAGAAAAAAATGCCTAAAACTTAACATAAGATCATTTTCGTGAGTTAAAATGTAAATTGTTATTTGAATTTAGTATGTGAACTGTAGAATTGTACCTGTAAAAACTAAATAATTACGTATTATAAAGTTTAACTTTTTAGGTAATAATTCCTTTCACAATAAAATACATTAAAATTTTGCATTTCGCCCATGATACTAGTTCCTTAAAACACTGAAGGCGTACCAAGGAAGACCACTTGGGCGGCTGGCGATTGAGGTATCGATAAGTCGAAACCGCGACTGCCTGCACGAAGGAAGTCCTCTGACCAGCATAGCTCGCAGCTACAGCTGTAATTGCCGGAAGAATTTAACGGGAGAACAAGTGCCGTCGTAAAAATCACGACGCCGCAAGTACTTCTGCCTTGTAAACGCATTCAATCCATGTTATGGTTTTGAATGTTATCGATGTTATGGGTCCCGTTCTAAGATATTTATTTCTTTATATTGATGTGTGGTTCGTTGCCCAATTCAAGAAGATCCAAATAGTGTATGAGAGCGTCGTAAACATTATGACTCCATTACCTGTGGAGTCTGTTTTTATCACGCCTTACAGTTTTAGCTTGTGTTTATTTCATTCGCATCTACTCCAGCATTGCCTCAAAGAGGCTATAGTCACATGTAATTACTTATTTGAAATGTTATGTTCCGTTTGGTTTCAAATGTCCCTGAAGTGAAATTAAGTGATTACTCGCTTCAGGAAAAGCTCAGTAAAATTGACGAGTAAGACTTGTTAAAAGTATGTCATAAAAACATTGTATTTCCTTTTTTGTCCAGGTCTATCCTACCTTCGAATCTCTTTGTGTAAAATACCATATTAGAATGTTTGTATTTCTAAAAATATGCTTACGTGCACCTTCCTGAAATGCAATGATATGACATTACGAAAACTTACATTATAGATATTCCTGTTTTAAAAAATCCCTTAGTTTTGCGTTATTCGTCTGATATTCATTATCTTCGTATGATTCAAGATACATTACGCGCATGCTGTGTGGGTGGCAGAGCGAGCATCCACTGTAACAACATCCTTGTGATAGATACGTTGCGGACGCACCGTAGTGGCAGTCATTTGCGGGCAAGAAAGTTGTCGGCCGCTCCCAGGCTCATCTCCGCCCCCGCGCCAACTTCGCTCCCTGCGTCGCGGCCGGAAAGGCTCCCTTCCCTCGGGCTGCAGTGCGCCGCAGCTCTGCGAAGACGAATCGAGCGTGTTTCGCCGCAGCCAGCATTCTTCGCCGACGGAACTTCTCACTGGCTCAGAAATTAATACAGAGTCTACGACGAGTGTCTGAAATTCGGAATGCGCGGCGACGCATCGAAAAGTTCTCTAGCGAGCTTCGGTTTCTAAAGGAAATTATCATCGTTAGCCGCGCCACTTTTTGCGGGGACGTCGCTTGCATTATTTAAGAAGACGCGTCGCGTTTTGTTGGAATCGGCGATCTCCGCTTCGAAATCCCGCGCGCCGTCCGGCGAGTCGAGGCCGGTTCCCGCCCCGCGCCCCGCTCCCCGCTCTCCGTCCCGCTCTTCACCCGCCACATGGGCGTGCGCCCCGCGCCCGCTGTTCGTCGCAGCGCGTGAGTCTCGTTCTTGCGCGATAGCCCGCCGCATATTAGCAGAGCGACCTCGCAACAATGTCCCTCGAACGCGCCGCGCTCACACCGGCGATTTTGCTGCGCTTCGCAAACGCCCTTTGCCCGGCACCCGCCGTGAGCGCCATCATCGGCGTCTTCTGTGACGCCAGCGAGAAAGACTAAGAAGCAACTCTCATTCTCTGTTTTATGCCCAGGGCTAATGTGTCACTCGTAAGGCAGGGTTATTAATATTGCATGTGCTATTCTTAGCAATTTTATTGCCATTATCCAAAGCTTAGAATTACAGTTTAAAGCCTTTGAACTTACGTTAAGAGAACCACATCTATCTATTTTTTTTTCTTCCTGGGACTTTTTCCAGCTTTAGGGGATGTCGATTTCGACTATGTCGCTCATGGGGACACATATTAACCTTTTATTTTTTACACTAGACACACTTTCGGGCTCCTCAGTCTGTGGTCAGCAGACTCTCAAGGCCTTCCGCGACAACACCCATTCAAGAAAGACAAGGGACAAACAACAATGCCCACGGCGGGATTCCAACCCGCGACCCTTCAGATCGAGGCGGTGAGTCGGCACACGCTCTAGCCACCTCCAGGTCGACAGAACCACATCTATTAAATGACTTTTAATTCTTTTCCTAACACCACTTCAATGTACAAAACTGCCATGTGACGGGCGCTGGGCTCGCGCCCGCCGGCTGCCGTGCCGCCGTGGCCAGTAGCGCGGCCGCCGGAGCGTGGGAGCCCGGTAGCCGTGGCCGTGGCATCGTAACGCGCTGCAAATGAAATGGAAAGCGGTCTGGGCTGCGCGCGCGCGCGGAATGGACAAGTGCAGCGGCGTGCGGCGTCTGCAGGGTGTGCGTGAGGCGCGCCGGT
This sequence comes from Gryllus longicercus, assembly GCA_038098605.1. Classification (NCBI taxonomy): domain Eukaryota; kingdom Metazoa; phylum Arthropoda; class Insecta; order Orthoptera; family Gryllidae; genus Gryllus; species Gryllus longicercus. The sequence goes on from JAZDUA010000087.1 coordinate 1,980,522, forward strand.
GGCGGCAATCTGCCTCTTCCGGACGCCGCCCCACCCGGCCCCGCCCGGCTCCGCGTCGCCCCGCCACGGCCAGCCGCTCCCGTGCGTCCCACCGGGAAGCCCGCCCGGCATGTCGCCTTGAATCGGCCAAAAGGCGGAGGCGGAGGCGGACGCGAAGGCGAGCGAATGCGCCGCCGTCGTCGCCCGTAGCAGCCGCCCGCCTCCTTCGCCGCCTCCGACTTCGACTCCGCCTTCGGCGGGTGCGACATCAGCGGCGGCAGCAAGAAAAGAAAAGCGAAATTCAGCTGCCTGCAGGCATATTCCTGGCCGGCGGCCAAGCGCGACGGCGCCAGGCCCCGACGCCGCCCTGGCCCCTCCCTGTCGCTCCCAGCCCCGACGCCCGCCACACCCCGCCCCAGCCCTCCTCGCCACACCCTCCCTGGCGTTCTGTTTGCCGCCTGCGCCCCTGCGCCGGCGTCTTAAGCGACCGTCCCAGCGCCTCTGCGCTTGAGATGGAGGTCTCCACTCCGCGCCCCGCTGTTCCGCACGTTCCCCCAGACACCTCTGGCGCCTACAGAGAAGAAATAGGTAGTCTGTTTTTCTCTGCTAGGGAAGTGTAGTAAGTATCGGAAATCTGGTTTGTAATTTTCAAATGAATTTCAGTATTTGAGTTCTTATCTATTACTTTTTCTTGGCAAAATACCCTAGTCAATTGTTAATACAGTTCAAAGAAATGAATATTAGAGCACCGCCATTTTAATTTTTAACACTTCTACGATTTAAGTTTTGTATCGTTTGCGAGAATACTGTCCGTCAAAGACATCCACAAAGAATAGTAAATAAATAAAGCACTATTAACTCGTTATGTTATGTAATATTACTACATCAGATTGAGATATCAGACAAATAAAACGTCTTATTTAGGAACCATTCCATTTTATTACTACCGTCTTCCTCAGCTCAGGCTGGATGCTGCCTCATTACATTCGGGTCAACTCAAATGGAACAGCAAAATCAGAGCGGCCTAGGCAAAATGTTAGCGATGCCTAGCTGTGAGGTCGTTTGCGGTTGGTAGCAAGTTTCTATTGCATAAAGGCCGAGGATGCCCTGTCTTTCGTTAGATCACTGGTACATGCCCTATGGCTCGACAGCTCGCTATGGGCCATGGCCGACCACCGGTGACCCAGCCTCTCGGCCATATGATAAGGGATTCGTGTAGTTATCACAAAAGACATCCCTTCGTGTATTCTGATATTCATCACCTTAGGGTGGGCTTTCTCCTCATCACACAGCAATAGATACTGGTACATTTGTAAGGAAAGCGCACAGTTATAATTTTGCCGCGACCGGGAATCTAACCCGAACCTGGGATTGCACCGTTGAAAGCGAGCACGCTAACCAAGCCACCGACGTTCTATTCTGATACCGTCTTATTATATTAAGTATGGACCCATGAGAGGAATGGACATGTTCTCCATACATCATTTCTCAAGACTATAATTCTGAGATATATCATCCAACCTGTGAACTCAATGAGACTTGTAATCCCAAAATATGTCCCAATAATAATAATAATAATAATAATAATAATAATAATAATAATAATAATAATAATAATAGCAATGATAATAATAGTAATAATAAGAATAATAGTTTTCGAGTATCACGATATTACAATTAATATTTGCATGCGATTAAATAAATGTGTGAAACCAATTAGTACATTTTCATCAATATTTTAGTAATGTTTCTGTGGAAACACTATACCCTATTTTATACCTGTTTTGGTCATTATCGTGGACATCATTGTTACAAAAAACAGAAAAATACATCCGAAACTAATGTATGAATAGTAATGTCTTTCAATCTGTGATCACTGTTTTCCATGAATCAAATTACTTCGTTACAGTACTATTTTCTTAGCAGCATTGCTCTGCCGGTGTAGGATTTTTTATCAGTATGGCGAATAGAAGTACATCGGTCTGAAAAGTTTGTCCTCTTCCATATCAATTAACGGATACGCATTTATTCAGTGACCAATTGTTTATTTTTAAGTTTGTAATTGAGATTGTTTATCTGAACTTTTATTGCTGAAATGGGCGATAGAGTTTTCGTAATATTTTAATGTTCCATGTAATACATTCTCAGTAAAGATTAATAATTGCGATTTTTTTTGCAGTTCATTTAAAAAGAACGGAGACTTTCATCATATTTCATTATTCCCATCGATACTTGGGAGCTATTGAGAAATATTGCTCGTTCGTGGATTTAATTTACTAATCATTTTCATAAATTCTTTTCAAATACTTCATTTTCAAAAAACTCATATTTATCCTGGTCATAACTTATAAATTGATTTCATAATTTGTAAATTGTAATATTCAGTTGTACAAAAACATCATATATTTGTTAAATATGTTCTGCAGTTGAACAAAAATTGTATAAACAGTGTATTTTTTACTTTGCTAATAATTTGTTCATACTTCTTATATATTTAGTTGTCGGTTTTGCAATGTGGAAATTTCTTCAATATTCCCCGCTCTTTATTTTTAAAATATAAGAAACTCAAATACGAAATATTCAGAACTCTAAAACAATATAAACACGTCCTACTGAACACTAAGTTTTTTAAAGCCCTTTTAGAAACGAATGCAATGAAAGTTTTTTTCGTCGAAACATAGACAGCATTCGTATTCATGAATTTAAACAGAGCTAACTTTGCGTAAGTGAGATTTTTTCATGTCTAAATAGTATTTTTTATAAAATATGTATAAATAAATTTGCATCTCCAACTTTCAGTTACTTGTAATGATACCAAAACATTTTATTTGGAAATTTATTTTTTTAAGTCTACCTGTAGCAGGAGTCAGCAAAAGCAAAGAATGATAAAGCGCCAACAGTCCGTGTTGCTTGGAGGTAGGAATGAAGCCATTGTTAATTAAAAAATATACACGTCAATATTTTGGACGACGGAATTTTACGGACTCTGTTAGAAAAATATTTTAAATAAAATGTATAACTCCTACTCACTCCCGTTTTATGCTTTTGACAGATTACTGATTAAACCTACGTAACACGAACGTTTATATGAAAATAATATCGAGCATAATCCCAAGACCTTTTGTCTGAGAATATCCTTTTTTAAATATATGATTTTGTTCCTTTTTTCTCCGCGAACATACGTATGTATGAGCATGCCTTCAATGCTGATCCGTCGTGTCCTGTCGCAGCTCACACGCGCGCCCCACGTCGCACAGCGCCGCTCTTCTATCGAGGGAAGATTCGCTGGCGCGTTCATGGAAATAGACGGCGACTTGCGTGAACTGCCACTCGTCCGCCCCGCCGGCCCTCGACGAGACATGCGCGCCAGCTTGCTCTGCCTTTCCCGGCTGGCGGTGCGACGGGGTTGTGATGTCACATCGAGAAAAAAAAGACTGCAGGAATTCCCGCGCTCACTTGCAAGAACTTCTCTCATTCCTGGCCTGGTTTCGCGTCTCAGTATTTTCTGACGATGCGTGTTTATTCATGTTCATGTACTCCGTTATCATGGGGTTTTCTCCGTCGAAAATACTGAGAAGCTCGAATATTTCGTATATTAAAAGGCATGGTAGGGAGCAATCTTCTGTTATAAATTCAATTTATGTTGTGATCATTTGTTGCTCGAATTGTTCAAACATTTATGAAGTGTAATACACAACTTAATATTTCTGTAATGTCGCATTTGATGGCACACTAGAGCAAAAATCATTCGGAACCATAGAGGCAAAAGGAATAACTGTGTTCGAATGAATTTCTAGAATTTAATAGATAGGTGGAGACAGCAGTGAAGAAATGCGAAATAAAAATCTACGAGAAATGTCATTACTCTGAAAGAATTTCAAGAAAAGAAATGACCCTTGGGTACATCTTTATGGGCACAAAAATATGATCTTCATCGCAAATTACAGGACTGTAAAAGCAGTAGAAAAATTTAGAAGCAGATTTAAGTTAATTTCCAATTGTAAAGTACAGGCGTCATCAGAATTGGTTCGAAATCAACGGTTTACGACTTTCCTGAAAACTAGAGATCTGCAATAAACTAATCCAGGTATGGACAATAAGGAAATGAAAGGAAAAAAGCGAAATACAATCCATAACAATGTATTGGTATTTCATAGATGTTATTTTCTTTCCGCGGAAATGGAATTTCAAAAATAAATACATTTCAAGCCTCGACCTCTTTAGCCTACTTACCATCCTCAGGGAATGAACAGATGGAGATGTTCATTTCCTGTCTGTCCGCTCCATAGAAAGGACAAGCGAATCTAAAAAGCATTATATCCGTCACTCCACTTAGTGGACGTGTACATTTGAGTAGGGTCGCTTCCGGTGCTGCCCTCACATCCTCGGAAACAGGCGTCCTCCCACACATCGACATAGAATATTGGACACTGAGCAGCGAAGCTTACCTCCTCGTCATATTTACTCATTTTTCCTAATTTTCATTGCTCCCTTTTTGTAGAATAGAATTCATACTAATAAAAAATGTCATGCTTGAGGCTGACATTTTCATTGTGTAATGATAGTTTCGTATTATTCTTCCTTTCACATAAATTTCATGTTCCCGTCATGTACAGCGAAAACTACGTGTTTATAAAATAATATATTTTATACTATGAAATATATTAGGTGGTAAAAGACACATCACTCCTTAATACAAATCGAAATAAAAAGTATAAATCTTTATACAAATTATTGTGGAGGATAAATTTTGGGACCATATTAATAACTGTTCCAAAATAACGTTAGCAGTTATATCTAATGTACATTACAAAATATACGTAAACAAAATCATGTAACGGATCTGATTGCTGTAAAAGTATTCGAGGAACCAATTGCATATGAATTTCAAACGTTTTTATCAAAACGTAAGGTTTGGTATCCATGTTCAATCATCTTCTAACTAACCAATATGTTACAAAAACTGCAATTTTCATATTGCTTTCGGTAGATGTAAAACAAGCAGATATACAATATACGAATATCAGTTGAAATACGACCTAGTTGAAACTGCTATTTCAATAGGCAGAATCCGACCTATCAGGTTCGTCATTGTTCTGTGGCTAATGCCATATTTTCAAGGATTCACTTTCAAATTCGACAGTCAAAATAATTTGTAGGCACGTTTGTAATATTCGTTAAGTTTTTCATAATGTGTATTTTGTTTCTCAGATAATGTAGTTCGAATTAAACTTGTAACTGAAAGTCATAAAGGAAACAAAGAACTTCTAATATGTACCTATGTCTGAGTCTTGCAGTTCTCACTTCCTATTATATGACTGACTGAGACGGACTAATTGTATTTTTGAAATTGAAGAGATCAAGGAATCGAAACTCGACTTAAAAACGCAGACGACTGTGGCAGCAACCGCTCTGTGATAAGGCCGTTGGTTCGAATCTTGCGTTATTTCACTTTATAATTGTGACTGAAGGAAGAGCAAGGCCCTGTAAGTCATTTAAATAACGGTTAATGTTATTTCACAATTTACTAGGAATTTAAACAATTCTCTGTCGGTTTTTGAAAGACTTTTGGTAATAAAATTGGCGCTGATAGAACTCAAACCAAAGTGGAGTGGATTGAGTGTGAGCAGGGCAGGTCAACGGACGGTGCCTCCTCAGCCCCAGGCCCCGTCCAGCCGCTCGTGTTCTCAGGGCGTGCGCGGCTTCTCTCCAAGCGATAAGCGCGGTAGCGTCTTCGTCTGCGATAAACCTTCGGACGTGTCCGGGGCGCTGAGCGCGCTACACACCTATGCGCCTTCCGCCCACCTGCGTTGTACGCACTCCCCGCGAGACAATCCGCGGCGCGGAATGGCAGCCGCTGTGCCGTTGTCGCAGCGCCCTGCCGCCGCCGCCGTCGCCGCCGCCGCCGCCAACGCCGCCGCCGCCGGCCGGCCGGCGTTCAGTTCATTGGTTCGGAGGGCATTGGCGCGCGTGCTACGCGTTACCTACGTGCTCGGTGGCGGTGGAGGCGGCGGCGGTAGCGATGTCGCCGACGGAGCCGCGTACCCCGCGTGGAGCAGAATGCACATCTGCAGCCTCCTCGCACATGCACTCAGCGACCGGCCGCGAAGCCTACATGGAGTTCCTAATCGACGTAAGTGGCCGCGGATTTGGCGAGGGTGCGGCGGTGGGTGGCGTGCCGGCCGGCGTGCGTCACTCGCCTGCGTGTGTGGCTGCAGGAGCTGGTGCGAATAGTGGGGGAGGACGAGGAAGTCCCGTCGCTGCCCAGGGTTCTGAACCGTGCGTTCCCGGACCAGGCCTCTCACGAGCAGGTAAGGTCTCCGTGCCGTACGTGTTGCCTTTCGTGTCCAGCCCAGGAGGAACGTAAAGATTTTCGTATACGATGCGATCTTAAGAGTTACTTTCGAGAAACATAATGATCGCCGTTAGGTTTCGTGATTTGTGGGTAATTTAGGAGCAGCGTTTACAGAAGAAATTGCCTCGCATAGTAAAAGTGATCCCGAGATTTTCAAAATAATATCGCGCTGAAGCACATGAATTGCAGATAAAATTGTGATTAATTTTTATGCCTTAATTATTTTTTGAGTTTAATTGCACATTAAAAAATAAAGAAAGATGAGGTGCCCAAACTCATTGAATTTTATAATCAATGCTGGGAGTAGAATTTTGTCAGCCCTTCCAGTCAATTTCTGTGAGAAAATCAAAATCACATTTTCAGCATGCTCCATAAAATGATATCTAAGGAAAATAAAAGCCGTGACAATCTTAATAACAGTAATAATAATAATAATAATAATAACATTAATAACATTATGATAAAAAGTTCAATTAACGTAGTGATTAAGCAAAACAACAAAGTGAATTGAGCAAAAATTGAGTGAATTTGAGTTGGCTTCGTGAGGTGCTAGCTCTCAAGATACCGTCTGCGCGTGCCCGTGAATGTCCGTTGTGGGCGCCGCGCCCATGGGGGGGGGGGCACTGGCCACGGAGAGCGCTTCCGCCGCGCCGGCCCGCGAGAGAAGCCCGAAGCGGCAGCGTGGAGGCCTGGGCGCTACAGGGATCTTGCATCGCAGTTGAGCGCGGGGTGTGATCGACTCCGCCGAATGTTGCTGTTGCTGCTGATTGATTTGGTTGTCGGTGATTTCGGGCGCGTCAATTGCTAAGGTCATTAGTACCGTAAGTGTACTGCATTTTTTTTCCTCGGAAAATGTCGGTGGTCTTCCCCCCCTGGATGGCGATCCAGCGCCGACCTACGTTCGGCTAGCAGGTTTCCCCAACCAGCTATCTCCCACCAGTGGGGCACCACCCAAGCCGGGAAGAGCTCTAAGATCTCTCCTGGCATGTGTGGTAGTGTAGTGCATGATAATTTAATTGTGTGTAAGATGTGAAGATAGGACAAATAAAAGGAAGGAAAGCTCGCGCGGTCTGTGGCACGTTTGTTAGGGTACTGCTCCGGCATTCGCCCGGTGTTGGTGGGAAAAACCACGGAAAACTACCGATCAGAGCAGCCAGCCGCTAGAATTCTCCTCTAGCCAGCGGCTGGATTAAACCTAGCAGCTTAGCTAGTGTCAAAATCTTGCCATTGTGCGGACTCGAAACAAAGACCTCCCGGTCAGACCATTGCAATGACATCACTTGATGCCCTGAGCCACCTCTAGCAGTCCAAACGTTGCGTTGGTGCGATTCTTCTACAAACAACCCCACGCGCGTTTCTCGTTTTTCCTTTCGCGTTGCTCATCTGCGGCGCGAGTAGGCGTCAGCGAGATCGGGTGCGCTGGTGGCGGCTGCGTCGGCGGCGGCGCCTCGGCTGTAAACATGTGTGACGCGGCGCCGCCAGACGCCCACCGAGGCCGGGGCTCATGTGCTCGCTGCCGCGCCCGCGCCCGTCTGTCGCGGCGAGACGACGAGCTAACACGACTCGCGTCAGATGTCGTTTCGGCGCCTCGGCGCAGCGCGCACCCGTGGGTAATAGGGCTCGATTTTCCCGGCTAATTGTTGCTAACACGAACTGTTTTGTCGCCCTAAATATTTCGGGATAAATGCCCGATGAACCATTTGACGAATGTCTAATGTTTTCTGATTTACCCTTCCTTTAGCTTCTTAAAAATTCATCTTCACCACATCAGATGTAGTGTTTTGCTATATATTCCTGCTACCGGAGCTAGTGGAAAAGTCACTACATGTCTACGAAAAACGAAAGCGAAAAATCTCAAAGCAGACTCAATGTCAAAACCTTCCTGATAAATGGCGAGGTGTGCTTTTGTGCATAAACAGAGTTCACGACCTTCAATTATTATCTTTACAACTAAAGGTAATGTCCATCTAATCATGTACCGAAGCAACGATATGTTAAGTTATTGTAACGCGATCAAACAGCAGTCGAGTTATCCAAAATAGGTCCTTTCCTTGATATAGTAGTTAGCATTGCAAAGAATTTTTAATGGCGGAATAACGCGTCTTAGTTTGTCTTATGGGCACGAAGAAATACTTCTTGGGAGTGAGACACGTAACTGGTCATGCTTCTCTTTACGTGCATTACTGCGAAGAACGCGATTCCATTGCAGCTTTGTGATACATTGTATGCTTGAGAGAGAACTCGAATTTGAGTATGCAACTGAAGTAAAGTTACTATACGAATGAAGGGCGCATGTTTTTTCTATTTGCGCTTTATTACTTCTCCCATAAGTATATCATGCAAGGTATTCATTCCCCAAAAGGAAACATTTCGGAAGTTTTAGCATAGTTTTGTGGACTGCCTGTGCGAGGTCCCCGTTCAAACGCCAAGCGGGAGGAGTGCGTGGGAAGCGCGAGCTCTGGGACGCAGCGGGAGCGGGAGAGATGAGCGCGAGGCGCCGCCAGACGCTGTGGGAAGCGCTGCGACGGAGCTCCAGGCCTCCGAACGTTGCGACACGACCCCATCGCTCGTCCCCCGCCCATCTTCCCGCCTTCCCACCTGTTCTCCCGCCCGCCCTCTCGCCCGCCCTCTCTCCCGCCCTCTCTCCCGCCCTCTCTCCCGCCCTCTCTCCCGCCCTCTTGCACGCTCTCTCACTCACGCTCTGGCCCGCTCCCTCGCCTGGCCTCTCGCTCGCCCTCTCGCCCGCGCGCTTGCTCGCTCGCCTCTGCTCCGCCATCTGTCCGCGCGTTTTTTTCGGCTGGAAGCTGCGTGCGCGTGGAGCCACGAGGCGGCCGACGCGCGGAGGACGGCGTGCTCGAGCGCTGACGCACGCTGCGCCACGCCACGCTACGCCACTCCGCGCCATGCCATACCGCGCCGAGCCATGCCGCGCCATGAGGCAACCGCGCTCCTTTCCGTCCGTCGCCGTCTCGAGACCCAAGTGATCATGTTCTTCGGTAGACTTCACGTTTCTGGAGAGAAACTGAAATATCTACAGAAATTCGTACGAGGTGGCGCCGGAAGTCATCATCATTGTCATTGGTGATTTGTGCATCATTTTTCCTTTTATATCATCGTCCTTAACATTGCAGCTTCATTTAAAATTGGTGTCGCGCTTGAGTTTTCCACTTTACAGAGAGAGGTTTTAAAATCTTATTTTTGAACTTCATGTTCGACATTCGTATTTTAAGAGCTTGGTTCTACAAAGTCCTATGCCAGAGTTCAGCCGGAGAAATAAAGATAGTTTCAATCTGCCGTCTCTAGCCACAAAATAAAGAACAAATACTATCGTAGTACAGCGGTATTTGTTACAGCAGAATCACAATACGTACAAAAATGTAATAATCGATATGGCGCGTATGTAAGATTATCTTAATTCTGACGAATACGGGGTGTTGGACGCTCTAGACCCCCAGCTCTATATTTATATTTTCTCTTTCTATCTTTTTCCCGTTCTCGATTGTTTTCTCTGATCTTCTGAAATCTCCGACCGTCTGAAATCGTCCGCCTCTCTCTCCCTCCGCCGCCTTCTCGCGGTCCATTTTATTAGGGTCTTGGCGTTTGTGTTTCCGTTCGCGTTCTCGTTCGCGTTCCTGTTCGCGTCTGCCTTCGCTTTTGCGTTTGCGTTTGCGTTCGCGATTGCCTTCGCGTTTCCGTTTGTCTTCGCGTTTCCGTTTGCGTTCGCGTTCGAGTTTGCGTTCGAGTTCGCGTTTGCGTGTTCTTTAAAGACGTCTCCACTTGCGGGGCCTCTATGCAACTAGCAGCCAAGACGCACGAGCCGCTTCTTCTGGCGGCGAGGCCGCTCCTCGCCCCCCCCCCCTCGCTCGGCTCCTCGCCAGGCCCCTGGCTCCGCCCCTCGCCCCGTGCTCGGGCTACGCCGTTGATAAGAAGCAGCCGACAGGCCGTCTGGCGCGCGCTGAATCCCGACGGAGCGCTGTTCCGCGCCACTGTGCGCCGCTGTGCGTCACTGCGCATTGCGCTGGCAGAGTGGTGGCGGACGCCTCGGAGAGACTTCAATGATGCTTGTTGCGCGCACTATCGACTGTTCCTTTTCGGTATGCGCAAAGTCGGTATGCGAAGTGATACTGAATCGAATAGTGAACTTTGTTAGAATACCATCCTCAATATTTTTATTCATTCCGCTACAGTTTATTATAATATACATCATTTAATGATAACCTAATCTTAATGATAAGCGAATCGTGAAGCTTTTTTCATCAATAAAATTCACATTAGTTTTTCAAGCAGACGTCAGTGCAACAAACTTTCTTGAAAACACCGACATTATATTGTATTATTTCAATTTTTTGTGATTTTAACTGTATTCCTTGAGTATTCTTCTCTTAATATTAGATTTTCGAGAGACGATTTGAATCCAAAATATATTATTCAACTTATGACACTTATCAAATTTACTGTCAGGCGTTTGTCACATACCAATTAGAAACAACAGATAGAATATAAATTCTTTGTGCCATATCCTGCGTTATTATTAACTATAGGCTTTCACCAAATATCAACAGACCTCGCTTGGAAACGTCAAAAATGCACGGATGATAAACGATGGCTATATTTTTACCTTTATGATCTGCACGTTGCTGAGCCTTCGCTAGAAATCGCCGAGGCGGCGCGGCGCGGAACGACTTCTCCACGCGAAGGGGAATGTGAGCAGCGAAACAGGCGACGGTGGCGTCAACGGCACTATAAAGAGACGCGCGTGTCTAGCGCGCGCCTATTCATTTGAGCATTGCGCAAGCGCTCGCGCGGCAGGCACGTCCTCGGCGTCCGCCGCCCACGACGCCCGCGCCCGCGCCCGCGCCCGCGCCCGCGCCCGCGTCCCTGCCGCGCCGGCGACTCTGCTCCACAGCGGTGCGCGGCGCGCTGCTCTTGCGTGGCCGCGGGAGTAGAGTGGAGCCCATGTCCAATCACATAGGGGCCTCGCCAGCACACGAAGCGGTTCATTGATTGATTATTTATTGATTGATTGGTGTTTCCGGGCGTGTCAACTGCTAAGGTAAATAGCCCCGTAAGTGTAGTACGTTTCTTAATCGCGGGAGACTGTGATGTGCCGCGTCCGGATGGCGAGATCCGGCAACGATCTACACGTGGCCTGCGGGAGATTTCCCCAACAAGTTATCTCCCAACAGCAGGGAACGGCCCCCGGCAGGGCTCAATGCAATGTAGCTATGTAGCTAGGGTCCGAACTCCTGCCCCCATCAGCATTCGAACGCTAGGACTTCCCGTCAGAGGCACCGCAGTGCCATCAGTTGATGCCCTGACCCATCTTCCCCGGTGCGAAAAGCCCGACGTGGGCCAAGTTGAGTGTAGAAAATGTCACGTCCGTCTTATTGATTTATTTTTTAGTTTACTTATTATTTATTATTGTAAGTAATTGCGTGAAACATACGATATATATATATATATATATATATATATATATATATATATATATATATATATATATATATGTGTGTGTGTGTGTGTGTGTGTGTGTGTGTGTGTGTGTGTGTATACGATTGCATTGAATCTGTTCTCTCACTGTTTAAGTTGTGATTCGTTGTTTTAACACTATTCTTTACGTGTTGGAGATCTCAATCAATAAACGAAATGCGCTCATATTCTGAATTTCAATTAATTAATTCCCAACAGATGTTAACATTCCATTTTCTTTGCATTTTAATTTTCCTAAAAATGATATTTGCGTTTTTCAAATGTCGTCGTACATTGTGACGGCGGAATATTTGGCGATAAACTAACAAGTATGATAATTGACTGAAACTTAACAACTATCTCAGTTCCTATTTATTCCTATATAATAGCCAAACAAACACTTGCAGATCTGTACTGACATCTGTCGTTTTTCCTTTACTATGTCTTCCCATTCTTCAATTCTCACGATAGGTAGTATTCTCATTACAGATCGTCCTTGGTTCTTACAGGTTCTTTTTCACAATTTTCGTGAACTTTCATTTTTTAAATTACATCTTAAAACCTACGCTGAGTCTTCTGACAGAGTTCAGTGCCAAACTGTGATTGGGTTTGAACAGTCTATCCTGCAGATGCTTTGCTCAAAATTTAGAATCAACAATTATTGGGATTCCGCGTACGCTTTTACTTGGCGGTTGCTGCGTGGAACATTACAACAAAATATAATTTACAATACATTACCGTGATAAATATCCTGAAATATACATAGATTTCTGCTGACGAGTTCCCAACATTTTATCGTGAACATGAAATTCATAAAATATATGAGATAGTTACGAAAAATGGCGTAATTCTCAAAACGTCAGTTGTGACACAGAACCTTTGTTTCTTTTGAGTTCATAGAAAAAGAATGAACATGAAACAATGTGGTACTTGTTGCAAAACATGGGGAATTTTAACGACTAATTATGTTTCCATTCCCACTATTCAGAGATTCCAAATTAAGAAAAATGATTTGCAATTTATTAATACTACATATATTCTAGTATTTTGTTTTAAACCATTGCCACCTCTCGGGTAAAATTCATGCAATAGTACTTACGAAGATAGACTGACAAATATGTTTGTAAAATAGTTGCAGCAATTCACTTACATAAAGTAGAAAGATCATAATTATTGTCATATTGTCATATGTTTAAAATAAGCAATATATAATGCGTATATTGTGTTTTAACTTCTACAACAATTTCTTTATAGATAGCAGATCACCCCTCAAGTAATTTACGCCACAATATTCCACGAACATCTTGCCAAGAACATCTAACCAAACACGAAGCATCAACCCTGAGATACAATCCTGCCTTTAGAAAGCAGCCCACACACACACACATTTATGTTTTGCCCGGAATGTTTTGTTTATCGAAGTCTTGAAAAATATGGTTAAAGACACGAATTAACCATTTGCGCTTTATTCGGTTCTCGGAAAGGATGTTTATGACACGTATATCAATGCGTCCCGTGCAGGATATGACGCACGCGGAGGAAGATTCATGCGCAAGCCTTCACCACCCATGCGACCTTAGGGTCGTGATCGTCCCGGAAAGGCAGCAGTAGCTCCTCGCAGGCGCATTGGACCTCGGCGGACGCGTGCTCGAACAATCGGTCGTTTGCGCGACTGGGAGGACACTGAGACACGGGGAAGGAGCAGAGGCAGAGGCACTTGATCTAAGAGGACAAAGAGTAACGATAATGAAGATGATATTGAATGCTGCACGAATGGGGGACTAGAGCGTTGTTACGGTGACCGCCTTATGCCTAGCTGCTGGATTTTTATGTTTGTTAAATTACCCTTTATGCATATTTACTATCAGTACTCCCTGTCCGTTGCCTCTGCCAACTATTGTATTTCAGAATATCCTTTGTCATGAAAAAATTTCAATTATCTTCTTTCCTTCTTCGCATTATTCCTTCCAATACCATACTCTCTTACTGCAATCCGTATAGTCTGCCGTAATACTAACAAGGAACCATACATAGTTACAAAATGTGGAAAGAAATGAATCTTGGCGTGAAAGTAGTCCTCAATGCCGAATTCATGTATACATATTCGAAATACACAATGCCTAAAGAACGCTTGGTTGGTTCGGAGAAAACACATTCAAATATCTGCTACAAATGACCCGACACTCAAGTAACCTAAACTGACGAAGTGAAGCTGTTGTCGCAGTTAGATTGGATTGTCTATGCTGTCGAATTTCCTTTGATTTTTGATTTCACAGACCTGATTGCCTTGTAAGTTTTCATCAATGGCTAAACACATTTATGATAAGAGACTATCAAGCCTGCCTTCTCTTCTTACAATACTGGGTCAGGGGGATGATATATGTTCCGTACATTGACTCCTGAATCCGAAACTGGATTCAGGAGACATACTAGCATGCTAACTAATTTCCGATACACCACTCATCGCAATTTGGTATCATTTTTCTTTCATTTACCTTCTATCTTCTCTCCCGTCCGCCATTCGATTCCATCCCGCCTGAGCGATGCCGTTCGACGCCATGTGCCAGCAAATCGGAAGTCCCCGTGCGCATGTTCTGGCGAAGGGTGGGGGAGGGGTGCGTGGCAGAAAACATCGGCGTGGGAGGGGCGTTGTCCAGCCGGCGCGGCGTTCGCAGATGAATGAAATCTACATAACAGACGCGCGCGTGTAACGCGAGATTTCTTGCGGCGGCGGCGGTGGCGGCGGCGGCGGTGGCGACGGGGGTGGCAGCGGGGGCGCGCAGGGGGCTGGGGCTAATGAGGGGGCGGCGGTCCATGAGGCCCAGAGCGCCGCCCCAGCCAGGTGTTGCCGGTGGCTGCGCTTCTTGCGCATGGCCTTCGCCCCTCTCCCAGAAAAAGGCGCACTTAGCGCTGGCGGCCGCCCGCTGTAATGATACCGCGCGGCCGCCGGCGGGGACTGCTGGCCCTCGGGCTGCGCCGGGCCGCGTCCTCGCCGCCCGCTGGAGGTCATCGCGTTATTTATATCGCGTTACGGGACGTGGCGCGCTGTGACGCCGGTAGATCAACGGCCGGCGACCCGACTCGACGCGACCCGACTCGACGCGACGCGACACGACGCGACGCGAGGCGACGCGCCTCCCGCGGAGGAGGCCTTCCAGCCCGTGCGGCCCAGCAGCGGTTGTATGCCGCGCGCTCTGCAGGGTGGCCGTGTGGTATTCGCAATGGAGACCTTGCTCTGTGAAACATACAGACGAATGTTCACTTCATTAATTATTTTCGGCGCTCATTAGGTAAATAACATTCAAGACCTGTTAAACAATATACTGAAATAGAATAATCATACGTACCGAATTTGATCTTTCACCTGCATCATAAATTATCCAGATGCCTACAGTCAAAATTAAAATTTTAGTTACAGAAAATACAATCAAATTCTGACGCGAGGTCTTTTGTATAGTTCACAAAACATTGTATCAACTTCATTTCTCATATCAAATAATGTACTTGTCATAAGTGGTAGGTACGGAGAGGGAAACTTGATACCTAAGTGGAATCGATTGATTGTCAATGATCACAATTCCTCTTCTTGTTGCCTATGCATCTCGATTTTCAATAACATTGTAAACAATAGTTATCTTGCGTGAGCAGCAACTGTCTCAAAACAATGTCACCGGATAATGTGACTGGATAGTGTGTTTTTCACTGGGGTATTTGACCCATCCAGGCGATGTGACGATGTTTGAGAAAGTAGGGCGTGAGAGGGAAACCCTAACACGACACTAACTACCGCTGGGCGGCGAAGAAACGAGATTAGAGCGGCCCTTTGCCCCTAACAACCCTCCAGTTGAGGACAAAGGAAACACGGGAGCGCGCGAGGGAGGGCGGCGCGGCTGAGGCTGCGGCAGCGGAGCACCTCCAGCCCTCCCGCTCTCCCACCCTCCAGCACTCACGCCCTCCCGCCTCCCGTCCTCCCGCCCTCCCGCTAGGCGGCTCACCCTCTCACTCTCGCCCGCCCTCTCACTCTCTCACCCTCCCTCTCGCCCTCCCTCTCGCCCTCCCCCCTCCCGTGCGCCCACCCAGTCGCAGAGCAAGTCGCCCGCTTTCTCCCTTCCCCGCCTCGCGAGGCTGCGCGCGCCCGGGCGCCCTGGGCCGGCCGAGGGTCGCGGGCCGCGCATGCAAATCGCCCCGCGAGTAGGCCGCCCCGCCGCCCGCCCCGCGCCACGGGTTGCCTATGCGCGGCTGGGCCCCCGAGGGTGCGCGCGAGGGTGGCTGGGGAGTGCAGGGCAGGACCAGGCGCGGCGAGGCAGGGTGCGCCTCAGAACGAGCCTCTGCGGCGCATAGGAGTTGCGTCCTGCACTTCACTCTTATTTCAGAGAGAGAGAGAGGCAACCGTTCAAATGTGGCATGCGATTCATGCTGGGAATTGTTCAAATATAAAATGCAAATCATACCGCAATAATATGTCCGTATTAATGTGCAAATAAAACCGTTGTAGTTCAAAAACGTACATATGTAATATACGCAGGAGCTGTAGAAAATACTGCATACGTAATTTTTTGACTCCCTTGCATCCGAACATATTATGTTAACTAAATATCCATAGGAAAAATATTAAATTTTATTTACATAATAGTATTAATAATAGTTATTATAATATTTTATTTATATTTATGAGGCATAAACAATGTGTACGGTGTATCTCTATATTTGTTTGAGATTCTTCGACATTTCTCCTTGTAATTCTGATTAAATATTGAAATTCTTTTCCATTCCCCTTTACTATTTTTGACTATTCATTCAGTGAACACCAGTAAACCGATAGATTTTAAAATGTACGAGTATCAGCTGTAACAATACGAACTTACAAGTAACTGTTTCAGTGATCTCTTGAGGTAAAGTGAAGGCATTAAGCGAATTGAGCGTGTGTCGAATCAACGAATGGACAGCTGCGGCTTCCATGAAGCACCGACTTCCTTTCGAGTGTCTTTTCTTGTCCTTTCCGCGGCGACCTTTGTGCACATCAATTTCCCTGATTTCCACGGGCGTCCGACCGATTATCTCCCATTCTTCGAATCGCCGAATCGTCCGTTCGGCGCCGCACGCGCGTCCCCCAGCGGCGCGCCCCTCCGCGTGGCGGGGCGGGGGCGGGCGGCGCCGCGCTGACCGCGGAGCGCCGCGGGCGACGGCGACAAAGTGGCTGCCACCGCCCCCGGGTAGCTCCCCTCGCCCAGCACCCGCCGCCCCCGCCCCCGCCACGGCCCCTGGCCGCGGATGAGACAAGCGTTGCACGCGGCCGGCCGCGGTGGACAGAGGGCGCAGCGCCGGTGGGGACGAGCGGAGCAGGGGGACGGTGGGGACGAGCGTCTGGGGACGAGCGGAGCAGGGGAGACGGGCAAGGCACCTCCCGCGACGCAGGAACGCTCTCGACACGTCGTGGCACTTGTGGCTTGGGATCGTGTTCGTTTTGTTGTTACTTTTCTAATTCTCTTTTATTAGTTACACACCAAAACCAGAATTTGAATACATAGGTGCTGATCGAGTCTGAAAAGTGGTATTTCATGTTCTCCTCATGGATCCAATTGTAGTGATTAGGGGCTAGCTTCCAATAAAACAACACTACTGCAATTTCGCAAAATCGCAAACGAATACTATGGCAAAGTTTTCTCAACTATATACGCTCTCTCATCCTTGCTGATACATACTATTTTTTTCCTTCGATTGGATGATTGCTACTGTTTACTGCTTAAAATCGAGTTGCATCCACAATTATCCTGCAAACAAATTAATATTACAAAGGAGCTTAAAGTACTAACGAATCGAGGCAACTACAATGATATTCCTGTTCTCTATATTTCTATTATAGAGATTCTCTATATTCTCTATATTATTCCTGTTATATATATTTCCATTATATATCCCGTAAAGGGTAATTGACCTAAGTGCCGTTAAATCCTGAGATTCTTAGAGGGTCACCCAACCACGAACCCGCGATGTCTCGAATTCGCGACGAATGTCTCGAATAACGATACCGGTTTTCCCGGTTGTGATCTTTGAGTAGAACCATCCCAACATTCTCCTGGATAACCGAGGAAAACCACGAAAACCCCGGTCAGAATGGCCGGCACGGGAATTCAACCTGGGCCTCCCGAATGTGAAGTCATCGCGCTACGCCTTCAACTACTTCGGTCGGTTTGTCTGTTGGCAAAGACATAAACCACGAACACATCTAAGTGCGACCGAACACATGATGTGCGAAATTCTGTACCACCCCCAACCGCGCCGTCCCCACCGTCTGCCGGTGTTCCTTCACGCCTGCCCGTGCCACCTCGCCGCGCTGCGCCGCGCCTGGCGACGCCCGCGCGCCCTTATCCCGGCGCATCGACACGGAAGCGGCGGCGCCGGATCCGCCTGCGGGCGTCGGCGTCGCGGCGTCGCGACGTCGCGGCGATCTGCGCGCGACAAGCGCCAGGTGCTAAACGCTCCCAATTAGACGCGGCCCTTATCGCCGACGGCGCAGGGGGGTGGGGCGGGGGTAATTTCGCGCAGCGCTGCCGAGCGCGGGCGAGCACCAGCGGCAGCTTCCGCGGCGGGTGGCGTGCCACCGCGGCGCGGCCGCTAAGCGCCGTAATTAACACTTAATTATATCAATGTCCCGGCGCCGGGGAGGGTCGCCGTGAGAAGGAAAATGCGGCTGCGAAAGTCGTGCGGGGCTGGGGCGGAAAGGGAGCGCCCGGGAGAACGGTCTGCAAGCGCGAGGGCGGGTGATGCCTCGGGGAGGACGAGAGGGGATGAGAGTTACTGGAGATAAGTTGAGAAAAGATATTAATGAATGTATGTATGTATTATGTATTTGGCATTGTAGGATCGGGTTAATCCGACTTTTGCCATCTACAGGTATTCCCAGGCCAAGGCACTTTTTCTTATTTATTGCCCATTTCTGGAGGGAAGGGAGATATCTGACGAGCATGACGTATACCCGCCACCGTATGTCGCACACGTGGCCTGTCTCAACTTTTCTTTCGTCACACAGCTATGGAAACTGAGATGGTTGTAATGGGAAGCTATACATCTCTATTTTTTGTGCTAACTGGGAATCGATCCCTGTGTCGCACCACAGAAAGCTAGCACGCTGTCTATAGGCCACTCGAGGGCCGAAATGATCATTATAATCCAATATATTTTGTGGACGGAAAATAAGTGTCGTACGTTTAGACAGTATTGCTTTCGAAAACTCATAAAGAGAGAAGCGTCTAAGATGAATCGCAAAATCTGATACAAAAGTGGGTGAAGATTCTACATTTGAGGTGTTGAAAGCAGAGCAGATACAAATTACGTGAGATATGCGCAAGGGGGAGAGAAGGACATTCGCGCTGAAAGTTGAGAAGTCGGGAAAAGGTATAAAAAGTACGAGGCAGAAGGTTTGAAATTCGTAGCTGTTATACGCTGCTCCAAATGGCGTAGAAGTTGCCAGTAGCATGTTTGTTGAAACATAAGTAGTAGTACAAAAGTCGTAGGCACCACATTCGCTAGGATCTCCGAATTCAATAAACTCTTTTGCATTCTCTCGCGTTTCACGGTGTTCATTAATTCTGTATTAATATAATGCAAGTAACATTCATATGAATATTTGTATTCACGAGATTTCCACGAGATTTCCGCAGCCTGTAGCCGTTTCGTCGATTGCATTCCCTAAGGCTGCCGATCGGGAAAGAGGGGAACGTGCGGAGGCTGGGGGCGTGGAGTGTTCGCGAGTGTGTGGCGGTGCGTGCCTCCGTCTCGCCGCGCGCCTGTTTGCTGCCTCGGTGCCCTCCGCTGCGCCCGCCACCCCACCCCGCCCCACCTGCAGCTCCCCCCTCGCGGCGGCGTGTGCACGCGGCAGCCGCGGGGGCAATGCGCTCCGACACTCGGCGGCGTCTGCTGCTTCTGGAAGGACCCCGCTCGGGAGGCTCCTCCGCCTCGGCCCGACCACGAACGCGCCCGCGGCTCGGCAACACCTGATGTGATCTGTTTCGTCAAAAAACAGTAAAAACAACGTGCGACGTGTGGGAGAGAAGTGCGATCTGCGCAAGTTTTCTTGAGCACCAGGATCTCTTCCCCACCTTTTAATCGTAATTAGTTGAATTATGAATAAAAGCAGAATTCGGAACGTTTATAAATGAGAACTTTTCACTTCAGAGTTATAGAAAGCAGTTATATACAGATTTAATATTGCAAATGGCAGCTCTTTTCCTACAACTAGGAGATATCAACAAAGCGTACGCATAGTGAAGCTACATTTATAACCAGAAGCAAAACAAAGGGGCTATCTCAGCATTTGCTCAATGGGTCAGGGTAACTGAAAGAAAAAAAGATCGAAGTTGGGATCGAGATCGATGAATTACAATGAATTGGTTAAACTTTTAAGAGTTTATTTTTCGAATTCAAAGAATATATTTATTTATTTTTATATCATACTTTGCTCTAAAAGAAACTTTGAACATTAGAAAATGCAGCTAGATTTTTCTGATATTGACGTTCAAAGAAATGTTTCTGTGGCGCTTGTGTAAGAATTGGAAAGAAAAGTGTTAACATTACTATGGCGTCTACATGTATGCAATGAAATGTCAGAATTTAACTTGTATTTTGATTTTCCTATTCAATGTGAATATTCATTTACATATTTGATCATTATTTTAGTATGTTAACTAGAATATTACGTCTTATTGCACAATAAAACTGATATACATATTTATAGTATTGACAAAAGATTCATTTAATGACGTGTCGACTTCATATCCAGTAATATGCAGTCACGTCACCAGATGAATCTATTACAAAATCTGTACACAAGTGTAATTTTGAATGTAGTGAGATGAATTATCCTAATTAGTTTGGTAAAATAACTATCACATACATAAACCATACATAAGAATCTCAATAGTCCTATGTGCTTTCTTGGTTCAAATATTCCTGGATATACTGAAGTTCATAATTTTGTACTAATTGTACAGTATATGTGAAGAGTATTCTTCACACATGATGACGATCACAATGAGGTAAATATTGTATAAATTTCAAAAAATCCTTAAAATTAAACTTAAAAGAATACGTGAAAGAATTGCGTGATGCTTTCGTGTAATTCACTAGGGGTGTTGATCTCACTGTGTAACAAGCATCATGTCTACCTCATTTTACATTTACAAAAATTACAAAATCGTTTGTGTGTGTGTGGGGGGGGGGGGAAACCTGTCACTGAGACTTTTACTATCAAAACCTTTTCATTTTATTTGCAAAGATTTTACAGTAGAAACAAAAATTTCCCTTCACCACTGATTTGATACGTTTTCTTGGCGAATATATGTTCTCAATTTGTTAGAGAAGAATTAGCTGGATTTGAAATATATTTTATGAGGTAATGAGAGGCTTCATAGCCCTAACAAAATGTAAATAATAGAATAAACTGGTTAGAATTGCAAACATCTCATTGATACTCGTGGTTTTATACGATTCATTTAATAAAATATTTATCCCAAGTACACTCGGTTTCATCAGTCGGTGTATTAATCCTCTGTATTAGTGTAATACAAATATCTCTCATTGAAATATTTAAGTACAAAAATATAGAATATTTCGTCAAATTTCTATGCTTTTTATCCATTTTATCGTTTTGTTTGTACTGCACTCGCATTATATACGTCACCTGTCTCTCAGTAATTATTCAAATTAAAATGTTAATGTAGACTGCTCCAGCGATTATTCTCTGAATCTCGCTTTATCGCACCGTCGATCATTTTGTGCTACGCCCGCATACTTGATGGCCGAGTGACGGGCAGTAATACAGGCGCCTACATCAGACCAATCAGAAGCCGTCTTTTTTTAGTCTAAGCTTTCTATGTTCGTGTGGAGCGTTTTGGAATCATGTATTCTGACTTAGAGATGGTGTGTTAGAGTTGACAAAAATTCTGTCAATATTCTATCTATTGAGAAAGAAATCACTATTAAATTAATCTAAATCTACACATTGTTACATTTTAATATTTTATCAATATTGAGTCTTGGGTTTTAGTTGGCCAACTTTTATTCGATGCATGAACACACTAGTAAAACTCGTTGCAAATTTGGGATCAATTCTCGTGCAGAAATTTATCAAATTTAACTGGTCAAATTGCTTTTTAATACAACAATTTTTGACAGATTCCTTGAAAACCTCCATTGCAATGGCGTACTGTGTTTCGTCTCACGACGTGCTGATAATCATGTCTGCATAATTGTCTCAAATTCAGGACACAAATCGAGGCAAATTTTGACACTGACATCTTTTGGAAAATAACCTAAAGAAACAAATTCTTGTGAGAAAATTTTACACATTCCCACATAAACTGGCGAACCTTTTGTGATTTATTTTAATAAAAATAACTGCATATAATAAAATTTTCACTTAATTCTGGAAGTGTGTGCTCACCAAGGACTTTTTTCTAGTAGTTTGATGGGCTGTTCATTTTCAAATCCACCAACCAATGTAGACCAATGCTCCGTACATTTTGCTTACCTCGACAGACCATCCATCGACATCCATTCGCTTTCATGTGTTGCCTGCATGGTGATTTTGTGCCGCTTTCGCCTATCCACACGAGATCCAATTTGTCATTTACATCGCAATGAGAGGACGCAAACGCGTGTACGATTGAAGCGGCAAAGTGTACCATGATTTATCTCTAAATACATTGATGCGCGTGGCTTATGCATGTCCAGGAATGAAGCCATCCGCTCTTGAAGTTTGAACTTTGCCTTGGCTCATAAACTCATACAAGGCGGACTGTGCATCTCCTTTGTACAGAATCTTTGACGAGGTGGAAAGGGAGAAAAATAAGATAACTAGACGGCGAAATTCAATTATTCAAAGAATAGTCAAGACGCATTGTGTCAAGTGTCTATGTACTTCATAAATTGTTCATATTAGCTCACTTTTTTACTAGGACTTTTACCCAGCCGACAGCTAGTTACCCTTTACGTCCCGATGGGATGCATCCACTAGACGCCAACACACTTGCGGGCTCCTCTGATTTGGGTTCAGCAGAACGCGTAACCCTCCGCGACAATACATACATATTAGCTCACGTCAAATGTAAATAATGCGTACAGAATATTCAAATATAAACCGATATATCAAGTTGTAAAGAGAAAGTGGCGAAGATACATAGAATAAAGCACATGTGCCTGATAGAAGAATCGTAAGGTTGCAAAACATAGACTCTAGAGGATAATGATCGACTCTGAAAATTGGCTTGTAAAAATTGGTGGGAACTAACAAAATCTGTTTAGTGTCTGGTACGAAAAATGAATGATTAAAATAGAATTAAAGTATTATACTTACAAATAAATAATTTCGTTGTAGATTGACTATTATTCTGAATAGCTGGTAGTTTTCAAAACCAGCATTCAGAACGAATTAATCGTTTTCGTTCCCCGTCGGACTCGACGTAATACTTCTAGCTTAAATGATATTCGTCTAAGAGTTGTATTGAATTTCGGCCAACAGTGCATTTGTTGTTCTTGAATCATAATCTCCTCTGGGAAATCCGAACCAATGCGAAAGAGCTGGAAAGCGCGTGGTTGGGATGGGCCTGTGGCGGGGCGGGGCGGGGCGGAGCGAAGCGAGACGGCGCGGGGCCGTGGCGGGGAGGGAAGGGTAATTAGTGGCGCGGTCGCGGCGCGCGGACAAAAGTGGGAATCTTAAGCACGTCATTAATCCGTGCATTATGTCCCACTTTTTGCCCGCAGAAATATTTTTTTTCTGGACGTCGTTTGGCGTCGTGTCTGTTTCCGTCCGCGACGCTCTTCCACCCCTCCTTTAGAAATCTTCCGAGAATCTCCTGTGAGAGCGTTTGAGATTAGTTTAATTTTTACAAAAGCGCGCAATTTCACGGTGCGCGACCGGCTGAGCGGCGGCGGCGAGCGCTGAGCGCGCGCGGGCGTTGTGAGGCGACTGCGCCTGGGGAGGGGTTCCACATTCAGGGCCGTGGATTCCGCGCCCTGCTGTTCGAGAGCAGGTGACAGCACAATTCCAATGGGGAACTATCACTTGTTTCGTTTTTCAACGAAGGCCACTTACGTTTTGTACATAGACTGTCGGTTGTCAACATTAACAGCTTTCTTTAAATATGTATCAGTTCTATTCTTTTGTTTTGAAACGAGATATTGTCAGTATGCTAGGAGTAATAGTGTTTAATTAATTATTTACCAGACAAATGAGGCAAGTACAAAAATCCACACACAAAAATATATATCTGAAATCAAAGAACGGTATTACCTTAATGCGCTATAATAGGTAGAAGTAAGAAATTAAACACGAAAATGAAGATAGGTTTGTGAAATTAGTCACAATTACTCAGAGAACTGTGTGATGTAATCAAGAAACGTGTGTCACAATTAAGTTAATGTAAATATTGTGGTGTGCCATGGATTCTACATGAATTCACCAGGATTTATATATTAATATCTGGAGTGGAAGTGTTTTGGTCACGTTCATGCATTTTAGGTGGCATAAGTTGAAAGATACTGATACCGTACACTGAAAAATGTGACTAGTCTCCAATACGTCTCACACCAAGCGCTTTAATGTATTGCTACGGGCACAAAAAGTGCCCAAGGGGCACACACGATGGGACATTTTTCTATGAGGAATAACATCTGTTTTAATAGATTGAAACTTTTTTAAATTAGATTTCTCAAACCCTAAATAATAATATCGTAAGTATTGACAATAGCACTTGATTACGTACATACTTTACTGTTCTTAGTATCTATTTAATAAGTCAAATGATTTATTTGCCGAACCGACTACAAAAACTTTTAAAATATTATTTTGGTTCAAGCACGTCATTGAATTGAGTTTTCTTTCTATTGGCTACTTTTACAAGGCTACTTAACTAAGAGATTATAGACACGCATTAGGCAATTAATTGTAGTTAGTATGTGTTATTTCTGGAAACGATATTATAATCCTCGCTTGTAACAGATGCTTAAACATATCGAGAAATACAGTTACTCGTCAATAAAGAGTCAGTCTGAACTGCTCAAAATAATTTTAAAATGTGACTATTTTCGTGTTGCGCAGTATTTAGTCCTATAATTTGATGGCAAGAAATGTAATCTCTTATTTTCAGAAAAAATCAGCCTTCGCCGAAAATTTAAAAAAATAGTTTACTTCTGAATATTTTCGTTGTATTCTTAGAAACAAATTATTCAACGATATTTGAATTCTGATTTGTTTTCTGGTATATAGAGTTAAAATGATGTGTTGAAAATAAAAGTAAATGAAAATAAATAAGAATGACCTTATCTATTCGCATAATCCCAATGCGGTATTTTTGTTACCTCCGTTTAATGTCTCAAAGACAAAATATCTTTTTAAGATTATCATTTCACTTTATTTATCACTGATTTTTAATGCAGTTATTTAGTTTCTCAAATGCTTATAACACTGACAATTCCACTTGCTCTCATAAAGTGTAATCTTAGTCATTCGTTTTATCTTGAACTTAAATTCATTAGACACAACGTGAAGGGCACAACATTTATGTTAGAAAGTAATCGCCTTTAATGTTTATTGCGACAAATTACTTTACATCATAATTTATCATCACACGTGTCACCGCAAATGCTCGTGCTTAACAAACTCCACACCATGATATCGCATGTGGAATTCTGTAAATAATAGACTACGAATTGAAATATTGTGTCACCTCGCAAGTCAACTATAATCTCTATACGAAACAATAAACTATCGACGTGAGCTTCTGAAGGCTATGATTAACAACTATGATGTTTTCTCTACATCTAATCAACAATCGTCGCCTATCTATACGGATTTTTCCGACATATCTTCATGAAAGCGCTTGCTACGCCCCAGAACTCGGCGCCAGCGCCCCGAATGAGCTACCGCGGATCCTTGCGAAACGAAACGAAGAGCTCGACACGAGCGCCCGAGCGAATATCCCGAGGGGCGATACTCCCAGACCCACACGCTCTTATTGCCGCTAGCGTCTCGAGCGCCGCCCCTCCCCGCCCCGCCCGCTTCTCGCGCGTCTTCTCCCCGCCTCTTCCGCTCCGCCCCTTCGTGCCCCGCCCCTCCCCGCCCGCTGCAGACGGCCGCGAGATTAATGGGCCGCGGGATGCCGGTCGCGGGCTCGGCGGGGGCGGGGAGGAGCGGCGAGCGGGGCGGAGGGCGCCTTGCGAACCGCACAAAAACAGCGACGCGAGGGTGCGTCGGAGAAAATTGGCCGGCGACAGGGCGTGGGGTAAGCGCCTGCCGGTGCCTCGCCCACCGCGTTTCGCCCACGGGGCGCCGCTGCCACGGAGGCCTCCGCCGGCGCCACCGCGGGCGCCGCGGCCCTCGCGGCTTCAGTCGCCTCCCGCGAAGTGCTTCTTCCCAAGTCCAACAGCTAGTATTTTACAATTAGGAAAAAGTTATAAGCAGAACATGAGAATCCAATCTAGATTCCCCAAAGATAAGTTTAAACCTCCCTAAAAGAAACACCTATGATCGTACTATACCTACTTATTATAACGTTGCATACCCGAAAATAAAATGTATTCTCCTATTCCCCCTTCTAAATTCTTAGAAAGTATTATTGATTATTTAAGGTCTCCAGTGGGAATGTCCTCACAATTTAGAAACGCTAGTGATATGCTTGCTAGGTTACAACACTATTCACTCTTGCAAAGCGTTACCTCTCTTTATAAGAAAATGTCTCACTATCACGCCACATGATACATCTCTAATATACACGGAATTCTAGCCACAACCCTGGCGCTGCGTAGTTGCAGTTAATATAATTGTTGCGATATATAATTGTTCTTCTGTACGTGTGACTTTTCATGCGGGAAAACTCAATGAAACTGCAGTCATGTCGTTCGGTTCTTCCGACAAAGCTTCATCTATTGCGACCCTCACTGTGTTGGATGTCACATACGTCGAATGTTTCATTGCTACAGTGTATCATCATATGCGTCCGACTGGAATGTTTTTTGCCAGCTGAGAGAAACTCTTGATTCACCGGAAGTAAGGATGGTTTGATTATGATGCAATCATGACGAAACGTCGTCACGTCTCTATGTGTGAATTTTGTTTTCAATAAATTTATTATCAGTTCGTATGATTATTGAGTTGCAACACCTGTGTTGATTGAAACCAATGATCATTAATAATTTAATATTAACATCTTGATATCTTCACATTGTAATAACATCTTTTGAGCGATATACGAGGAAGACCAACTTAATTATGACACATAGTTCCTGTCTGTTGTTCCAGTTCAGTACGTTGTTTATATCTTATTTTTAATGTTTTCATTTGTATATTTCTACGGCGCTCGTAAATTACTTTTCAAATGGGGCAGTTGGCTAGAATTCCCGATGAGTGTTTTTCGCGTACTTTCCCAGACAATGTGTTCGTGATTCTATGAGAGGCCCAGCGAAGAAGCACAGAGCAGCGAAAGGAAAAACTAGGAAAGGGGCGAGAAAGCTTAGAGCGAGTCGGTTGTGGCCGCTGCCTTCACATGCGCCTCGAACTCTGCTCTCCGCCTGCTGAAGAGCCTATGCAGAACGCATGCGCTACTTTCGTGGAGGAAACTTCGTATATTCTCTCTGCCTTAACTTAACTAATGTAAATTTTTAATATTTCATAATACTTCTCCAAATGTCTATGGCAAGTCACTTGCGCTGTTAGATCGCTGCATCGAACACTCTTTTCATAACAATGTGGCATCAGATTCATTTCGGTGTAACAATTTACTGTTTTTACCTCTCGTGCCGGCAGTTAAGTGTGATTGTAATAGGAAGATGTTGGTATTATTGACTGACAGTTATATTATATACACCGTGGCAAATGTCTTCAATGTTGTGGGACAAACAGTGCCTGATTTGTAATTAATGTTTATGCCTATAAATGTTTCGCCATTTAAATTGCATTTGAATTCCATCTATGGAAGTTTGTAGTCTTTATGGGAATATTTGAACTCTTTAAATTCATTTTTGAATGCATTTACACCATCAATAAAAATCAAAAAGAAACCATAAATATTGAATTGCCACCTAAAGAAGTAATATTCAACACTATCATGACAGAAGCTTCATATCGGTGATAGAGCTGATGGGGAATATTGATTTATTATGATTCGATCATAAAAATCAAAAAGAAACAAAAAATATTGAATTGACACCTGTAGAGTTAAGAATCAACACTACTATACCGGAAGTCTGATGTCGACGATGGAGCTGATGGGAAATATCGTTTCTGTTGGAAGCCTCCGGAAATTCAAAAAGAAACAAAAAATATTTTATGGCCTAAGGAGGTAAGATTCGACACTACCATGACGGAAGCGTCATGTCTGCGACGGAGCGGATGGGGAGTATCGTTAGTTGGAAGCCTCCGACTTTCGGCTGCATGGACGCGCGGCGTGCGGGCGTGGGCGTTGCGGGCGAGGCGGGCGCGGCGCCGCATCCCGGCCGAGCCCCAGCGTGAAAGAGGCGCTTCTTGTCCGCGCGAGCGCCCGCGCCCTGCCCCGCCGCCGCCCGCCGCCCGCCACCCGCCCCCGGGACTGCCGACTTATCGTCTGGATCTGCCGAAAAACTGCCATTAATTCGTGTCTTCTTTGGCGCGCGATCCCGCGCTGGATAAGCCCCAGGGGCGACGGGCAGGGTGGAGGCGGAGGCGTCCACCCCCGCACCACCCGCCCCGCCCCTCCGCCCCCGCCGCCGCCGCGCGCTCCCGCTCTCGCCGCCTCCCCCGCCGCCTCCGCCGCCGTCCACATTCGCGTGCGCCGCGCGCCCTCGTCGCACGTGCGTGAGTGTCGCGCACGCCTCCCACGCTGCGATCGCCCCCGCCACCCGCCCGCCTTCCCAGCCGGACGGCCGCCTCTCGCGATTTTTTGTAATTTATTAATCACCCCGCAATACGAGAAAGTACGCGCATTTCCTCTCGAGATTGTGGTCGGAACGTGGCGAAATTACCAAGTAATATGACCGGCGGCTTTTGTGGCCGCCGCTGGCTCCCCGGGGACTTGCCGAAGGCTGCGGGGGCTGGAGGGCAGAAAGGATGGCAAGGGGTCTTTGGGGTCCCGCTGGCGCGATTGTCAGGGTTGTCAGCACCGACACACCCCGCGCGTCTCTTGTTCTCCCTCTCGGTCTCGCTTTCAGCGGCTGTAGACCTCTTGTGTAGTTGGTGCATTTCCCCACTACAGGAAAACGGCTCGTGGCGTCCGCGGCGCCCCGTCCGAAAGACCGGCGCGCGCGTGGGACGCGCGACATGTTCGCCGCAGAGAATTTCTCCTAAAAATGGAGGAAACAATTTCGCTGTTTTTTTGTGTGCGCGCGCGGGGAGGCAGTGTGCATGTGCAGAGCCGCGCCGCACGCCATCGCGCGTGCACGCACGTATCCCCCTGCTGCCGGCGCCGTCACCCGCGTTTACTCCAATGACAGCGACGCCTGCGCCGCCCTTCGCCGAGCGGCTATCGCCTACGCCATCGCTTCTCTTGTCGCCACTCAGTCGTCTCCACGCACTCCGACTAAGGGCGATTTCTTCAGTGGCATCTTTTGCCACATTACTATTTTTGAAGGATTTCCAATTGTTCCGTGAGCAGCCCCGTCTCGCCCGGACAGTTACCTCTATATGGTAGTTCTTTGTTGCCTTCTCCATCCCATCCCGTACTGCCTCCACCACGCCCTCAGGCCCTCCCGATTACGAATGTCGCCTGCGTCCCTATCGCCACCTGTTCACCGCGCGCCTCCACCACCTGCGCCGCCCCCCGCCTCTGCCTGCGCCTCCGCCGCTTCCGTGACCGCGGGGCGTGGGGGCACGGGGCGCGGCGGATGACTTATTCGCGGCGGAGCGGCCGCACGGCGGCGCCGCCGGGGAGAGAACAGGGGCCGCACCGGCCCGCCCTCCCAGCCCCCGTGCACGCCGCTCCCTCGCCGGCGCCGCCACCCCGTTCGCGTTTCCCTCCCTCGCGGCCGACGCCGACGTCGGCGCCGGCTCGGCGCCGCGGCGCTCCGCCCACCTAGTTCCGGCGCGCGCCGCGCGATGGCAGCATCGGCTGTCGGGCGGGCAGCCCCCGCAGCCCTCGGCCGCCGCCGCCGGCTCGCCCCGCGCCCTCCGCCCTTCGCCGCGCGGAGACTGTGGCGCCCAGCCCTTGGGCGGCGGCGCTGTGCTGACGGCCGCGGGACGCCGCGCCACCCGCTGCCCTCCGCGCGCCCGCGCCGCCGCCGCCGCCCTCGCCGCCCCGGAGCTCTCACGCGATGAGGCGCCCGCGTCGCCTGTCCGCTCGCCCCCGCCGCGCCGTCCGATTGACGTTCGACAAATAGCTCGCGTCCGATGGAGACTGCGGGCCCTAGCGAGCCCTCGCGCTGCTTCAAATTGCGCGGATATCTCCTTCACTGCTGCTGGGGCCGAGCACTGCACGATGTGCCTGCGGGGAATTGAAATACACGACTTGCGTCGTCAAATACACTATTAATAATAATTTCCTATTCAACAATTATATTTGGACGTCTAAAGAACAAAGTGAAAAAAGATAATTCTCAGTCAAGCGGTTAAATAAATTTACAAATTTTCTTACACTGAATGTGAAACAGTCGTCAAAAATACTTTTAGCTAAAAATATTATTAGCCCTAATAAAATATATCAGTGTTGGACATTTCTTTTATCACATATCAACTACACGGGGGGCGGCCTTAAAATTTAAATTAAAGAAAACGAATAGTTTCACAGCACTCTTTGACGTTATTCCCGTTTTGCTGTTGATAGGGGTAGTTGGATTAAAAGCTATACTAAGGCGAGTTCTGTCTCAAGAACGCACGACGCGGCGACAAAACCGGGCGTGGGGCGGGGCGGGGCGAGGCGGGGCGGGGCGGGGCGGGGCGGGGCGGGGCGGTCGCAGCAGAGCGGAAAGGCGGGGCGGACAGAAGCTCCCTTCAGCCTCCCGGTGCTCGCTCCGTTCGCCGCCACCGCCGCCGCCCAGGCAGAAGCAGCTACCACCGGATAAATCATTCCTTCCTAACGAAATTTTGACAGAGCCTTGTCTCGACTTGACAGACGCCTGCCCTTTGCCAAACTGGTCGAACAGGTTTGCGATTTTTCTAAAATTGGTCCGAAGCTTGCAGCGGCGGCGGCGGCACCGGCGGCAGCAGCGCGTTCGTCGAATCGGCCGGGCCGGCGCGGCCGCCAGCCGACGAGCATAATTCGATGCGTGTTTATACGCCAGCCTTTCCATGCGCCGCCTCCACGCCTCCTGCCTCTCTGCCTGGGCCGCTGCGCCCGCCGCTGTGCCGCGCCGCGCCGCGCAGCTCGGTAAATAATAACATCCTTCACTGGCTGCGTTCGCTGCGCGGTGGCGCGATCACTTCTCGCGTTTTATGGAAAACAGGCTCAACGTGTGAAAACTACGGGCGCTTCGGCGCCGGCGGGACGGATGGTCGGAAGCACACACGCCCACTGTGTGCCGGAAATGCTTCCAACTGGTGTGCATGTCATACATTGTGTCTGAGACTTGGTGCAAGAAGGGCCAATGCCAATATTCATAGGTTTACAGAATGCGTGATGTTCTTACAACGTCGGAATGACAAAACAATCGTAGGCCAACGTAAATCAATGTGAAATTATGGGATAAGCTCCACTTTTGACTTTATCTTTTCGTGCAAGAAAGGGCTTTAAAGCACACATTGGTCATAAAACCAAAAATCACTATAAACTGAACCTGATCATTCTTGCAAACATGGCACAGATATAATTCAAATCTCAAACATTTATTTTTCTTAAAAACGCTTAGCGTGCTAACATTTAATTTGAATTAAATTCCCCACCGTCATTGTCCGATTTTATTCCAATGCTCCATTTAATTTACCCACATGTCTAGGTGGGAATATGTTCTTATTCGCTTTCGTTCAAGGAATCAATCGAATTTGACTGACAAGACTGAACACAAATCGTATTTTTTAGTCGATTACCGTTGTCTACAGAGCGTACATAGCGCACTGCTTGAGAACTAAATTTCCTTCAAGCTTCACTCCCGATACCGCGATCGATATATAACAGTTACATTTCATTTACCGCCACGTAGCTCTCCTTCGCGCGCGGCGACAGCTAACGAGCGGTTGGTAAGCGAGCAGCCACGTAAAAGCCGCACCGCGCAGGCGAGCGCCGTGAAACTGGGAAGGCAGCGCCCCGCGCCGGCTGCTCGGCGCCCTGTGCGATGAGCGTCTGGGCGCGGCTGAGACGCGGCGGCAGCCGGCGAACAGCCGCGGCCGTCCCCTCGCGCCGCCCAGCGCGTCGCTCACTCGGCGCGGCCCCGCCCACGCGCCGGCCCCGCTCCCGCTCCCGCCGCCGCCGCCGCCGCCGAGACGGCCAGCCAGCGGGGTGACTCTCCTCCTGGGAGCGCTTGCCGCGCTCGTGGCATAATGAGGGTATTTTTAGGAGGCGCTTCTAAACGGATTATGATTCTTAATGGGGCAGAAAAAAATATTTGACGTCTTCCTCGCGGTTATTGAATGTCGTTCGCCGGCTATTATCTTATAACCGCCCAAGAGAGTGGTTATTAGCCGAAGATAAAAGGTTCCAGAAGGGGAGAGAGGAAAAGAATCGCGAAGATATTCGGAAGGGTCGGCGAAAGGTGGCGGGGCGCGGGCGGCGCTGGGGCCGGGGATGCGTGGCGCGGCGCGGCGGGTTAAGGGCGCTGCCGCCCCTTCCCCCTCCCCGGACGCGTCCAGCAAGATGATTATTCCGCGGAAAACCGCACCCCGCTCTTTTCGGTGCCTTTCAATATTCATAGCCCTCTCTTTGTTTTCTATAAAATCACCCGCGTTGTGTTCTGCAGATCTGAACAAACATTTGCAGAATTGATAAACATCATTTGCAACGGCGACGGGAAATAAGAGCAGGTGGGGGGTGAGGGAAGGGCTGAGCCGGGCCGAAGGATCGCCCCCTTCCCCTCCCCCTTCCCATTCCCTCGTCCCGACTCGTTTCGCCTCCCGGTCGCTCGCCTCTGTGCCCCTCGCGCGTTGCGCGTACTTTTGCGGGCCGCCCGCCCCCGCGCCGGGCCCTCGATTCCCTCGCCCCACACCCCGCCCGTCACCCTTCCGGCCGCAGCGGCGGTGCGGCGGTGCGGCGGTGCGGGGCGCGTGTTTGCTTTACACGTTGTGGGGATCTCTCGGTTGGGCGTGCGCGGGCCCGCGTCGACCTCCGCACTGCGGCCGCCGCCGCGTCCTCGGCCGGACGCTTCCTTCTGCGCGGCCGCGTTCACGCGATATGATTGAGAGCCGCCCGCGCTATCCCCCCGCTCTTAAGGTGGGCGACGTACGTTTCTAGCATATTCGTAGGCCTTTTTTTTTAAATACTTCGGGTACAGGTAATTCAATGAAATTGATACCGTATCACACAAAATGATGGTTTTCAAAGTAGGCACTTCTAGCGGCCGGCTGCTCTCATCGGTAGTTTTCCGTGGTTTCTCCGGTCAATATCAAGCGAATGTCGGAGCAGTGCCCTAACAAACGGATCACGTACAGCGCGCGATATTTCCTTACTCGACCTATCCTCACACGTTACACTTACATTTACATTCCACATTTACATACATGCCCGGAGACCGGGAGATTAGTGCTTGTCTCGGATGGGGTGGGGCCTCGCTGGTGGGAGATATATGGTTGGGGAAAATCCTGCTAGCCGACGGTAGGTCGGCATCAGATCTCACTATCCATCGGGGGAAGATCGCCGCCGTCGCCGGACGCAACATGCACTACACTTACGAGACTAATGACTTTAGAACTTGACGCGCCTGGAATCACTAATCAATCAGTTCAATCAATCACTTTCGTTAATGTTCCACCTTGCTCCTGAATTAGTGATTACAATAATAATCTGAAAACAACTGCGCTCGCAGTCAAAAGTTATTGTAAACTCAATAACGAGCTTATTAACTGCATTGGTTGAGCGAGAGTAACACAGTCGTGAAGTCGATTACATACTTGGAGGGAACGGGACAACGTAGCACTCAGTGCTGATAACAGTATAATAATACTCAGTTCTGTAATTTTTGTAAGCCCGAAGAAAAACTAAATTTGTGCATATCCATCCATTTCCTGGTTTGTATTTACACTGCTTGCTGTTTTGTTTTATACATGTATTTTTATGAACACTTTCGTTCAGCTTTTCGAACACACTGTTTTTATCGCAAATTCTAAAATATTTATTTGTAAAGTGTGAAACAAGAGTTATCATTATGATGCCCCGCCCCATTCAAACGTTTTTACAGATTTAGATTCTTTTTATGAGTGATAAA
This sequence comes from Gryllus longicercus, assembly GCA_038098605.1. NCBI lineage: Eukaryota > Metazoa > Arthropoda > Insecta > Orthoptera > Gryllidae > Gryllus > Gryllus longicercus. The sequence continues at coordinate 2,014,636 of JAZDUA010000087.1, forward strand.
TCTTTGCTCGATTAACTATTATGTTGACATTTTCAAACCTGAGTAGTAGTAATTTATTCTTTAATTTGCTACCGTTGACGACTTGAGAAAAGAACTTGCAACGTCAAGGCTGCGTGGAGTTTCTCAATGAAACTTTTACTGCCGTAGAGTAGTCCTGTGTCTCGGTCTGTTGTTTCTCAAGTTCCCCACCTGCGCTGGCAGACGCATGTGGCACAGCATACGCACCGAGTCCTTTCTCCAGTGCGTGCGGAACGCTGAATCGGCCTCTCAGCTTGCATTCAGCGCCAGATCCAGGCTACAACTGGAACGGCTGCTTTGGCAAAAACCTTGCCCCCTTAACCTCCCCTTCGGGACCGGCAGAGCGTCTTTTTCTACGGCAACATGAGCCCCCATGCGCTGGGTTTTCTCCCGGCCGCCACCACCGCCGTCATCGCCGCCGCGCTGGTCGCAGTAGCCGACGTATTACCGTACGCACTGCGTTTTCTACGACCGCGTGCGACCTCCCATGCTCTCGACGTAGCCGACATCCAGAGACCACCACATCACAGTCTCTTCTAATAGTTCCGCGCCGACGTAAGTTCGATTGTAGCTTCCGTAACATAATTCACACCTACAGTCGCATCAGCCTCTCATATTTTTTTGTGACAGTTTTCATCGTCATCCCTTGATAACAGAATGCAAGATTTATTTATTGACGTCGGATGGCTTAGAATATATTTAGAACAATGGAAAGTTTGTGTCTGCGGAGATGAAATGAAAATAGTTCTATTTTGTGAATTGTCTCCTCAACAGCTATAATTTCTTTGAACTAGATTCCATTGGCATATCTCACGCTTTGCGAACAAATTAAGTGCTTTGATGAAAAGGCATATCATTAGCACTTACGCCTCCACTTACGTTTTAACACCTCTTAAAATGATTTTTTCAATTCATGTCCAACGGTATCCTTATGCTGCATTTCTTCTCATAGTTGTCCCTTCATCTTGCGTCTCACCCCCCCCTTCCCCCATCGCATCATCTCCAAAGAGGTTTCTAGTTTCTGCCTATACCCAGAAACACGCTTTTGTCTCTGGACCACTGTCGCCTCTATAATTCCGTCTACGTAGTATCCGATCTCCAGCCTGTCCTTTTGCGACGTCACACCTCCTCCACTTTGACTTTACACATTCACGCACCCACCACACGCTCACACACACAAACACACTGTCTCGCTCATTCACTCACTCACTCACTCTCTCTCTCACACATTCACACACAAACACACCTTCGCCCTCCGTGCTTCCCCTTCTCGCTGTGAAGTTTCCTCGCTTGCCGCCCCGTACTCACCCTCCCCCACTTTCTGAGTCCGGCCCTGACCCTGTCCGGGCCCTGCGCGCCGCCGGCCGCCCTCTGCGCCACCTCGGCGTGACCCCTTGCGAGCGTGCTGGGGGGCTCGCGTTCGGTCTGGCCGGCTCTCGGCGCGCGCCCCCCCCTCCTCTCTCACCGACCTCCAGACGACCCCGCCCACGCCGCGCCGAGGCGGCCCTCTTTGAGCGGACGTGTAACGCGAGTGCGCTCGCAATGCGCATTTGCGGCCGCTCGTATTGATGCGGTGGAAAGCGCAGACGGCGCCGGGAGCGCATAAATCTTACACTGCGCCGTTTGCTAGCTGCAGGTTTTTCAGCGACGAATATCGAATGTCATATTCTCTTTTGTACGGAAAAGATTTTCGTGCAAGTGATTATTTTTACAGCAACAAAACACCTGCTGTATTCAACAACTTATTAGATTTCTCCGGACATTCTGAATGAATTGTAATATTTTTATTGAACATATTTTGATATAATTATATGTTTCTTTTACTTTTTTTCAGTACAGTTTCAAGTATATTTTCAATCACGTATTTTCAATAGTACAAAGTCAGTCACAATAGTTCAATAGTACAATAGTACATTATGTAAATATTTCGTTACTTTTTAATATATTTGTTTATCGAAACGGAACATTGGTGTGCCTGATGGTTATACCGATCCACAGAATTGTGTTAAATATAAGTTTTAATTTTTTCTGAGTCTTGTTATTGAACTTTTCGAAGTATACCTGAACTTCCCTCGTAAGGTATTTCATACAAAAATTCTTTACGAAATGTCTGCTTTGTTACACCGCATTTTGTAGCACATTCTTAAACCATATTTTTTCATAGGAAATGTAAGATAGCCATAGGATACGGAGATAAGAAAGATATGACGAAATTGGCTTTACTTGGCTTTCGGTTCCTTATCCCTGAGCTCCCATATCGGCCGGCGAAAGCGCCGTAAGTACAGAGCGCGCGGTCTGAACAGCGCTGGGCGGCGCCGGGTTCCCCGCGAGCTCGCATGCGACGCCGCGAGAAAATGCCACTTGCGAGGTTTACGATCGCGGAATTTTACGCTCTAATTTATGCCGCTTGCGCGCCTTTTACAGCCACCCCAATTGCGATTCATGCAAAGAGAAGCGCAGGAGTGGAATGCCTCTCTTTCGGTTTTCCTCACACGCAGAAAGTACTGCTGTTGACAGCGGATGGAACTCAATCATTCAGATAAAAACATACGATACGTTGCCCTTGGCTGTAAAAATAGCGAACGTTTTGAACCAGAAAGGTAGATGCATTTGTTCACTAATGTACGTTTTCGTAGATGTGTTACTCATTTCCGCAAATAGTAATTGAAGAGGTACATAAAAATGTAAGTGCCAAGAACAAAGTTTCTAGCAAACGATGTAAAAAGAATAGAGAGCCAGTGATGGAGGGAGAACCAGTGCTATCTCTCTTTGGAATATTTTGCAAGTAATACGGCTTCCGCTGGCCTATAGACCCTTCGGCAAATCATTGCTCTGGGCACATAGATTAATTTAAAATTATAACCTCGAAAAGCATGGTTTTGGTACTTAGAATCTGATGAACCTAAACGCTTCAATTATTGATAGTGTATTGTGATTGACTGTAGTATCAATAATAGCCGAGAGTTGGTCTTTCAACATTGCATAAACTACATACCTTAATTTCAGAGACAGCCCTTGAAAACAGTTTGAACAGCACTCTTAGCAAACAACACTGTGATTGATAAAAATGTACTGTAAATAAAACGTGTTCCTTACAAATAAACTTTCTGCGATGAATACTCATGATTATTTCCATTTTGTTTAGGACTCAGTTATCGTGTTTAGAGCGTGCATTTCCGTATTTCCTGTCGTTATCATCGAAAGTGTGAGTGCGTGCAAACAATTGAAAAGGCCGGGGAGTATTTTGACAGCTTCCCGCGGAGGGAGTGGTTGAGGCTTGCTTGGGCTGAATTACGCCGGAGCAGGCAGGCCCAGGCAGAGCGGGGCGGAGTACTCAGCGGAGGGCGACGCGACGGCGCTGTTTATGAATTTCTTCCATTCGCCCGAGCGCCCGCTCCGCGCCCAGCTGCGCTCTTTCAAGCGCGCCGTGTTATCATAGCGCCGCGGTGGCGGCGGCGGTGGCGGCGGAGGAGGCGGAGGCGGCGACGTGGCAGCGGCTGGCGATGCGAGAGCTCCGGCGTTGGGAAAACAAGGGAAAAGCCTCCTGCGCATTCTTTGCGTTGGCGGGCTCGTCGCTCAGTCGCGTCTTCCTCGCGAGAATGGGCGGATGGTAATGCGTGGGCGCGCGCTCCATCGAGCCGAGAAACCTGGCCTCTCGGCGCCGCCGCCCCGCCGGCGGTCAACGCAGCCGTGCCGCCCTGCCGCCCTCAGCGGCGCCTCCCGTATCCCTTTCGCCCTTCCCGTTGCCACCCTGCGCGCCCCCTCCGCTTGGGAATGAGGCCACCGGCACCTGCTGTCACCTCTGCTACTTTCCCCTCTTGAGATCATCACCATTGACACTTGATGTCGACTCTCGGAATATTCCTTCGTCTACGGCTTCTCACGTTGCACTTAGTTGTAATTGCCGTAAATTTCTTTAAATTTGCACTGTCCTTTCTGCTGGCAACATCGTGGACTCCCTTCACAAACACAACAGTTGAGTTCCTTAATTCTATTGCATGCCCTTCATCTGCTTTCCTGAGTTCGCTCCTCTTGGATTTCCCGATTTTTCAAACTTTTATCTCTACACTTTTCCACTAGTCTGTACACTCGATCTATGACTTTTGCAGTCGTGAACTATCTCCTTTTTTAATAGCAATTCTAGGGAAACCTGGGATTTCCTTTGTCTTCATTCTACTTATTTTCTTCTTCGTCCCCTTCCTATTACACTTCTCACTGCGACAATATACAAAATTATCCTTCTACAGGCTCTTGCGCCTCCGACGGCCAGCCCTGGTTGCAGTGCGCCTCTTACTTCGCGCCTCCGGCAGTGTCATCCCCCTTTGCTCGGACTCGCTTCTCCGTTTTTCCTCCGTTGTTTGCACTTGATCCGCATACGTCAGCCTTCCCGCAGCCACGGTGGGCCGCGTCGCCCCCGCCGCCTTCGCGCCCATAACTCGCATCAGCTTCACCGCGTCTATCACCTCCTCCGCCCTCTTCGCTTCTGTCTGCCGCGCCGCTCCCCCGCCGCAGCGGGTGTTTGCGCCGCGCCGCGCCGCGCCGCGCCGCGCCGCCTAATGAATGAGCGCGATCTCTCCCACGCGGCCGACGTTTGTCGAGCGGCCCGCCATCTGAGGCCTAATCCGCGCCGTCGCGTGATTGGAGGCGGCGTTAATCTTATCCGCCGCCGGCGCCCCGCGCCGCCCCCGCCCGCGCCGCCATCTGCGTCGACCGCGCCGCAGACAGACGCGGTGCCGGCGGCGGCCGCGCTTTTTGTCGCCGGAGGGCGGGGGTGGACGCCGCAAGGGCTCCGCGGTATTTTTATTTCGTCGCCGGCGGTCGCCAGGCGATGACGTTTCGGAGCCGGTGGTCGGCGGCGGCGGCGGAGGCGGTTGTGGGGCGGGGGAGGGGGGAGGGGAGGGGGCGGGGGCGGATCTGCTTTGCGCGGGAACGAGGCGAAGGAGCGCGCGCGGCGTGGAAAGCAGTCGAGGGTGCAATAAAATAACCAACAGAACATGTGCAGTCACAGAAGTGGAGTATTCAGAGTGGAGGGAAACTGTTACCTTCCTTCGATGAGAGAAGTCTTAATATAGGCTGAAGCTGGGAAATTCAAATAACATTCTGCTGCAAAACGGAATATAGTATTGTGAACAGATAATGAATTCTTTTCAAAATTGCAAATGATTTAGTTAGTTAACTTGTAGATTGTAATATGTTTTGTTGTATTGTAGGGTATGATTTAGTACTCTTCAATTATTGTGAAAAAATCACATAAAAGTGAAATGTTGAATCATAAGAATCATACTGAATTAAATGAAAGGGAATAATTTCGTTTCAGAAACCACAAAGTGCAACGTAAGGCGTTAATGCCAATTGATGTCGAATTTTAATTAAAAAGTGTACTTGAAAAATTGGTACACACATTGTTATTTTTCTCATATCCTTTATGATTGTATTGTGAATATGACGAGAATTGCACGAGAATTTAAAATCGTGGTGTAGAGCTTGAAAGTGCTTATTCTCATATTGAACTTTACCGAAAACCCCAACTAATTTGATTTTCACAGTCCTTTCACTTTCTACAAAGCAAACCTTTGTTTCTCTTGCCGCCAGTAATTATTATAAGTTAACAGATATCCCAAATAAAATTAGCAGAGAGGACGGAGCCGGGGAGGCTGCGGCCGTCGGAGAAATCCTTCCGCGCAGCCCCTCGCGCGGAAAGAAGCCGCGGGGCATTAATCCCTCTGGGGGAACGCGCGAGCGCCGACCGCGTCGCCGTCCCCCGTCTGCGTCCCCGTCCTCGTCGCCGTCCTCGGCGTCCTCGTCGCGTTTCCGCGGTCCGCCCCGCCAAACCGCCGACCCCGCCCCCGCCGATGTCTGGGCCGGGCTGAAAGATTAAGGACGCGGCGCGGGGCGGCTACCCGCCCGAGGCCGCGGCGGCGGCGGGCGCCCGGAAGCGATGATGGACGAGGGCTGCGGCGTGGGCGGGGCAGGCGCGCGCAGTCGATCACGAGAAGCCAGCGTCGATTAGTCGAACGCGTGGCGTGGCGAGGCGTGGAGGGCGTGGAGCGAAACGGAGCGGAGAAGCCGGGATGCGGTCGCCCCCGCTGCCTGATTGCACGTCGGCGCCGGGCGACCCTATCGCGCTTTTCGCGGCTAATCACCTCCGCGGCGGCTCCACAGCTGCGCTTTTCGTAAAGTTTGCGTACCGCCTGTTCGAGTACTTTCTTTCTTCCTTTCCGTTTTGTTTTCTAATTCATTCTGTTTTTGAGACTATTGTTGTCAATGTGATGTGACAATTGTCTGATATATGTGTGAAATATTGTAAGAAAATATCTAACTCTTCTAAATACTTTGGGTAAAATTAGCCGTGATTTGCAAAAAAAATCTAATACTCAACATACGTTACCATTTTCTGTTCTTACAAGAAATAGCTTAATTACTTGTCCTTAATTAAATTTACCTCCTGCTTATGTACCCATATCTTAATCCCCTGTGTTGTTATACGAAGTGAATAACGCCCATTTAAATCAACTGACATTTTTTATCAAAGAAGTTAGAACTATGATATCGAGCGATTTGAAACCGGACCATTTCGTACAGTCCAAATCTGTAGAATAAGGCCTACATTGTAAAGTGTAGTTAGGTTCAAGCTCCTAAACACGAAACCTTCACAGTGGTTGAGGCGCAACACCCGCTGTCCCGGAGGAGCAGAGGGGGAGGAGGGGGAGGAGGGGTAGCGGGCGTCTTGGCGTGGAGCGACGGCCGGCGCCGCCCTCCGGGGCAGCTGCAACCGCGCCGCCCAGCCTCGCCGCGCCTGCCAGCGCCAGCTTCAGCGCCAACGCCTGCGCCAGCGGGCCCTTTTTGCCCGTAATTCCGCTCCGGGCGCACAAGAAATCCGGCACTTAAGAGCACTTGCTTTTAGAGCTTTGGAAGTTCTGAAACGTCTTCATTCCAGAATTATTGTTCTCCGCCGTGAGCAGGAAGCGCGCGCGGCGGCGTTCGGACGTGCGTCTGAGCGGGCATAAAATTACCTTTTACCGCGTCGCAGTGAGAAAAGGCCGACGGCGAATATTCCGAGGAGCGCGCGTGCGGGTGCTACGCATCGCCCCGGGCACGCACTGCCAGCCACTGCGTGTGGGCAGCGAATGCGGGCGCTGCCACCTGCAAGCGCTCCGGCTCGCAGCGGACTCGCCGTTGGGGATGGCGGCTCTTCCACTCTGTTTCTCCATTGCTTGCGTGCATTTTGTTTGAGGCCCGGTTTGAGCCCACGCGTTTTACACAACGTTTTACAAGTATTGCATGCACTGATGTGATTTTGAATCATTAGTTGAGAAACTTATGCTATTTAATTGCTTTGTATAATGTTTCATACTAAATAACAAAGAATAATATTATTTCCAGAAAAAAACATTTTAGCATATCCCCATAACTGTACATATATCTAATATACATCTTCTCAGCATTAGAATGTTTGAAACAGGACTACCAACTCGTAATAGACAAATATGACAAATTATCATTCGAAAATCACATAATATTAAAAAACGTTTGAATTTATCACGTTTTTACAATTTTTCTTGTAATTTGGACGTGTAACGTGAAATCTGTTTGAGAATATTTCTGACCCCAACAGCATTTTACCGAGTACTTCCAACCAAGAAAACTTTAAAAACAGAAAAGTTTACAACCAATGTCAAACTGGACATGAATAGCATATCTAAAAGGAAAAGTTCAGGTGAATAATTTTCAGTGTTACAAATCATTATTTGAGCCCGGAGTCATAAATGAGTCCAGAGTAAACAAAAACCGTCACGATAAGATGGCAATATCCTCAAAAGACGTTGGTTTTCAAAACACACATTCGTTAACGGATGTAATAAGTGAGGTATTTTAAATTTGAGTATGCGTTTCATATAAATTGCGAGTGTGAGTTATGTGTATAAAATATAACGATGCAAATGGTAGAAGAAAATTGCTAGAATGGTGCTGATTTAGATCATCACATCTCCTCTGACTTAAAATGATAACTACTCTTTGTTCAACGGAAATTTAATACTTTGTATATTTTTTTCTAAAATCCACAATACGTTAAATTTTTTGCAAGAGACTGTCGAGATAAGGTTAAACTATAAAGAAAGGGATTTGCGTGATTCAGTAACGTATCAAAGACAATAAACAGAACATAGATTGAAGGGAATTTACTTCACTTATGCCCGCTTTCACGAACGTAATATTACTGCCGTCTGAAGAATACGCGGTCACGAACGTTGCGTGCTCAGCTTCCATTGGCGATGAATATCTGTCACATCGGCGAACCAAACTTCGCCGAAAAAAGAATCAAACAGGTGCATTCAATTACACATTTTTCTGAAAACACGTAAATCGTTTGAGCTCAATTACGAAACATGGGAAACTAAACCACCAATGACGTGCTGCGCCGCACCCAACCACGTGCGTAAGCTGGAGGCGGGGGGCGGGGGTGGGGGCGACGCTGGCCCGCGGCAACAGAGCGGCAGCAGCGTAATCGCCATTGATGAAGCCGCTGCGGCTACCGCACGCCGGCCCACGCCGGCCGCGCCACGCCGCGCCGGGCCGGGCTGCGCAGGGCGGGGGCGACCCGCCGCCGGCCACGCGACAGTGGCGGCCAAGCGCCTGGCGGCCGGCGCGGGTAGCTCCGCTCGCCATTCACACAACTCCTGGGCCCTTGGGAGCTGGATTTAGGTACTGCGGGCTCTCCGAGCACAAAATCGTCTTGGGGCCCCCTCCGGATAAAGTGCTTTTTTTAATATTCAGTTTAATCAATTTTTTTCAATTTTCAAATAATTTTTAGCACTTGAGTAGACAATTTGGTTAACAATTATTTTACCGATACAAACACGATTTATGTCTTTTTTCGAATATTTTGCGAATATTTTGCGCCCCCCTAGATAAAGGCCCCTAAGCAACTGTTTATTTCGTTTGTATCTGGAAGTTAGGGTGCGCAGGACCAGATAATCTGGCCATGCTTGAGGATGGCAGCTAGAGGATGTTCAGAGTGAATCCGTGAATGAGCGAAGGAAAATTCGGATGGCAACGGTCGCCTGTTTCTGCCACCAGATATTCGTCTTGTGATCTTTACTTATTTTTTTATATAATGGCAACATTTCATGGAGTCGGAAAAATTAAAACTTCTCTATGCGATGTAATATATATTTAATATGGCATAATATGTTTGTAAAATAAACATTATATTCCTATTACATTAGTGTGGTTGGGTTCATGCTTGGCAGAAAAAATCAGCAACCCATCTCATCGATTTCTTCTGGAATTTCTTGCTATAATTTCCAAGAATTGAATCCCTCTTCCGGATTTTTTTTTCTTCATAAAATATCGAAACAAGCTTCTCTATGTTTCTGTTGAATAACTCAGCTAGCAATGCAGAATTGTAAGTATTCTAATGGAAGGGTACCTAGAAGTGAGGTTCGTTAAATCTTATTTATTAAGATTAAATTTTAATGCGTAGTATTTTACACAGAGAAAATTGTATGTATGTAGCGTTTACAAAATATTCAAAACTATAAATTCAATACCATAACAAATGTTTTTGTATTTTATTCAGGATATTACAAAAATAATACAGGAGTTAAAAGAATCCTTGATTTGTGTCTGAGTGAACATGCTGTTTACATATTATTTATGTTCGATTAAATGATCGTTTTGTGAAAAGCTTTTGTTTCTAAAAATCAATTGGGAAAATTTGTTCAATTATCTAGAAAATGTTCAAATTTCCTGGTACAACACTAACAATGTCGTTATCAAAGGAATAGGTATTATAAATTTCGTAAAAAAAAAACTATGAAAACTAACTTCGTAGCACAGAAATTATGTTTTCTTTATTAAAAAATTATTTCGTTATTTTTTGTTATCAAAACATGACTAGTATGTACTTTGCCGTGGAAATTCACAAGAACTTCTTTCCCGGTTCTCAGGAAGCAAGATTCCGACCGTTGAGCAAACTTGGGTTTTCCGTGCCAACGTCCGCCGAGATCCCGGCTGCCTGCCACTGCGGCGGCGGAGGCGACCTCGCGAGGCCGTCGTTCCGATTTGCGCGTGCCCCCTCATTACCCAGCGCCGCACACGCGCAACGCATCGCTTTTTCCTCGTCGCCGGGAGCTCGCCTCCTCGCTCCGCTCCGCATCACGTCGCCCGCGTCGCCCCACCCTCCCCCGCCGGGCCCCGCCCCGCCCCTCGCACGTATTAGGCGCGCTCCGGAGCACAAGCGCTGCCTTGTATCTCCGAAGGTGATTGGTTGACCTTAAAATGGATGCCCGTGAAGCAAGGCATAGTGAGAAACTTCACTCCTTGAATTTCGAGATTTCGAGCAGCACAAAGCGATTCGTAGGAAATCACGAACCGAACAATTTGTTTGGATAATCATCAAAAAAAAAAAAAAATATATATTATCAATGTATACCACTGTTCTTGGAGTGAATTTTCCGTAGTTTCAGGTTCTATTCATGGGTACAATATTTTAATTTCTTACTCGAGAAACGGGTCTTCCAGATAGTCAGAAATGTTTCTTCATTAAGGGGCATTTCATTTCTAATTCTTAGAAAGACGAAATTCAGCAAATATGATACATCTTATTATAGGTAATAATAATTTTCTGAGGTAATTGTGAAGTGTTTATAATTGAGAGCCGATATATTTGATATACATTTTTAATATTCAACGATTTACCCGCGATATTAGGGTAATGTTTGAGAATTCAATGAAGCATGATTCAATTAATTGAGGGACATTTTCTGTTAAATGTTACGAAACGTAATCCTGACTACTGTGTAACCACATAAAACCAAACATGGCCGCAAGCACCTCTCCCAGTAGCTCGCCTGCGTCTGCCCTTGCGCGCGCTCCGCGAAGGCCGCTGTTGGTTGGTCTGTCGGGCGCGCCGTCCGGAGGTCCGTTGACGGCGGCGGCAACGGCCGCGAGGGCGCGGGCGCGGGCGAGGGCGGGGGCGGGGGTGGGGGCGAGGGCAACGCCGAGTGTCTGCGCAGGCTGCTTGCGTGCGCCCGGGCGGTGGCGGGCGCCGGCGGGCGCGGCGGCGGACTGACCGCGGGCTCCGCTCCCGCGCACGCAACGCGGGATGCGCCATGAATGAAAGAACGGCCTGCTCCTCCCTCTCACCGCCCCGCCTCCTCCTCCGCCTCCGCCTCCATCTCCGCTACCTCCTTGACCGGCCGCGCCCGCCGCCTCCGTCTCCCTCGCTGTGTGGACCCGCCCGCCTCCGCTGGTAGCAATGATGATGACGATAATGACTAATAACAACAGGGTGCTGCTGGCCACGTAGCCGTTTCGAGATTTCTTTGAAAACGGTTAGAATCTTTCTTAAAGGTCGTTGGCATATTTTTATTTTCATTGAGAGGCTTTCGTGCGGCGGCCGCAAGGCTGTTTAAGCGTTCAGTCGCGCCCGGCGGCCGGGCCGCGAGCCGCTCCGGCGGCGGCGCCGTCGCCTCCGGACCCGCCGCCACCGCCCGCGCGCCGCCCCGCACCGTCCCGCGCCGCCCCGCACCGCCCTGCACCGCCCTGCGCCGCCCCACACGCACCGTCATTACCTGGCCGGTTACGTGACGATCGGCCGGTGCGGCTGCGGAGCGGCAGCACCGAACGCGGCGGCGCGCCCGCTCTGGTAGCCGCGGTTGCGGGGAGGGAGCGGGGAAGAACGAGCGGGGAGCGAGCCGCGGGGAGAGAGAGAGAGAGAGAGGGATGGACGCGCGGCGGCTGGCATCCGCCCCTTGCCATGCACTCGCCCCCTCACCGCCGTCGCCAGACACGGATTTTACGACGCGCGGCCGCCGTAGGCGGCCGCCGAGGGCCGAGCCGGGGGCGGCAGCGGCGGCGGCGGCGGCGGCGGCGCGTGTCCGGGCGGCTCCGCATCTCCGGAGATGCTCCCGAGGGACGCCTCCCCAGGAAATGGATAATTAAGCTAGGTACAACCTGTAGAATGGGTGTCGGAGCGAGCGCCCGGCCAAGCCGGTTCCACTTCCGCCTGCGCGGGGCGGCGCGGCGCGGCGCGCGACCGCCTGCACACAGGCGGTGGGCAAGTGCCGCCAACGCCGCCGCCGCCGCCACGGACCACGCTGCGCTTTACCACCCTCTGGAGCCTTTGCCTTCCTCTCCTACGCGCCGGAGGAGCGCTGTGTTTTGTGGTTAACCTTCTCTCTATCTGGGGAGCTTGAGAATGGGATCTCAGCGCGGTGTCAATAACAAAAACTTTTGCCTGGTTTGTGACGGGATTGGCTTCTGAGCGCATATAATACGCACTGATGCACACAAGGTCTGTTCAAGATTTATATTCTTAAATTATTATTGCAGCGGTAAAATAAGTAGCGGTGTGTTTTAAATAGTATTGTCTGTAGTAATTGTGTACGTATATAAGGAGTTAACCTGTAAATAAATTAATGAATTTCTGTCGAAATAAATGTTTGAGGAAATTCTCTGAGAAGGGAGTCGATAAAACGAGACTTAATGCTCTTGTAACCTGTATCATTTAAGGGTATACTTATTATCATCTCTGCGGCAAAGCTTAAATAATCTTTGATATGGAAAATCCACTATAAATGCATTTCAGATACAATTTTATAAAACACTGCATGCCACGAAGTCATTCTCCTGGTATTTTAATGGCGTAGAACAGCAAGACTTCCTCTGGTCGTTTTGCGGTCTCGCTTCACCTCGTTCCACCCCCTGCGCCCCTAACCGCAGCCAACGGATCGCGCCCCCGCCGCCCCCGCCGCCCCCGCCGCCCCCGCCGCCCCCGCCGCCCCCGCCGCCCCCGCCGCCCCCGCCGCCCCTGCCGCCCGCACCGCCTCCGCCGCCCCCGCACTCGCCGCCCTCCGACATTCCGCCTCCCCGTCTGTCGGCTCGTCGGTTTGTTTGTTTGTGTTACACGGAGTTCCCTGTCTGTTTTTGCGCACTTTCCATAGACCGGTGTTGTTATTTTCATTTTTTCGCCATGGCGGTACCAACGATCGCCGGCTGTCACGCTTGTCTACACATTCAAAAGACAGCCGGCCGATGGACATCCCGGGTCCTGGCAGGTCGGCGACCCCTCGCGGGTGACCTGCTCCGCCCCCGCGGCCCCCGCCACCGCGCTGGCCCGAGGGGCGTGGCTCCAAGAACAATGCCTCCACCGTGACGTGGGAACTGCCTTGGGAGGGGCCTTGCGTTGCACGCGCCCCAAACGTAGTGGTCAGCCCGATCGCTTTCCCCGCTTTCCTCCTCTGGTTTCTGGGTTCAAATTCCGTTCGATAAATGTGGATTTTGCGACGGAGAAGGGAGAGTGGGACGAGGGTGGTCAACATAGCTACACTCTGGATTCTCCTGTTTGCCTGTCATTCCACCGTTGCTCTAATATCATTCAAATACTCTTGTTATCCGTCCATTAAAACGATCATCTGAGGTACGACCGGAAATGCTAGGGGCTGAGCATCATATTAAATTTTATAAATCTTAAGCTAAATAAGAAGAGAAATTCAAAATTCAGCCTAAAAATGTAAGCATTTTAATTTCAACTTCTTAGAAAGCTACAATATATTTTAATTTCATTTTAACTGGCATTTATTCACTGGATCACATTTAATATGGTGACCGGCGATATTATCTGTTCAGCCATGTGAGCGATTTTTTTGATATTCATGGATTCCGAAGCAGATTGGGAACGTGGTCGGTGATTAACACGCGTAAGTGATTCACATTTATTTTACAAACGCTGGCTAACTTGCGCTTGAGTCATTTAACGCCATATTATTCTTGTCATTCCCTTAACTACAGAATGTTCGCATGATATCAATGTTTTTATGTAGCTGGAATGCTAGAAAAGTACACTTTACATCTTCCTTTTTAAGAAATTATTTTTCATGCTTAATTCTGTGATTAAAATTTAGCGTATACCGAATTTAATTAAAAGCATTATGAAATTGAACAACGCGGAATATTTGAAATTGGATATGTGTGGTATGGCCATGTACATCCATTTGACGTCTTAATTCGCACGCATACATATTCTCATCTGCATTTCGTCATGATTTGAATCAACTTTTACAATATTTTTATTAGTCTGGAAAATGTGAATCGTTCGTGAAAATTATCTTTAACCCCACAGACCTGATAGCTTCAGTCATTAACAGCTGGCACTCCACCCCGTGCCATTGGCGGAAGGATACGCTCCGCAGAGCGATGCGGTCGTCGGTGATGTTCAATTGTTTTAGATCGTGTCAGAAAAATCGTCAACCGACCTGAACGGATCATACAGCCTGCAGCGCGCGCCGTGCAAGTCTGGAGGAAAAGCCCCTGCTCGGGAAAACCAGCCGAACAGCCCGCGTCCTAATTCAATGAAAGCTAAACCATGCCTAACGCGTATGGAGTTGTGGTCCAGCGTCGTCATTGCCTGTGATACACACTAAGGTCACGACCCACAAAGCTTACATTTGTCCCTTTCTGCACCTGCTGGTGATGACACTGTAACTTTGCATAGAAATACGATACAAGCTACAAATTCTGGGATACATTTTCTATTATGTACCATACTATATTTTCAAAAATAAATTGTTTTATAAGTGTACATTCTTAAATTTTAATATTAATAATATTAAACGTAATTTTGTCTTAAATGAACACAATATAAAATTACTGTATAATTTTAACTCCTGTTCTTATTTTACTTATAAGAAATGTTAGTTAAATTAATTAGAGACAATCATATATCTAGTTTAACCTACTCAGACTTCCACATATTTTTCTTAATTGCCTTTTGTATGTTACTCTCATAACCTGAAATGGGCAATCCCAACTGTTCTGTCACCTTTCTTTCTGATGTCCAGCTCTGTAAATCCTAGCGCTCTGTTCGTGTCGATTCCTTCGAAATTGCGCTCATCTTGACCCCGCATCTCTGTTGCGTAGCGTCTTACGAGATGTATTTCTTGTCTTCCACGTCATCACTAAAATAACATCCCATCTCATGCATCTTATGCATTACTCAAATAGCATCCCAACGTCCATTTCTTGTTGTAACGGAAATAGACATGGATCTTTAAAGTTATATTCATATCTCACTATTGAATGTTTTGAAGGCAGTCGCGTTGTTGGCGTGGGTGCCTTTGGGATTTTTTCATGCGGCATTCGCTGTTTTTAATGTTCCGCTCAATATATAGTAATGGCAGTAATTTTACTCCGCCGCTCTCAGCGTAACAGTAAATTATTTCAGCTTTATTTTCATCTTTATATGAAAGTCGTTTTTCTGCATACGGAAGATGTACATTCGTACCTAAATATAGATAAGTACGTACAATTTTTAAAGATTAATGGAAGTTCAGGACTTGTACAATATTTTGAAAGTTTCACATATTCCGCTGAACCTGAAATTACAAGTGACTTCATCCTTAGAATTCTCTTCAATTATCCCACCTGTCTCTCGTCTTCGTCTGTTTCTCGCAGTCCACTAATTTGACATCACAATCGAACCATGCAAAGGCATAATTCTTTCCAATGCGAAAATTTACTTGCACTTCTCCCTATAGTACGTACCACAGTTTTTTATTGTTTTTTGACGTTAAATAAATAAATTTGTTAAACTATTTAATCGCATGTCTCGTTCCGTACCCATACGTTGTCCCTCCGTTCTCCTTTCCAATTGAACACCGTCATTAGTTTCAGCGTCAAATGTCATTTCCTTACTAACATCTGCTACGTCCGTTGCTTATATTTGTCTCCCTGACTACTTTCTTCCGCCCTTTTCCTTCACTTCTACCCTTAATGCCAATGCGATCTACCGCCCTAGGCCGCCTCCGCTCTCTTTGCCGGTCTGTCTTCGCCTCCTCCGGCCCCTCCCGGGCTCCGCCTCTTTTTCGGGTTGACAGGCGCGCTGGACTCGCTGTCAAACTCCCGCTAACGATGTTCCCATCCGTCTCGGGTGCATTTCACTCCCAGCGGCGGCGCGACCGGCCGGTCGGCGGAAGGAGAGCGTTAAGCGGTGCTCCGTATCTCCTCCGCCAATCAATCACGATAACGTTGATCGATGATGAATAGCGTAAATTTTGGGAACCGCAGCTCCGGCTCTAAAGCCTATTGAAGGGAACGCGAAGCCTCCACGGCTCTTCGTCGCTCCGTGTGAACAGACAGAGTCAGCTAATGTCATGCATGAGATTCAATTATCTGCACACTCACTGAGAAAATCAGATTTTCTTTTTTAGTGTAACATTCTAATTCGTAGCTGCCATCATCCCGTACTAGTTTAGCTTTTGGCACGTATTTCTGGTACATCTCAACATTAATATCTTCTCTATGTTCAAAGCCCAATTGGCCCAATTTTATACAATATTTTCGTCTTATTCTGAACGTTTCGATGCCTTATGTAGCATGTTTGCCGCCCAGACATTAAGATTATTAAACGCACTACGTGTTACCCCGAAATATTGAGATCAACCACATAAATTGTAACGTGGATATCATATATCGTAGTATATGCCATGCTCTAGTAGCACATCGCCAGAGCACTCATTCCAATAGATTCTAGCAGGAAGTTAACGCACAATTTATAACCTATCTAATGTTTTTAAAAAAATTAAATATTTTCTTCAAAACGTGGAATGATGTTGACCACACGTTTTAGTCACTATTTCACCTCCGAATTATGAACTAACTTTTTTCATGAATTTCCCCGTATTATTATTATTATTATTATTATTATTATTATTATTATTATTATTATTATTATTATTTTATTATTATTATTATTTATTCGAGAAATAGTGTTTGCAAATATCAATGGCACTTTGAAAATGCACAGATAAATCCCTTCATCGCTGTGCGCTTCATACAATTATCGGCATTTTTGCCCTTGAGATAGTTCTGCACGTGTTTCTTCGCGATATGGAAAAAAGACGTTAGGTGGGCCTTCCTTTACCCAACGCTGACGTTGCTGAAGTGCAAACCATCCTCCCCAAAGTAAAGAGCCGTGGGTGAGCCCTTGTGCATCGGCTCCAAGCGCGGCGCGCAGCCGGCCTTCGCCAGCGGGCGCCGACTCTCGCGTTTCGCAAGGGCTGCCGCCGCCGCCGCCGCCACCTGCAGCCCCTGCCTCCGCCGTTGCACCTGCCGCCCCCCGCCCGCGGCCCGAGCACGCGAGCGCCGCCGCCGCCGCCGCCCTCGCACGCTCCGCTCGCACCCGCGCACGCGGCCACGCAGCCCACCAGGGGAGAAGCCAGCGCTCGAACGAGACTTTCCTCCGGGCACTGCAAGCAATGGCCATGGCCATGGGCGTTAGGCGCGGCCGCAAGAGAGGGGGATCCTCTTACTACCCTTTAAAATGTACAAAATTCATCATTCTTAGAAATGATTAATGGGCTTCTAATAAGTGTATTATTTGTGAATATATTTTGAAATCAACTTTTACCCAAATTTTATATTTAAACGTTGGAATTGCGTTTAAAGTTTAGATTAATTGATGCTACTATCACTGCACTATGCACATTCTACTACTACTATTACTACTACTACTAGTAGTAATACTACTACTAGTAATACTACTACTATTACTACTACTACTACTACTACTACTACTACTATATGCATATATTTTCTCGTATTATTTGTGATAGTTACAAAATGTTAGCATCATCACAATATTTATACGTCGTGTGTATAAAGAATAACAGAAAGCAACCATTCGTTTATCTATCTTGCGTTAATCTGTTTATAAAACTAAATATAAAAATTAAATTGAAAAATGTAGGCATAATTTATAAATAAATTAGTTATTTGCCACACGAAGTAATTTTTAAAATAGTAACTTTTTTATACATGGCATGATTTTTAATGAACCGCCTCTTAAATATCCCTGGTGCTGCCTTTGCTTCAAGGAGATAATACGTCTTCAAGTTGTCCCATTTCAAGAGCTTAATGACTAAGCCAATTCATTTCCATTCGGCCGTTTTAATGTCTTCGATGCATGTCAATGATTCTCATGTTCATTTGTCTTAAACTACTCATACATTATTCATTCAATCAATTAATATAAAATGGATTTCTGTAATTATCCGCTCATGCGTTACTGAAAGATGTAAAGAACACTAAAATGTACCTGCCGCCTCATTTTCAATTAATTATCAATTCAATTGGTTTACATACAAATATTTTTTTATGAAATAAGGGTTTGGTTTTGAAATATATATTATGGTATTTATGGGAATGATTACAGTACGAATATTTTGCAAATATAATTGAACTAACCGCATCGACAGTCATCAGCATTTTCACTGTATTGTATTTCTTAGTGACATATTTTATGTAATTTTCTGCGAGCAATAGTTTCCGTGAATAGTGTTTGTGATAGCTGTGTACATTGCTGGATTGAGATCCTCTCAAAGAGAGAAACTGAGGACGAATTACATAATAAAACACTGTACTATTGCAAGAATTAATCGTAATGTTACAGCTTCCCGCTATTATACCATTATTTCTAATAAATTATAGCTCAAAATGTCTAGCTATGATTTTCTCTGATTCTTTTGTCAAGCTATACAGTTATAGCAAACCTACACAAAATGGAAGACATTAAGTGTGAGATAGTTTATTGAGCTTTTTGACAGAATAACAAGCCCGCATATCCGCGGCCTGAATTCTTAACGAAAAGTAGTTTACGTAAGTCCTTCTCCTTGTCTTGTCGCAATATTGCTGTAGATCATTTTTCAACGATTGAGGCGACACTTTTAAATTATATATTTTTCTGGTTCTTATGAATGGAAAGCTTACACCATCTATGAACTTACGTGAATCTCTAAAGATATGTTCTCCCTCTGGGAAAAATGGTTCGAAAATTATCCAGTTGCTACTTTCTCTAAATTATATATATATATATATATATATATATATATATATATATATATATATATATATATATATATAAGAAACTAGTATATACTAGTTTCTCTAAATACCTATTTAGGTCAGTGTCGAGACAGTCGCATGGTGAGAGTAAGGAGCCGGGTTATTTCCTCAGGCACCCTGAAAGAACTGTAAAATAAACAAAAGAGGTTTTACTGCAAAAAAATGCATTAATTTCCAATAAGATTCAAAATCATTATTAATGTTGATATACTGGTTTTGCATAGGTGAAATGGGGCGATTTACAAGCATCACGTTTTCAGGGGAACTAAGTGTTCAATAGAAAATTAACGGTTTAGAATGTCTATTGTACGTAAATCATATTTTATTTAACTTATTTACATAAAATTGAATACTTATCACTTCATAGACTGCTTACTACATTTTACTTTCTTTTTGCTTAGCCACGAGGTGTCTGATTACGTGAAGATTTTGGTTCTTTTTACGATGTGTATTTTTTGACTTGTGTTTTCTACCTTTTTATATTTTTATATTTGTTTTTACTTTCTTATTATTTGCATTTTTGATAGTCCAATATCTGAAAGTAAACTGAAGTACTACTTTTTGATTAGGTATGTAATGAATTTTGATAACGGATGTTCCGGTTATTTGTTTTGAAAGTTCTTTCTTATACAAAGTTACTTTAAAACTTCATGTAAATGAATTAGGAACAGGTGTCTTCAGTCGACCAAAGTCTTAATGTTCCATGATCAGCTTTCTTCACACCCAGTTTTCCAGTATTTGCAATGTGTCCATTGCGTACCATGCTTCTTGCACCGTATTCCATTAATCCACCATAAAACCGTCGGAGGCCACGGCAATCCGTGCCGTGTCCAGAGCGCGCGCCTGTGTCGCGGGGCGGAGTTCGCGGGTCGCGCGCCGTCCCTCCGTGGCGCCACTGCGAATATCCCCAAGTGCTTCGCGGATCCGCCGCGTGCCGTACCGGGCGCTGCCGTCGCGCGTCCGGCCGCTGGCTGGCGCGCGCCGTGCCGCACCGGGGCCTGCGCAACCGGCCCGCTCCCAGCTTCCGCGAGCGGCGCCGCCGCCTGCACAGGCTCCGGCCAGAGGGCCCGCGCGGCCGCGGTCGCGGAGCTGGCCACGGAAACGGGCGACGGGTCGACTCGCGCCTTGTCTACGAGTTATTATCCGTTTACCTTCTTACGTTTGCTGATGATTGGAGAGCCGATGTGTGGTTACATCGGGTACCATCTTCTAAATCTTTGCCTCCGATGTGTGCCTGAAAAACTGCGAAAAGAACAATTAACGTTCCAAAAAGTGCTGAAAATAAATTATTATTATTATTATTATTATTATTATTATTATTATTATTATTATTATTATCATTTTAGAAAGATCAATAACGGAAATACAGTTTTCAGTTATTTACATAAAATTGAATACTTATCACTTCATAGACTGCTTTCTTTCTTTTTGCTTAACCACGAAGTTTCTGTTTCATTACCTGGCATTCCTGGCTTTTTTTGCACTTTCTTGTTATTTGCATTCTCGATAGTTTGAAAGTATTCAGTGTTATTTGTTTCTTTGTTAGTTTTTTCAACTCTATGTACAGGCGTCTATTGTTTGCAAAGAATTAGAAGGTGATGACTTCAAGAACATCTAATAATTCATTCCGTCGGTATTCTCAGCTTTGTCATGAGTGTTCAAATATAAACGCGATTCAAATATATTTGTTTGATTTCTTGAAACAAAAGTGCCACGTTGACCCAATAGGTATAAGAATGTTAGATTTTTGTGAAATTGAAATCGTAATAATTACAAATTGATTTATTATTTATTTCTTTATTTAACTATTATATTGAAATTCGAAGAAATTCGAATGTTTCTGAAAGCTCTCTTTTTGATTTTCGGACTTGACATTAAGTAATTTTAAAATTGTGTCAGTAAACTCTTGTCTTGAAGAAGTCCATCTTGGGATTTGAGTGAGACTTTTATCAATGACCATATCTTGTTTCAAAGGAATTAAATTTTTTGTGTGATAGATTACTACACTTTTGTAGCATTGTATAATAAATCATTGTAACTCCATTCAACATGTATTGCTGCTTATTGCAGACTGTTGAACAACTGCCATCTGCATACTGTCTCGTCAGAGCACGCCGTCCGCGCAAAACAGAACTATTGAAGAATGCGAGCATTGCACTCAAGAAGCAACCTTCCGCAAGCGACCGTCCCTTTTTGCCTGGGAAGAGATGCGCCACGATCCACTGCTGGCTGCGGTGGCGTTTCACCGCTCACTTTCTTGGGTTGTTCATAGCGCACAAAGACAGCGATTCGACACCGCAGACGTCTCCACTGCAATTGTCTACTCGCAGCCCCTGGAAGCCGGACCGCGCAAGAAGGGACGCGAGATATGAAAACATAACAGCATCTGAAGCGCACTAGCTGCTTGGCGACCACAAGCACTCGAGGTTTTTTCGTTCGATTGTTCTAATATAGAAGAGCTCGAGGAAAATGAAACTCGTTCCCCCATTGGGTGTTTTAGTGGGCTTACCTTCTCGCATGATGAGCGGGCAAACGTCACACTAATTGTGGACAATAGAGTTGTAATGTAAGACGTGGAGGAAGGTACTCGTGGCAAACGTTTTTGAAACAATCAACTTCGAAGGAAAAAAAAGAATTATTGAGTTATAAAATGGCAAACGTTGCACTTCAACTTTTTGTGATTCAATAATATTTCCAAGATTTCTTATCATAAACGCTAACAATCGTATCTATCTTGAATTTAAAACTTCCCCTCCCATTCCATTTACCATAACGGCTTGAAGTTATTTTCCATCTCTTTCACTTGATCAAAGATGACAATGAACAATCTTGGATGTGATTTGGAAATAACCCGTTCATTTGCTGAACTCAGAATAAGAAGTCCGTCTCACTCGCTCTAATTGTGAGACTCGCTCTAATTGTGTATTCCATTAGAGCTTTGGTTTACTGAAAATTTCATGTTATGCTGATGTTCGTGCTCATGGCGTCAGTATCATACATAAGTGACGAAACAAGAAACAGAATTACAACAATTAGATTAGATCATAAAATCGTAGCACCCAAGTAAAATATTTTCTGCTGCACAACTGTTTCTATACAGAGACAATACCGAGCATTCAAAAGGAAAGTAATATTAATTTTAACAATGACATTTAATATTTTATATATCACTTGGATTGTATAATTGTAAGAACCTGTAAAAGTATTGTACTTCAGCTTCTGGGTAAATGACCCCCCATCTCGATCAGGTTTTCCTCGTTTCCCTGATCCTCGCGCAAATGCTGAGATGGCCCCTTGTTTTGCTTCTGGACATAAATTTAACTTCAAATTAACTTCTCCCCATAGCACGTCACACACAGTCTTAACTGATTTTGATGTAAATAAATAAATATCACCCTCAATATTATTTACGAAGATAGACAAGTTTGTAGATGCGCTTGGGAATGTTTAATGTTTTCGCTCCGGTGCCGCGAACAGCCCAAAGGTCCACCTAACGAACAACGCCTATTTTAGTACTCTGAAAACATAAAATCGTCTGGCTAAATGAATCAGTTCGTGCGTATGCTAATGTGAAAGGCAAGTCTCGCTTCGGCATCGCTCTCAGTTAATCCATTGCCTCAGTCCCATGGCCCTCCCGGCAGCGGAGCTATGGTACCACGCGCACGTGTGTCGCGCTGTTGCAGCGTCGGAACCTGAAGAACTGGAATGGGGTGCGCGAGATAATTACGCTCGTGACCGCAGAGCACTTACATTTTCACGTGCAGTGTCCGTGATGCCGGACTTCAATTGCCTCGGCCACATTGCGATTGGAAGATAAGGCCCTAATATTACCGCCAGCGTTTTGCACCACCTTTCGCTCTCGGCGAGGAAGCACGCGTAAATCTGTTTGGGTGTCTCCCGCCCGCGTGTTATTGCCTCGCATTATCGTCACCGTGGGCGTGTACCTTTCAGAGATATAATGCATAATTAATGCAAATTTTAAATAAAACGTCTTTACTGTACACGTTATAGTTGCTTAATTTGTGTTTGATAACTATGATTGAAAGAGAGCTCACACTTTTAATTCGCGAAGCCTCTTTCATTACAAAGTAATATATCTTGTGTTCAATTTAATTCTAGTTGAACACTTAAACACTGAGGAATCAAATGCTTCCTCAAAGCTCCCGAAGAGTAATTGAAGAGTAATTATGAAGACATATTAACAAGGAATGACAAAAAAGCACAACAAATGACACGTTAGCAAACGGTCATTTTCTACTGCACTCTATAAATATTGTAATTTTAGAAATATGACGGATACTTATCTGCTCCACTCAATAATCTAATATTTATATCTCGGGTACGTCATGAATTATAACAAGTACATTGGGCCGTGGTCGAAGATGCTGTGAAAAGACCATGAAATCCTCGTTGGCGTGGTTCTAAAACTTCAAGATCGAGTTCCCCTCAAGAATATAATGTAGCATGGAACATACGTAATCCGGCCTGCTAATCCTATGTTTCACGTGCACCGCGTATATCATCATATTCGAGACAAATTATTTTGATCACTGTTACACTACTGTTACGGAAGGTAGATTACATCTACAAACTGCCTCAACAGCATCCAAACATCGTTCTTATACTGTGTGGGTACACCTCAATACAAGCTACTGTTGCTGACCGCTGTTCATCGACCACAAAATAAAGTAATATGGAGAGAGATTTGGAGGAAAATTCAAACTCGTGTCGAGCTATCTTCTCGCCCGTTGGAGGCCTTGCGCCCCGTCCGTAACCGCACTCACTGGACAGCATTCGGTCGCGGTGGGGCGCAAAGTATCGCGGCCAATCCCGGGCACGGCGTCGCCTAGTATATCTGGGAGATACGCAAGGAAAAAGTAAGTTATTGCTATTCACACTTTTGCGAACATAATCATACAAATGGAAACACGAGCGATATTTCATAAATGAACAATTAATAAAATGTATACTGGGAACACTAAAATGTAGTTTAGAGCATTGTTGCTTTTTGATACGGCTGTAATAAGTAATTTTCTACAAAGGATCGTTAGGAATCAATTTCACTCCCAGAGCTCCAGAGACTTTTGTATTTAGATTATCGAAAATCCTGCTCGTATTTTTTTAACGTTTGTAATGAGAGACGAGTCCTTTCATAACATACTAATACAGACGCACGTGATGGGAAGAGAGGGAAATGACGTATGTTCAAAGTTGCCATTCTGTGAATCACAACTGAATCACTGAACGTTTCAATCCCCATAGCACCGCTTTTTCCTTCCCAATCTCATTTCGTGCACTTAGCCCCGGCGTCCTATAAACAGAGCCGCGCTCTCTCGCATACAATCACATTTGCAAAAATATTTCATTCGGAGGTCAGAGGGCTGAAATTGGCCTGTCAGGAGATAATGAGCGCCACTGGACGCGTAACTTGGACTCTCGTTTCTATTTCCGGCAATTAATCGCGTGCGCTAAATAATAATCGGAAGAGACGGGGCGCGCGGTCTCCATTTCGACCTCCGCCGGGCGCGCGCCGCGGGCGAGCGGGGCGCTGGGCGGGGGAGGGGGCGCGTGGGGACGCGACGCCGCGGGCAGCGGCCGCCAGCACAAAGCCGTTCGCTCTTTGATGCGCGGGTTAATTAGTGTTTTCCGCCGTCACCGTCCCCTCCCCCGCACTTCCCAGCTTCCTCTGTCGCTGCCCCGACCTCACCACTCTCCCCCCGCCCGGCATCCGCCTCGCTTCGCCCCGCTCCGCACCATTCCGCCCCGCTTCGCCCCACTCCACCCCGCTAGGCCACGTTCCACCACGCCGTGCCACTGCGCCCCACGCCCTCTGCACGCTCCCGCTGCCCTCGCCGCCCTTGTTATCCAGTAGTTCTCCGCGAACTCCCCCCGCGACGCGCTGGCCGACCCTCGCCACCTTTTAATCTTCGCCTCCCCTTCCCCAGACCCTTGCTTGCGGTATCTTCCAGCATCACTCCTTCCCGCTTCATTGTCTTCCTCTGTTCTTCCTGTTCTTTTCAGTTAACTAATATTTTATTCTCCACCTTTTGCCCACAAACTTTAACTATTATCTATTTTATTTATTATTATTATTATTATTATTATTATTATTATTATTATTATTGTAGTTGTTGTTTTTGTTATAGACTCATTTGTTCGATTTCCCTTCTTTTTGTACTATCTATTTTTGCGTTTTCACATTAACGTCTTCTGACTTTCCCATTCAACACAACCTTCCCTGCAAAAGTATATTTCACAATGTTGCTCTATTTGGGGGCAATTGTTGAATGATGTTTTCTGCTCTCTTAGCTTTTTTCTAATCGAGATTCATTAGATATCTTTCTTGCGCAAACCTCACCCTAGGTTCGTATCAATGTCCATTGTCGTTTTCCGCACCCTGATATTGTGTATTGCCAATAGCCCAGTCTTCGGCTGTACTGTCTCGCACAGCCCTGCGTCATCGCTCGTGTCATATCGTTCGTCGCGTGGGTAACATCGCATGCTCTTCCTCCTTTTCCACTCGCTCGGGCGCTTCGTCGGGCCCCAGCACGGCCTTTCTGCCTCCGCCGCTCGAGCGGCCGCGCGCTGGGGTTGACAACTTCCCGCGCGCCGCCGCGGGCGACAGGCGGCGCTTTGGCGGCGCGCGGCGCGGGGCGGACGGGCGCGGAGCGCGTTGCAGGCGCGGGCGGGCGCCAGCGCGGAAAGAAACGTGCGGACGCGCTTCGACGCGCGCCCGCCCTCGCGCTCACGCGTCCTGACACTCCCACACGCCCATCACCCCAACAGCCTATCCACCTACCCAGCCGCACGCCCGCCCCTGGCCCTCACCCGCCCTGGTCCTTGCCCTTGTCCGCGCTCTCGCTTGCCTTCGCCCTTGCCTTTGCCCTTACCTTCGTCCTCGCCCGCGCCCTCGCCTTCGCCCTCGCTCTCGTCCTTGCCCTTGCCCTTGCTCTTGCCCTTGCGCTTGCCCTTGAGCTTGCCCTTGCCTTGACCATACCTTTGCCCTCACCCTCGCCCTTACTGTCGCCCTCGCCCTCGCCCTGCCGTTGCCATCGCCCTTGCCCTTGCCATTGCCGTTACCCGTACCCTCGCCCTCACCTTCGCCCTCGTCCTCGCCTTCGCCCTTACCCTGGCCTTGCCCTATCTCTCGCCGTCACCCTATCTCTCTCCCTGTCCCTGCCCCGCGCTCCCGCTCACGCATTTGCCCCACCGCCCCCGCCCCTGCCCTGTCCACCGGCGCATTTTGCGTCGGCGGCTGACGTGGCTGCTGCCGCTGACACGCCCCTGCGCTGCCGGCCGAAAGAACCCTCGCGACCCGCGCGAGAAACGCGCTTGTGAGTGCCGGAGCACCTGTTGCCGCTGCGCTTACAACGCGCTTAAATGAGATTGTTTGATCCTGGAAATATGACGTTTCCATTAC
The DNA here is from genome assembly GCA_038098605.1 of Gryllus longicercus. Lineage (NCBI taxonomy): Eukaryota > Metazoa > Arthropoda > Insecta > Orthoptera > Gryllidae > Gryllus > Gryllus longicercus. Next base: position 2,040,977 of record JAZDUA010000087.1, read on the forward strand.
GTCAATGCGCTTCATTTCAAGGGATTACGCTTGTCGAAACTAGAAATTGCCTGTCGGTAGAGAGTTGGCTGTTTTTGCATGACATGTGTGTTCACAACGCTGCGGAATGTTTTTTGGACCAGCTTCCGAATTTCTTTCTTAATTGTTTTGAGTAAGGTGATGGTAAACATTTTGACTTCGATTGGAAGCTTTAAATTATGCAAATAATAAACTGAATGCATCACCTGCCTTGCTAAATAAACACAGGGATTGTATACCAGTCATTTTATAGTAAATAAATATATATCAATAATATATGATGGGCATAAAAACATCTACTATAAATTAACCTATATATTCTTGACTTAAAATAATATCACTTTAACACTTTAACATTTATTTGTCTTTTTTTCATAATGAAGTAAATGAATTAGTAGGAATGCAATAATGCTAAGGAAATGAAATCAAATTCATAATTTTCTATCTTGTATTAAATACCATACTACATCAGTTACGTTTCTGGGATTAATTGTACGTATCGTTAGTAATATCAATCGAAATTATTTGATATTTGCTAATCGCACTTACGCATTTATGAAGCACTCTTGAATACTACAGACAGTTAGTCTTTTTATATTGACATATTGTTTATCAAACCATATCAAATCATATCGTTTAGTGCAGCTAACTTTTACTACTTTCGGCGCCATCTACAGTGTAGGATTCCGCGTATTTGGGGTCCCCTGGCGGCACCGCGTCCTCCGAAGGCCTCCGCGCCAGGAGAGGAGCGGAGGCGGCGAGCGGGCCTTGGGCGGGCCGTGGGCGGGCCGTGGTCGGGGCGCCCCTCTCCCGGAAAGGCCAGGCGTGGCGTCGCCGCGTGCCCGGGGCTGCGCGCACAGCCAGCGCGCGCGGGCGGGCGGCCCCGGCCGGGCCGAATCTTGATAGCGGGCGCCGGAGCCGCCGGCGCTTTGTGGCAATCTGCGGCCATCTGCCCATCAGCTCTCGCCGCGGGGGCCCCCAGCGGCGGCGCGGGCGCAACACGGGACCTGCTTGCGCGCATCGCCCGCCGACTTCCGTCGCTCATTCATCGCGCCCATTGTTCCTCTCTTCATTCATAACGGATTTATTCGCTGGAACATTCGCTATTATATTATTTTAGGACCGGCGACGGCTTCTTCACATAAGGGTATTGTTTGGCGTATGACGCGGTTATTATCGTCCGGAAGTCCGGGCGCGGGGTGTGGCGCTGCGCGGCTGAAGGGGTTGGATAGGGGGGGGGGGAAGCGAAGGGGGGGGGGCGAGGGCGGGGCTGCGGATGAGGATCCTCATCGCGATATCGACGATGCCTTGTCATGTGGCGGGCGGCGTGGCAGCCGTGCGTGGCAGCTTGCGTGAGACTGAGCATATTATTAGACGAAGGTTCACCTCGCTAGTTGCACCCCTCCTCGTCAATCCTATCACACAAGCCATTCCCCCCGGTTCTATGGAGAGCGAAGTGGAAATAGGTCGCGCATTTCCTTTGCCTTTTGTTACCTGGAGCTGTATTTTTTTCTCGATTAAGAATGTATGTGTATTGCTTGGGTTTTTCTTGTTTTTAAATTTAAGATGGTTGCTGCTCAGTAAAAGTTAAATATATCTGTTCAATAAGTAAATAATGCATCGTACCTACGTTTATGGAATATTGTTTCAAATTAACATGATTTGATATAGCATTACGAACTTACTTTTTAACAGACATGCATTACTTGTCTCCTTACATATTAAGTACGCATTACGTCATAAACGACATGTAGTTGGCTTGAAAAATAATACATGGCAACTGCTATACAGCATGTCCAAAGGATACAAACGTAGCTTTTTTGAAATGCTACAATTTAATTTTCATTATCTATTGCGGCTTTTATCTCTCTAGTATGTGTACATTTCACTACACATAATTTGCAGTAATTCACATTACTATTGTATACTCTTAGTCATATTCGCAACCCCAATGAAGTTTCAGTTAATTCCTTTAAAATGTGCTGTGTACACAAAATGTAGCCCGCTCAAATTTTTTTCCCGTTTAGAAATCTGCATTTTTTGGGCCTCCAGCTGCACGCGTGCGGTGGACGCCGAAGCGAACCGCGGCTGCAGGAGCGGTGACTAGCGCCGCTCCAATTGTCACTAACGGAGGGGCGCAAGAAGACGCGGATTCCTGGGCGCCCGAACCTCCTCCGCCCCCGCCCCGCCCCGCCCCCGCTCCTCCGCTTCCTTGCCCTGCCCGCCCCGCCCCGGCCCCCGGGGCTGGCCCGGATCCGCACCAGCGCCGCACCGGCCAGCGGCTCGTGACGCGCGAGCCCGGCTTCACACCCCCGCGCGCGCCATTGTTCGCCGGAGCGCCGGGGCAGGGGCGGGGCGGAGGTGAGCGGGGCAGGGCGGGGCGGGGCGGGGACGGGGCAGGGCCCCGGCGCACGGCGCCGACCGCCAGCCCGCGCGCAAAAAGACCGCCAGCAGCTTCGGAATTTGAGCAAGTAAAGAGACGGGGTGAACCAGGCTGGAACGGACGGACCATAGGGGAGGCGCAGCGCACAAAAAGCCTCCGGAGGAGATATGTTAGCACCAATGGAACGGTGCGCGGCTGCGGGGGAGGCGCCGGCCAGAGGCGGGGGCGAGGACGAGGTGCGGTGGATGCCGCGGGGGGGGGAGGGGCGTTACGAAAGGACGGGTCGACCGCGGGGTGGCGGAAGCTAAAGCGGTGGTGGATCACACCCGGCCGCGGGGGGCGGGAGCAGAAGACGGGCATCGGCTTCGGAGTAAACGGGAAGGTGTAACGAGGCGTGGATGAAAGACAAGACAAAAGCGCGGAGAACACACGAGTGAAACATATCAGAAGTAATGTTGGCGAATACACCAATCGTTAAGACAATACACCAAATGGAAATCTCGACTCAAAATCACTTTTAATGATTCTGTTCATTCACATGTAAATATCTAATATTTTTTGAGAAAAATATCCGTGAACCTCTTACTCTCATGTAGTTTGAAAGCTTATCTACACAACAGAATCTTACTATGTGTATTTATACTGTGTAACATTTGTATACGACGCCTGGGCACTACAAGTGAAAGAGGTGGGGCTGGTTGTGAGAGAGCGAAACATCAACATCATATACGAGGTATGGGTCCAAGCCCGACGCGGGAGTCCTGCTGTAAGATGTAGCACATGTGACGGCGGAGGCGGCAGAGTAGAAGGCCGGCGGCGGTTCGGCGCGTGGAGGGGCGCGGCGTGGGCGGGGGCCGACGGTTCGGGCGGGGGAGGTCCAACAGCGGCGCTCTTGTGCGCGCCTCAACGCCGGGCTTATTTTCTACAACGACGCGCAGATCCTGGGCCTAACACGGCCGATCTATTTCTGCCCGGGGCGCGGAAGGCGGCTGTACAGCGGCGCGGCGGCGGCGGCGGCGGGCAGAGGCGCGGGCGGAGGCGGTTAAGGGGCGGGTCGGAGGTGGACGGGGTGGGACGGGGACGGGGCGGGGGCGCTGTGATGGCGAGGGCGCGCGGTTCAACGACCACGCCTGAGCGGCGCCGCGCCTGCTTCGTTTCGCGGAAACCCGGACCGCGGCGGGGGCTGCCCTGGCGGCGGAGGCGGCGAACACTGGGGAGCGACGTCGGCCGACGGTCGGGGAGCAACCGGTGTGTGTGTTTTGCGGCTGCCGACGCGGAGAATGCCGCCGCAACTATCTGTGCAACTTAATAAAGCAACAACGTTTCCTACGTCGCAGATGAATATTTCAGCCAACAGCAAAACCGTTTTAAAATGCTTGTCTCATATTAAGAGAGGCCGCCACCGCCGCCGCCGCCGCCGGCGCGCGGGTCCGGGGTGGGGCGAGCGGCGCAGAAGCGGGCGCGGAGGGGCGGGGTTGGGCTCGGCGCGGAGGGGCGGCGGAGGCGCAATCAGGCCGGGGAGGCGCACGCGAGTAAATCATTCGCAGTTTTATGACGGAGTACTTCGAGCTCATTAGGGTGGTGGCGGCGGCGGCGGCGGCGGCGGCGGCGCGGGGGAGCGGAGCGCGGCTCCCCGCGGGCGGGGCAGCATCCCGCCGGCGCCGCCACCGCCGCCGCCGACGCCGTCGACGCCGTCGCTCCGTCCGCGAAACGGGAGCCCTCCGCCGCCGATCGCCGCCCCGAGCGAACGAAGCCCGCGCTCACCTGCGTAGCCGCCTCTTTCTGGGCCGAGCCAGCTGGGACCCGCCGACGCCCGTCTCTCGGAAAAGCGAGGCCTCAGGAAATATTTCACTCCTTTTGGCTGCTTTTTGGGTCGCAAATTATCCGATAGTGTTGGTTTGCTTTTAACAAAGTGTCTGGGAAGTCGTACATTCTCAGACTGACAGCCAGTTCAGCTGCTATTTGAAATTAATCACTCGTAGTAAGACATTACGGTCGGAATTTAGAATTATAAAGTTGTATTTCTTTTCTACTTGGGCTACTGTCAGATCGTGTGATCCCAATGACACTGAGGCTCAGTTATATTATCTCCCAATGGCTCATGACGGGTAGATATCGAAACGTTGTCGAAAGGAAGTTGTAGAAGGTAGGTTGTTAAAAGGTAGAACGAAGAGACTTCGATATTACAACTACGACTGTTAGCCGGAGAGGCAATTTATCGCAGGCGTAAGCATGAGTACGACAGGCGAAATAATCGTTCGCAAACCCTTTAGGACCGAGGCAGTTGCAATGCTTCCGCCCCAGCGAATCCTACCCCTCTCGGTTAAGCGTGTCTTATTGATTTAGAAGTTTCATTTTTCGAAATGGACGCCCGTCAGACAAACTGTTCGCATTCCCCTGTCGGAACGAGGTTCCATTCTCACGCAATCTAAGAGGAATTGCGTGAGACAATGCGTGTTCACTGCTGGTTTCCTTTGGAGCCGTTTCCCTCTCTACGATCATCTCAGTTAATGCTCGTTACTCATCTTATCATCATTACTTTTCAACACAAAAGTTTTACTGAGGAGTCTCGACGCCACTCATGTTGAGATTCCTGGATTCCGAACTTCGGCACTGTGCCGGATTCCTGGAAATTCATGCTATAAGATAAATAAAATAATTTCTCAAAATATTGCTTAGCTGTCCAGTGAAACTCAATTTCGTATAAAGATAATATTGTGTTGCAAGATATAGAAAACATTTATGGAGAGACGTATTATTGGTCACATAAAAACGCCAAAGTTTTTTTTTTTGTGGGCATTGACGCATTTTTCTTACATTAATTTATAGATCCAGAAAAGATGTGATACTTTCTCAACGCGAAAAGAAATAACAAGAGACGATTTATACCTAAGTATAATTTGGTAAAAGTAAAAAAAAAAGAACAATACTCATTCAAGATGAAGTGAAATACCATTGAGGCAATTTCAGATTTGTATTTTGCAGGAGAATTGTTTTAACCGGAGGGGAGCAGTTCATTTCGCAACAAAAAACAAATACGTGTAAAGCATGTTTTCTGACTATCTGGAGACTCTCTTTATAATTACTGGTAAAAATAATCTATTTCTAAACACATTTCTCCACTTCAATAAACAAATGCCGAAATTTGATATGTGTCACTTTGCTAGTGCACCGACGATATACTCCCTCCCTTGGACCGCCTTGGGGCCAGCGGTGCAAGCCGGCTGTGCAGTTTATGGCCGTGTCCGCTCCTGGGCGTCCAATTGAGAGCGGGTGCCCGCGCCACATTGTGAGCTCTTTATCCCAGGACGGCGGGGATTGTTCGGAGAGCGCTCGCGTCCAGCGAATCCTGCGTCCGTGCGAGGCCGGCCCGGCGTTTCCAAAGGGGCCCGATGCAGGCGCTGCGGCGCGGTGTGGAGCTGCGGTTGCTGCAACCGGGGGGGGGGGGGGGAGCGGGCGGAGGGCGGTGGGAAGGGGCGGGAGGGATGGGGAGGGGCGGGCGTGCAGAAACGCAAGCCGCGGCCGCGCGTCTGTTTAGCGCCGCTCTCGCCGTTTGGCCAAACGCCTTTTGTCTCGGTTAGCCGCGCACGCCGCTCTTTTTGCGCCCTCCAGCCTCCTAGAACGTTCTTAGAGCGACTCCGCGAGTCTCGCGTATCTAGTGGTCGCTCGGGCACCGTAGGTCAACAGGCCCCAGGATCCAGTCTAGGCAGTGTTCGGGTTTCATTTGAAACATTGCGGAATTCTTTGACTTTATCGACCAAGTGTTTGAAGGAAATGGGTTTTCATTCGATCTCGACTATGATGATTTGTTCATTCTGGAATATCATGGAAACATAAATAGTATAAGCGAAGTGGGCACAATGTTTTCCCGTCTTTCTCTTTATGCTTTGTTTAGTACTACCCATGGTATCTAAGATACTTAAAACCAGCCGGGACAAAATGTGCCCGCTTGAGCTACTCTTATTCTCTACAATTATTCTCTTTGTAAATGTGCTTTGAATAATCCTTTTTGTCAAGGGTCCGAAACGTTTCATTCAAAAATTCTTTATCTTATTCGTGATGATTTATGTATTATTAAATGATTGTTTTTTAATATTTATAGCAATACTGTAAAATTAATTAACAAGTCTCTATGCATTCCATCGTCGCTACTAAAACCTCTTATATTTTATTATATCACTGTTACTTTCGGAGAGCTCTTTTAACAATGTTTAATCCTAATCTGAACGCAAGATCCTTTCGATTATTTTGTTAATCTCAATTTATACGGTGAAATATAATTGATGTATTTATTGTAATGGATAATTTCTTTCTCTAGTCGAAGAAATGAGAATTAACATCTTTAAATTTGGGGCAATAACTTTCAATTCAATTCTACAAATACCTATCATGAGCCAGGTATCCAATAACGTATCGCACACTCGGAGAAGTGTACAACTCTCACTTTTAAATTTCGCGACAGTGCTCGCGAACTCTAGTTACCTTGCCCGCGATCTTGACATGCGTGCTTTAAATAATCTACGAAGGAGGGTCATAAAAATGATAAGTTAAGCAAATTGCGGTGACATTGTTTGAAAACAAGTTCACCGCGTAGTACAGCCGATAAAACAAAATTGTAATATGTAACACTCATGTTCAAGACCATTAAACTCTCAAATTGACTGGCGTATATTTCAAATGAAACTTTACCTTGCAATTTTGAGTTATAATATCAAAGTGTTTTCGTTTCCCTTCTCCAAAGCGGTTATGTTCAATTTTGTTTTATTCTTTGCAAGCACACGGATTTAAAAAAAAATTAAGCCAAATAGTAGGGTAATTGTTCGGAGGTGAGCGGCGTCTCAGTCGATCGAGCTGACGTTTCGGTCATCGTGTTGTGGCCTTCTTCAGAACTATACTGCTACAGTACGTCTCCGTCCGCAGAAGCCTTCGAATACGAACCAAATGGTAGAAATTCTTTCGTGTAGCATTTAATACTCCTAAAGTCTCATGTTCTGAAAAACGATTCAAGTTACTATTACCACGCTTTTCCCTAGACCTCAAGTATGTTCCTTTTTGAAAAATCAGTTATTAATCATGCATAACGGTGCCACATTTTTGCAATTAGATGCTTTGTAAACATATACTTAAGTGGAATGAAGATTTATGCAGAGGCACATTATTCCACCTGTTTCCCTTCAAAAGACACATTTTATTTCCGTGAATCTGTAATATAATGCAGTGATAACTGTTAAAACATGAGTATTGTTTTAATGTTCAAAACAAGTATATCTTAGTTGGAAGACTTGGATTTCACATTAATCTTGCTTTACTATTTCGTAACATAAAATGCTTAATTTGCTTGTTTTCCATTCCACACAGACTCGCGAAACTATGACATTGATAATGTCATAATTTGTCGAGTCGAATGTCTGGAAGACATAAGAGTGCTCTTATGATATTTTGTCTTGCTATGGAGTTTTCAGTCTAGTTAGTTGTCAGCAAAGTTAGAAACAATTGCTTAACAAAACAGCTACGTCAAAACTGGGGAAGAGTGTACAGTAATTGAACAATCAAAAGGAAAATCCTTACATTCTCTTTTGTCGTTCACACATTATCTTAATGGTTTTTACGAGATAAAGCTGGCAGTGCTAAGACCTGGCTGTTTGCAATAAAAGCCTAATATTTGCGACCGGGTATCTAATACAATTTCTCATTAACTCTCCACGCGTCCCCTTCCATTCAAGCCCGCAATTGTCTCAGTATCGGAGCCCCACCGGCGGCCTATTCCAGCGCGACAAGCCCTGAAACGAAGCCAAGGTAACGCCGCGGTCGTGACAAAGATATTACGAAGGTCGGCCGGCGCTGGTAGAGACGCGAAAAATCTTCTCGTTACGCCGCTGGCAGAGGCAGCGTGGCGGTAGCAGCAGCAGTGGCTTCGGTTGACAGCGCGCGCTTATAGCTCGTTGTCCGGTCGGCGGAGCGGGATCTGGTCGCGCGGGCGGCCAGGAGGCAAGACGGTTGTGGGGGTGAAGACGTCTGCCAGAACACCTCCGCCCACAAACTGATGGGATGATCTTGTAGTGTAATGATACTGATGATTGAAACATTGCATTGAAGTCAGGATTTGGGATGCTGGTGCTGCTAATGGGTTCAAATTCACATTACTATCTAATACAATTTGATGTATGTGGCTTTCATAGAAAACAAGATAGATTTTGAAATAATCAATTTCGGTTGTAATTCTGAATAACAAAGAATGAATAATTAAAAATAGAGAATATTTTCCCAATAAAAACAAATGGCTCCCATAATCATATAGAAATACCTCCATAGATTTCAAATTTTTCGATTTATTAAGGGTTAAGTAAATAAATGTATTGAAAATTGTTTGGATTTTTTTACTAGTAAAAACAAAGATGGTTCACGGGCCATATTTTCACATTCTGGGCGAAGCCATTTACTAATTTTTGCCCGAAAGGCTATGTGTTCATTCTATAGGGGCGTCTTGTAAGTTAACCTATTGGGTTTTTACTAGGCAAAATAGGCTACTTTAAACGTATTTCTTTACTTATCTAAAAAAGTGTGTTTTTAATTGGTTGAGCGATTTCACTTTTAATTCTTTAGAGGAAATGTGCATCTAAATAATTTGCCACGGAAAGTAGCCACGTCCCAAACATTTCGACTTGTCAGTCTTCTGTAAAAAGATAGCTACAGGAAAGAATATTTCATTGATAATATTTTTCCAATTAAGATTATTTAGCCAGAACACTCAATAGTTACTCTATAATTTCTTCAACGCCAAACAATGATAATGTCAATAAAGAGTGCCATAAATTTCCCATTCCCGCACGTTACAGATTCAGCGACGAACTCACACGCAACGCGTCTACAAACTACTTCCAAGGAAGTCTCCATTGCCTGAATGAAACGCGTTTTACCATCACATACATAGTATAAAAGCAAATCGAATTTATTCTCAAGTGCCCACCCACGGGGGGGAGCCTTCCAGGGAGCAAGGCGGGGCGCGACGGAGGGGGGGGGACAAGGAGGGGCGGGAAGGGCCGTGCCCGGGGCAGAGACCAGCCTCAATTGCCTCGCGTTTGTTCCCTTAACCCCAGGGCGTCGGCGTCGTAAAACTGTCGTGACGCGCTCGCATGAAGCAGCAGGTGAAGGAGCGTCACTGACCTTATCTTCGTTGTTCTCGGCGCCCGCTCAAATAGGTACGAGTGTTCGAGTCAATCGCCCGGTAGTAAACCCCGTTTAGGGCTTAGAAGCGCAGTTCGCTCTGCCGAGCTGCAGTCAAATTATTTTAAGACGGATGTATATACAGGGCAGCTTTTTGGTAAGCGATGGAATCTCCAAACTACTGTCGCTTATGTATTTATGAGTTATTTAAATAGGAATTAAATCATTTTGTAAAACTTAAAAAAAAGAATTAAATCAATCTGTTGAAATACGGATTAAAGAGGTTAACAGCTATAATTATCATATATTGTCGGTTTCTCATTTTCATATTTTATTTATTGGAAATAATATGATGCTTAGATCAATACTGCGGTACTTTTACATATGTAGTTTTTGACAGCTTAGATTAACCTTATAAACTAACCTAATACAAAATCTAATTACGCAAGGGTAAGGAAGCTCATAGAGCGCCTAATACATTGTCGATTTTCATCTCTACATCAAGTTTTGAGAGAAGGTTTAGAAAATATAATATCTTTTTAGTAGTAAACATTTCACATACTAGTTCACAAGATGACCGAAATGTAGAGAAACCATTTTTTGTGATTGGCCTCGGAATGAATGGCTTCGCTCAATTTAAAATGTCAATTTTTGAGAATGTTGCTCCTACATTTTATCAATTTTCTGTTCATGAATAGTTTCTATTTCAATTAATGTTTAATTAGTATTGATTTTTATTTGTGTTTGGTCATATGCTATAGTGATGTAATCTTAATACACAGAGGGGGATGCGGTGTGCACACATAGAGGGGGAAGGTGTGTGGGGGAGGGATGAGAAGAGGCAGAAGACAGGAGGCAGGTGACCCCGACGAAGCCCTGGCCATTTCCCGAGCGCGAATTCTCTATGCAGCTCGTTGCACCGGCCTAGGATATATGTTCTTGACGCAGCGCCTGTGTGTGAAAGGCCATTGGTTCCAATACGAGCGAATGCGGTTATTAGACGTCTTTGCTTTATGTGGATTCGTTCGTGGAAGGCCTTGCGTCGCGATGTTTCATTATTCGAGGAGCTTGTCGGAATGTTCGGATGTCTCTTCAGGTGTACGAGGAGTAACTGCCACCAGCGAAAAAAAAGCTCCGTAATAATACGGTAAAGCGTGCTGTTGAAAACAACGACGATTTCTTTGACGGCACTGGACAATATTTCAGCATTATTTTCACAAGCATTCAGAGCCGTTTTCAATATTTCAACATTATTTTCCGCAAACCAGTACACCTTAACACAAAGATAGTCATGAATCTACAGGTTTTCGACATGGTGAGTGTAAACAGAGATATGTGGTATATATCGATTTGACGTGCGCTCGCCATTGTTTGGCGAGGGGGCGTCGAGGCGGGTGGGGGCGGGGGCGGGGGGCGGGGGCGGGGACGGAGGCACGCGTGCCGGCGCGCGGCGCGGCCGGGGCATTGTGCGGCTTCGTACGAGCATGCGGCTGCCGCCGGCCGGAGATGTCAAGCGCGTCATTACTGAGGCGCGCGGAGCTTTGAGGCAGCCGCGCGTCCGCGGATTCCTCGCTCCCGAAAAAGAAAGACAAAGTGGAAAAAACGAACCAAAAAGTCGCCTGCGTGGCCTCCGCCGGCCGTTCGCAAGCCCTCGGCCGGCGCAGGAGCATCTCAAAACCCGAAGTCTCGGTTTTTAGGACGCTTGAGTGACTGCCCGCCCGGCCGTTCGACCGCCGCCCGCCCGCCCGCCGCCCGCCCTCCGCCGCCCCCGTGGCCCGCCGCCGCCGTCCACTGCCGCCGCTGCCCTCTGCGGCTTCCTGCCGTCGCCACTCGCTCGCCCAGGTCCGCCGCTGCAGGTGCCCCGCCATCGCCGCACCCACCACTATCATTACTCGCCGTTGTCGTCTTTGTTGTCATTGTCGCCGCAGTCGCCGCCGTCGCCGCCGCCCCCATCGCAGCACCCGGCGCCGCCCACTGCAACACTTGGCCCGCCTCCTCTTCTCGTTACCGCTGCGCACCTCCGCTACCTTCCCATAACCGTCTCCGTCGCTACTCGGCGTTGTCGCCGCGGCCTCTGTCTCAGCCTCGGCCACACTCCTCCCACTTCGCCAGCCCCCGCCCGCAGTCGGGTGCTGCTGCTCGTCCGGAACGCCACACAGCCATTACAGCTAACCGGGCCGTTTTTAATTTATCCCTTTTTCCTGGCGGTCCTCCGCCGTTGGTCGCCGCTAGCTCACGAGGTAGCCTTCGCCGCCGCCGTCGCGGCCCTGGCCCCGGCCCCGGCTCTGCCAGATTAGCTGCGTCCTCTGAAGCCGGGATCGAACGAGGTTTTCGGCAAGTCACTCCGTCGCTCCGCAGCCATTACCAGTAATGTCTCCGGCGGCGCGGGCCGCGGCGCTCCATTAGCAAGGGCGCGGGCGGCGGCGGAGGCGGAGGTGGTGACGCGAACGCCCGCGCTGCGACGCCGCGCGCCGCGGCGCCTTCATTGTTTGAAGGCTTTGTGCCGGAGCCCTCCTCTTAGCTGTTAGCTAGAATCAACACAGGCGTTTAATGCAAAGCCAATCAATCAGGAGGAGACGCGGGATGTGGGACGCGGGAGGCGCGAAGGGCGGAGAAGGGCGCGGGGTGGCGGGGGGCTCAGGGGAAGGGCGGAGGCAGGGAGCAAGGGCGGAGGACGGGTGGCGCTGACAAATGGGCTCGGAGACGGTAGCGCTCCTAATGACGCTCCGAGACACGGAGACACGTTAATCCCCGGCAGTCAGGCGCAGTGCGCGGCTCGGGGGACGACCCCGCCCCCGCCGTGTCTTGCGCGCGACCCCGCTCCCACAGCCTGCCCCGCCCCGCCACTCTGCCCGCCATCGCCCTTGGCGTCTTCCCCGCCGCGGCTCCCCGCCCCTTTGACTCTGCCCCGCGGAGGGGGCGTGCCGATCCGCTCGTAGGCCTTCACAGCCCTGCTCCGCCCCGCCCTATCCGCCCCGCTCTCGCTCCTCCACTATTTACGAGTTCTTCTCTAAAGCAATGGGCTTCACGGATGAAGTGCCACCTGTCACGCATGCGAGTTCCCTCTCGGCCCAGATCCTGAAATTGCGCTAGGGAAGGGCATTTGAAACATTACAAGTCCTTTTTTACGTAAAAAGACAAGAATATATAATAAGATCACTTTTTTAAAAATATTTAATTATCAAATGTACGGAATGTTGAATAAGATGGAAACCGTGTCCTACATGTCTTCCTCTAAATTAAAAATTAAAAGTAATAATCGATAATATCGATATAACGATACTTCCGCTGTTAGCATGGATACCAGGTGTATTGAAAATAATATTAGGGACTTTTTGCAGGTCGTAGCGTACAGCAACTTCGAGACGTAGCGTGTGAAGTCGAGAAAGAGTGTTTGCACAACGGTTAAGTCGAAAAGGAGAAGTTCCGAACTGCCCCACATTCCTATGCCACGTTCTCTTGATTTTGCATTCGTTCGACTAGAACCGTCCATCAACTACTGACCTGAAATATGATTATATTATTACAGCAATATTATATTATTTCTTGAATATAACTATTTTTGTATTTACAGATTAATATCTTACATGATCTTCAATCGTGGGAATATAGTTAGCAGTTCACTCTGCCGCCACAGTTGGAAAAGAATCCGATATAGTATGACTGATTGAGCGGTTAGCATGCGATATAAGTCGTCCGAGAAACCCGACGGATTAACACCATCACTTCAAGTTCGTGTTGGCGCTTACGCGAAGGACCGAAAGTGGTATTCACTAAGCCACTTCACGCCGTGCACAACTCCCTATTATATTTTCGCCCGCTAGGCGATAGTCAAGCGGTGTGCGCCGGAGTTGCTAGCCTAGCGGTTACAAAGCGTCAGCGTTCGCCGCGACGTCTGTGTCGGCGGAAGAAAGCAGTGCGGCGTCGCGAAAAGTAAAGTCGTGTGCGGCTGAGACGCGAGTGTCTTTTGTCTGGCGGCGGGACGCGATTCGCAGCGACGCGGCTACACGCTAAGTAGGCGCTCTGCAGTTCGTGCCCCGCACACGTGATGTATTCGGGTGATTTCATTTTGTCAAAGATTAGTAAAAAAAGGCGGACGTACGTGAAGCAAATCAAATGGAAGGAAAACGAAACCGAAATCAGGTTTTTTGCCTGCCGGGACCAGAGAGTGAGCTAATTATTGTTACTTACACCAGTGATAATTATTCAAATTATTAAGTAAATTTTAGTACATTAATGACACCATCGGCTACAGTTGTGGTTTAACGTAATAGTGTGTAGTGTGAAATGTTGTAAATCATTTCATGGCGCCCTCTCTTAGCTGAGGCCTACGATACACGTAATATGTAATTTCTCCACCATAAAATCAGTTTTAACCTTCGAATATAGTTTTAAATCATATATTACTATTGTCCTAGTTAAACATATGAGTAAAGATAATGCACATGCCCTTTTCTTACATGCTTCAGAATTGAGGATGGATGGATTTTGTAAGTTGATATTGTATTCAAGACATGGATGAATTTTTTAGAATGTCCTCGATTTCTTGGTGAAGTATGCCCGGAAATCACCTCAGCTCATCGTACTATATCCAGAAAAGCATTTACTAAATAATCTTTTTATAGAGCGCTCTCAGCCTACTACACATATTTTTTATGATGAGTTCGTAATGAGGCGAAGAATTCGACAAAATAACGAAAATTATTCTTTACTGTTAATTTTGAAGCTTGAATCGTTGCAACGCGTTGGTAGGTAAGGACAAACTCACCCCATTGCTTCTATATGCGGTCTTTGTTTGCTCTGCGTGCCGAGAACACCTGGTAATCGACCCATACAAAGAAAAGTGACAGGTATGGAGCTCTGCACGCCTTGTGCTTTGCGGGGAATAATGTTGTGTATTTAGATACAATCTGCCAATATGCGTCGCTCTTCCTATCACCACTAGGTGCCTATTAATACGCGACGAAGGTAGAATGTTAGCAATCAATATGTATACTAATGTTCTGACGGAAGCATTTCTCATTCCATTTTCGATTGATTTTACCGGATGAGCGAATTCTATAGAATAAAATTTGCCTACATATTGAGAATGAGATATCCATGGCGGTGTAGTGTTGAAGTAAAATTTTGTACGTACGATGTATCATATCCACAACTCCCGCAACTCCCGCAACTCCTTTCTCTCGTTCTCACTTATGTGTTATACTGACATTTTCTGGTGTAATACCAGCTTCTGGCGTAGAAATTATAACGTCATGTGCTTCAGAATGTTTTAAAAAATGGTACGTAATTTAGGAGATATTATTATAATGTATTCCCAGGGAAAAAGTTGATATGAATATGTATTCGATTAACAGCATGAGAATTTCTTGTATTTGAAGTTGACGCTGAATAATTCAATGTTCCCGTCTGGAACAGGTGATAAGCACCTTGAACATTTGATAGCGCATTCAGAAGTTTACGGAAAAAAGTTTACGTTTATATACTTCCTGAATTCCTTTAGATCAATGGTGGTGTACTCAATAAATGGCAAAAGAAATATTTTTGTATAGATAGAAAGAAAAAATATATTTTTATTGATATTTTAGGTAATTTCTTTATTTTTTAATTTATTTTCTTCTCACTTCTTGTCACTTCTTTCTCTCCGCTTTTTGCCCTTGATCATTCTCTTATTATTTTCTAGTGGTATTTCTAATGAATATGTTTGTCAGAAGACAATATACGATCATCAGTATAATTCTACAACTGTTACTTTTTGTAAATATGCATATTCATTCTCAACTTGAAAGCGGAAAAATATCACATGCAAAAATGAAAAAAGGCGTAACTTACATACTTTATTATGAAGCATTCTGAAAAAAGTTATAATACATTGATTTTGATAATTATTGATTTCACTTAGTTTTTCTGAAAAACGTTTCAAGCACTAAAACCCAAACTAAATGCTAACTCACTTCTACCAATTTACTATTAGAGTAGGTAATGCTGACTAGAAGGTTCGCCTCGGCTGGATGATTTGTAATGATTTCTTTTCGCTGACACGAGTTTATTTTACATTTCTGACTGGCAAAAGTGAGAACGTAATAAGGATAAATGAGGTATAAACGTATAAAATATTTATCTTACTGGGTATTCTCTTACAACGACGGGAGATGGGTATCTGCTTACTGATGATATGTAATAACGGGATAAGCATGAAGTGCACAAATTATGGCAAAAAGAAATTGTCAGTTCGAGAAATTGTTGTGGTCAGGAATATTAATTAATTTGAGACCTGTACTCTGAATATTTAAAAAGATTTGTCAATGTGTAGCTAAATTAGCCACATTAATACTAATGCGTTCGTACATGACCAGCCATAAACGTTTCTGAAAGATTCAATAACTTGAAGAGGAAAAAAGGTTTAATTTCTCCCATCTCGTTTTCTTGTTTTCCTTTCTAGAGGAGAATGTTGCAGTGCTTGATTCCCCTTCGCCTTCCAGTAGAGCTCGTTTCGTCACAATAAACTTGTCTCGGAGGCAGTATATATTGATTTACAAGACACCATTTCCCGCCACTCTTCAGCAGCGACGCATAATACCACGAATCGCGCGAAACGGCATGAAACAATCATTCGGAGACACTACGTTGTTCTTCGGAAACGTCGTTTGGTATTTGTCTAACAACGGTAATTGCAATACAGCCGCGATCGTAGTATTTCAGCGGCGCGCGGAGAACGGTCCCCTTCTAAGGCTTCGCGGAATTGCTGGTGACGGCGTTTCTTTGCTACTTTAGTTTTCTTGATGGAATACTCATAGGTCAGTTCAATTAACTTTAGGTTTGTCTTTTTACTTAATTTTAATTTAAATACGAAGGTGACTTAAATTTATTTTATTTTATTTTGGGCCAGGAAATTCATGTAGCATCTCAAAGCATAATTGATCGAAGTTTATAAATTTGGTAGTAAGCACGGAGAAGGTATCTACTATGCGTTGTCATACTCTATGAAAGATTTTTGGAAAGTTTATAAAACGCTGAGTAAGATATGAAAAGTTGGTGGAGAAATTGTGATCTGTGTAGGGTATGTGATATTTTATGTTGTTTTAATTTAGTTCTCAGTGAGTAATTGTTTGTTGGTTATATGCCAGGGGACACGTGTTATTGTTCTAAGAATTTTATTTTGAAAAATTGAAAACTTACGTACATTGAAGTCAGAGGCATTGGTCCAAATTTCACACGCGCAGAGCAGTGATGGTGTGATTATTAAATTGTATGATGTTAAGGGGTTGTCCAATGTTATATTGATATTTCGTTTTATTAATAGTTTCAAAAGTAATGACGGTTATTTCATCAGGTTGGGTGGCGCAAACTTCTCAATAGCTCATTATCTGGGTTCAGATTCAGATGACCTAAAAAGTCTTTGAGAATGACTTAACAATAAGAGCAAAATGACCTATAAAATTACTCAAAATAAGGGGAAAAATGACCTTTTTTAAACTACTCAAAATGTGTGTATGCTTATATATTCAATGAATTTTACAATTTTAAATAAAACGTATTTGTATAAAAATATATGTAATATAAATCTTTACTTTAAGATGATATATAATCCTTATCTTCGATATTCCAACCGTCAGTCTTGAAAGGGCATGGATGTTACCGAAGATCCATGTAATTTTGAGAGTTCGAAAAATAATCCACTGTAGTAGTGAATTTCGTCATGAACTGATGATACAATAAAAACTTTATTTTAGTGTGTCATTGTATATACATCACTAACAAAAACCACGAAAAGGAAACAATATGCGTAAAAATGGCAAAAAAAACGCAAAGGTCCAGAAAAATTACCTAAAGGTTGAAAATGACGAAAAATTACCCAATAACTGTACATTTCTATATGACGTGATAATCATTCATTTACAAGTACGTCTAGAAAGCACCAATGAAAAGATGACATGTCATCAGAATCCGAGCACTGCTCATTATCTCTGGAGCGAAAATTTCTAGTTTTGAAATGTTGCTAAATACGCTTTGTCGGTACTTTAAATCTTCGAGTAAGTAATTTCTTCAAATTTCTCTCTTTTCATCCATGAGCAGTAAAATATTGAGAGTGTATTGCAGATCTCAAGAAAATTAGTGCAGATTCACACTTCTCTCCCATACATCATATACGATTTTTATATTTTTGAAGAAATGAAACTTATCAAATATTGTTCTGTGTGTTGTAGCTGCAATCTTCCAGATAGGGTTACCCTCCGGTGCTTAGTAAAGCTGTTCTATTCAGTTGTAATTAAGAAACTAAAAGACAGGCGGTAGCCCACATTTTTTTGTATTATTCGTAACGGTTAATTGCTATTGCAATTGCAACTTATATCCTTCTAACTGGTTGCTGGTTGACTCTGCTTCAACTGCATGCGTAGGCTTCCGCGGACGGAGCCAGTTTCTACTCGGCTGCCCGGGAGACGCCGCGTCCTAAGCACAGACGCCAACGTTTCGGACGTCGTGCTGCGACCTTGCTCATTTAACATTTCGCCCTCAGGGCATTTCGCCCTGAGGAAGGTCGCAGCATGACGGCCGAAACGTTGGCACCCGTGCTTAGGACACGGCGTCTCCCTGACAGGTAAGTAGATACTACGTTTGAAGTGGTTGCGCGGCGCGAAATCCGCTGCTCCGCGGCGACCTCGGCCGGCGGCGGCGAGAGCCTTCGCGCGATATCATCGGGATTTCTTGGGGCGGTAACGGTGTGTTCCTCGCGCTGTGCAGGAGCTGCCATAACGGGAACCGCGTAGTGGCGGTGGGGGCGAGCGCACGCGGAGAAGGGCGGGCCCCGCGGGGAGGCGCGGGAGGCGGCGCCGGGCGCTGGGCGGGGCGCTCGAGAAATTGATTTGAAAAAGGAACAAACGCGCCCGATGGACTCGGCTAGATAGCGCCGCGCCGGCTTCGTCCAGCTGGCGCGCAGTGCGAAATTTGGCCGGTCTGCTTGGTCGAAATGGGGTTTGCAGAATTTAATTAACGTTCTATTGGGCGAGCCATCTTACAAATGTATTCAAGTAAACGTATAGCAAATTAAGAAACAAACAAAAATATACTATCTTTTTATTAACGTTATTAATATTTTATACTTACAGGATATCCCCCAGAGATACGCAAAGTGATTACTCTTTCTGTTTCCATCTTCCACCCTTAATTACAGTTTTCGAAATATTTAGTCTTGAGAACCAGTTTTGTCTTCTTAGTTTTAAAAACTTACATTGATATATTAACTTATATTAGTAAGTCTCTGAGAAACGTTTATTTAAAGGACATAGTGCCCGGTTTTTAATAAAATATTTATCTGACGCAGTGACAATAACAAAGTCGTGTTCAAGAGATTTGGAAATGAGGTAATGTCCTTATTTGACCCTGGGAATTAAAAAGTTCATAATTTTGCTCTTCTTGTTATTCAAAATTGGGTTCTCGGAACTCCGTGGCGGGTTGAGAGTAGGCGTTCGTCCCCCTAGATCGAGAAGCCCCCACTGCTCCTGCGACGATCCACGGAGCCTTCGGGGCAGCCCTTCGTTTTCGCACGTGCCGCGGGGCGGCGCGGGGGAGAGCGAACGGCCGCACGCTGGCCGACCCATTCACACGCCGCCCCCGCGGCCTCCGCGGGCCCAGCCGCCCCCACGGCCCCCGCTCGGCCTCCGCTCGGCCTCCGCTCGACCCCCGCCCCCGCTCCCAGCCTCCCGCTCGCTCACTATGAATGGGAGGGCCTTCGGCGGGTCGGAGGCTCACCGCAAGAAACACATTTAGGCTAACGCTCCTCCCGCAAGAGCGGCTACGTTTTCCTTCCTTTTGCTTTTATTCCCCCGGCCCCCAATGAAAGCAATAAGGCTGGTTAGAGGAGTAGCGAGGGGAGGGGAAAGGCCTGAAAATCACGCCGGATGCAGATCATTGAAACCTCGCTACCTTACAAAACGTGCGCGGTACAGTCGGTGACGCGGCTGCGTGCCTGCGTCCTCCACAGCCTCCGGATCGCTGGCCGCCGGCTCATTTCGCGCTCGGCTGCGCCCGCCCCGACGCCTCTCGGGGCCACTAAGGAACGTTTTGGATGCCGGCGTGAGCACCCATTTATTGCTCGCGTTACTTTACCCGACTTGTTACATTTTGGTCGCCGAAGATTTCTGTAATTTGCGAAGCGTTAACGAAATTATTGTTCGTGGAATTCTGAATTTCCTTTCTTGTATTTCTGCAGCGCAAGGAGAACTGCGATCGACCCAAAGATGAATTTCTAGCTTGCA
The DNA here is from genome assembly GCA_038098605.1 of Gryllus longicercus. Classification (NCBI taxonomy): domain Eukaryota; kingdom Metazoa; phylum Arthropoda; class Insecta; order Orthoptera; family Gryllidae; genus Gryllus; species Gryllus longicercus. The sequence continues at coordinate 2,060,798 of JAZDUA010000087.1, forward strand.
TCTGCGACGGTGGATCTGCCCACGGTGGATGTCGAGACTTATCCATTTAGAAATAATATCTCCAATGTCTGGGCATTTCCAGTAAGTTTCTGTAGGTGGATAAATTTCGTGAACCAGAGAGTAGTTCACGTTTCTAGTTACACTCGCTCGGCGACCAATCAGTATCGGCTTGCGGATCATACCGCGTCCCATCGCCATTACTGATCAATTTTCTATTTTCGACAGCTGATTATTGCCTGATTGTGGTGTTCCCCACTTCCTAAAGAAAATGAAATCATAAGTTACACAAATTGAGGAATGGATTGAGTTAAGATCTGTGTTTTCTTCATTTTAATTAAAACCGTGTATTAAAAATTATATAATTTTCTTACTCAAGCTTGGAAAAGTAGGTATTTATTCTCACTAATAAATTGTGAATCAACATTGTCGATGAAATATTTTTGATCACAAGTTGTACACATACAACACAGAAGCGTGTAGCAATATATTTCTTTTGTTATAATCGGTCGTACATGCAACGGATACTTTATTACATTATTAGATCCTCTTTCAAGAAGCCTGATAAATGAACTTTCTTAAGGTATTACCAGCTTTCTCTGCATTCTTAAATCATAATAATTTCTACATTAAATACATTTCGAACATTACAAAGTCTAACTGTGATTACATTGATTTGAAGTCAAAACCAATGATAGTTTTGTTCAAGCACATCAGATCATGAAGGTGTTTCAGCGAATGTTACCAATTCTGTCCAACCGTCGGACTCCGGCGTCCCGCGCCTCCCATTGGCAGGCGGTGGCGCGTTAATAGACAGCGCCTCGCGAGCCGCGCACGGAAGCAGTGCGGGGCACGACGTTTACGAGACAGGGCTCCAGAGATCTTCCTCCGCGCAATCTCGCCCGCAGCGCCGCGCCGCCGCAGTCCCCGCGAGAGCCGGCTTCGAGGGAGGGCACCGCAGGCGGTGGCGCGGCGGCGTCGGGGGCAGCGGCGGGGGCGGGAGAGGCGGTGGCGGCGGGGGCAGCGGGGCCAGCGGCAGGGCCGGGAAGGGCGGTGGCGGCGGGGGCAGCGGCAGGGCCGGGAGAGGGGGTGGCGGCGGGGGCAGCGGCAGGGCCGGGAGAGGGGGTGGCGGCGGGGGCAGCGGCAGGGCCGGGAGAGGCGGTGGTGGCGGGGGCAGCAGCGGGGGCGGGAGAGGCAATGGGGGCGGGGGCGGCGAGGAAGACGGTCGCAGCGACGCCGGCGCCTCAAAAATCAGGGACGTTGCCCGCACCGCACCTTCCACCTCCGCTGCCGATCATATACATACCGGCCCCCGTCCCGAGCGCGATTTTCTCTTCTTCGACCTCGTCCCCCTTCTCGCCCCTTACACACACACACATTACAACTTAAATGGGCGACACTATCACAAGTAGGGAGACCAAACGGGAGAGTAGAGAGTAGAGACTCCCTGCGTGGAGAGGTGAAACCTGATATCCGAAGAGGACCTAGAGAGAATACCTGGAGAGGAAAATGCCACAGTGTTTTAGTCAGGAGCGCGGCCTAAAATGAATAACAATTAAATGCGCTCTTCAAATTCCTGTGTCCTGCACTTGGAAATGTATACAATATAGCCACACTCGGGTCTGAAGCAGAGTCTCTAGTGTCTAAAGAGACATTCACTTCGTAATGAAGTTAAAGTGTTGTGAGATTTAATTATAGTTTCCTCACTTTGGAACGTCTATCTCTTAATTAAAAACCAATGTGTTTTTTATACATTACAGTAAATTTAAACGAATTTCCGGTTATAAATTAATCTATAAAACAAAAATACCGTTGCTTAGAAAAAGACGGCATATCGTAGCCATTCCTCGTATTACGAGCTCCAGTGTGTGAAGAAACCTCGCCCGTGGAGGCGGAAGAGGTAGCGCGCGGCGGCGGCGCAATGATTTATGAGCCAGCCGCCGCGTGCGAGCGCCGCGCGCCGAATTATCCTCTGCAAGTGTTTGTTTGAACAGTTGATTACAGCTTCCTCGATCCGTGTGCCCCGCGCACCCGACCCTCCACAAGGCTTCAAGTACCCAGCATCTCCGCCCCCCGAAATTACCGGCGTATGAACGCAAGCACGCGGGGTGAAACTGCTGGGGCAATCCAGCGACCGGGGTTTTGGGACTGTTTAACGCGGGGTCGCGCACGTACGGCTGACCGGTCTTCATCAATCTTCCGTATTACAGACTTAACAGGAGAAAATGTATATTCACCTTAAGTATGTAGTTAATACTTCTTAGAGGATTTCAATAAGCACACACCTAATAGAAAGGAGAGAAATTGTAGCTAGCGTCCATCACCGCTTGGATACTGCTATCACTGTTTTGTGCGATGTCGCTCATTGCTCTTTGATCTTTTTAACGCTGTTTCTTGAGAGTTCTTCCAACACTTCGACGAACTGCAATCTCTGCGTATTTCACCGATAACCTAAATTATAAGTAATTTAGATAAACAAATATTGATAGTAATTATTAATGATGATTACAGCGTTTCGACTCATCGACGCTATAGCGTTTGTTGATGACTTTTTTAAACCAAAGTCGTCCGGAAATGATAAAAATTATGAAATTAAATGTAACTGGGCGTTTAAGGTTTAAGACTGCCATTGGCCACGCGGTCCTAGCGATTTTGGTCTACTCTTGGTTTCATTTCTCTGGTCACCTGCAGGCGCACGGCAAGCGGAGTGGTATGTTAGTTGGGTAATAATCCGCGCTTGGGTACGTCCGATAAACTCCGGAATATTTCAGAGCAGATATGGAGCACGTCATTACAGACGATTAAGACTTAAAAAATCGTCTTGTAGTGGGCGGGGGACGAGGCGGCGCGTGGAAGCGGCTCCGCAACGACGCGTCCACGTGTCGATGGCCGCGGCGGCGGGGGTGGAGGGTGGGGGCGGGAGCGGGCGCGCGCTCGGGCGCGGCGGAGCGCAGCCGGGGTGACGAGCCGCCGACGCGCCCAAGAATGCGACGTGTAACGGCGCGCCCCGCGCCCGCCTTTTGTGTCCCCGCTTCCGCCGTCTCCGCCCCGCCCCCCTCCCCGCCCTCGCCCTCACCGCCGCCCCCGAGAGGACGCGGCCAATCTTCACGGCCGCGTCGCCGTGACGCCGCCGGTCGGCCGGCCGGTCGAGCGATCCGATCCGATCCGATCCGATCCGCACCCGCCGCCCCCAGCCCCGGCCTCGGCCGTCGCCGCCGCCGCCACCGGACGCGCTCCATTGGTCGGCGTTGGCCGCTTGCCGGCGCGGCCAGCTTCCGGCGCGGCGCGGCGGCGCGAGGGCTAAGGCGAAGGCGAAGGCGAAGCGGCGAGGCGACCGCCCGTTCTTTGTCTCGGCGCCCGCGCGAGGTCGCGCGACCAACGCGCACCCTCCATTGCGTCTGCGCGCTCGCGCCCGCCTCGCGCCCGCCTCGCGCCCGCCTCGCGCCTGCCCCAGGGGCTCGCTTCCCGGGCGCGTCCAGGGTAGAACTCGGCTCGTGCAGGCCTCAGTCCAAGATTTTGTCCTCAGAACTTTTATAATTAGAAGCGTTGTTTCAAAACCCGATAAATACAAAAGAAATTCAATACAGATTGTACATCGTTTATGCACCTTTTGACCCGTTTCATTACCCATCAAATCAGGTTTTTATCAAAACTCGACAAATTCTATGGCTTCTAAACTTTAGGTTTATCCATTCAAAATTATAAAAATTATCAAAAATTGATATGCTTAACATTCGTCTTACGAAAAATCCTCTTTTGCATTTATCAAGTTATGAAAAAACGCTCAATTTGTTCATTCAATTTCAAATAAAGGTTAACTTCAAACATATTTTGACAGTCTTCAAACGAAGTTACGGGAGCAACTGCACCCCTTTCTTCAGGTTGTTTTTTATAAAAAGAAATTTTTAAACCAACAGAGAGATTCCTGTCAACTGGTATTAAGAATATAAAAAACAACCTCATGATGGAGGTGCAGTAACTCTTGAAACGTCGTTTGAAGACTGTCAAAAATATGTTTAATGTTAACTTATGGAATGGAATAAATAAATAATAAAACTGCTGTCTAAAATTTTAAAGAGTAACGGTCTTTCAAGAAAAGACAAAAACAATAAGATAGTATTCAAATGAATACACTTTTGATTATGAATTTGCGAAGTGGAGTTTTTGTGTTCAAACGATTGCGATTTACATTATAGCTCCTACGACAAGGGTGTGAAGTTTCGATTCATTGTTAATGATCACTTGTATAGGTGAAACTTTTCGCTGAAAAATAGTAGTAGAGTAAGGCCAATCTCAATTTTTATAGTCAAGAAAAATATGGCTAGACAATTTAGTTGCGCGAAAAAGTATTTATTTTGTGCAATACTGCGGTCATTTGTGAATATTCTTGAGGATTGTAAATAGGTTTTACCGTAGAAGTTTATAATTGATCAACTATTATATTGTAAATATAGAGCTTTTTTTTTGTCCATCTTGTCCAGAACGCGAGGGCGAAACAAGTGAATTTAAACGATGATCAGTCTACAGTAATTTATATTAATTTCAACATTAAGAGAATATACTTTTTTGAGTTTATGGAGGTTTCACTGGCATATAACCAGTAATTGTCCAGCTGATGGGGTGCAGAAGGGTCTGGTTACACAAGTATTTAAATCCATCCTATATCTTGCACTTATAAAGCCAAGGCTGATTATTATTCTTAATTATAATACATCCGTACTAACTTCAATTACTAAAAATTTGTTTGTGTTTTTTGTTATTTGTTTGTGCAAGGAGAAACAAATACAAGAAAAGAGAAATCTCTTTTGTTTACATTTTATCCACAGAAGATTAAATAAGCTGTAATGCCTTGCGTAACCATAAAATCGCTCTAATGAATTCCTCGTGTTTATATCTCACATTTATTTTGCCATTTCAGCTATCAAGAGTCTTAAGCCACCTGCTACTAGACTACGTTAAAAATTCCGCCACAGCAGGCACCCAAACGTGATATACCATACTAATGCAATTCTTGATATTCAAATCCAAATTAATGATTCCTCGTGTTTTTACATTGCTAAAGAATGTTTCAATGTAACCAAAATAACTTTTTGGTTACTGTTCGGAAAGCAAAATATTTACTCAGTATTCGTAATGGACGATATTAATATCTCAGTTGGAGCAGCGGTAGGATGCAGCAGGCAAGCTACTTATCCCGTGTAGTTTTTGCGAAAAGGTTAATAGTATTCGCAGCAGGAGTGTCTGAAGATATGCGACAAGAAATGATGATGTAATTATCTCCGCTATTTTTCCTCGATAGAGTGCGCGTCATTCCTACGTATTTTACTTTGACTCGCCGGTTACGTGTTGCGAAGGATTGCCTAAAAACTATTCACTATCTCTCTTAGTGACAATTTGAATCCCCCCACTGCGTTGTCAATACAGTGGATACATTACCAACCTACAAGAATACTTCCAAACACGAACACACATTTTAATAAATTAATCACATATTTATTTTAGTTTTTGTTATTTAATGAATAATAGTAAAAATCTATCTCGCCCTTAATGTTAATTATAAGACTTGAGGGTAAAATTATTTGTTAAATTTAATTTTAATTTAGGATTTTTAATTTAATTGTTAATTATGCGACTGAAAGGTAAAATATACTTATTTGATGAAAGTTAAAAATTATTTGGTGCAGTCGGTTATTTTGATAGTTTTAATTCGTGTTTCATAGAATTAGGAAATTTCATGTTGAATCACATTTAATACTTCAGGGCTTTCTGTCGGAATTGGGTTGGGTGGGCGTTCCCCACGGTATCCCAACCACGCGAGACCCGCGCTGTGGTTCCGACGCGGCTTCTAGGAGCGTCTCGCCCCGGGCATCGCGCCTCGCCCGCCCGCCCGCCCGCCCGCGACGGTCGTTCCTGGAAGGGAGAGCAAAGGGCCTCTGCAGCGGCGGCGCGGCGGCTGACTGCAGGAGATACGGCGTCCCCAGCTGTGACCCCGCGCCCTGCGCACTTCGAAGAAGCGCCGCCGCCGCCGGCGAAGGGTCACAGCCCCTGGGCGCAGCGGCGGCGTCTTTCCTCTCGACAAATAGCCGTCCACTAAGTGCGTGGAGTGCGAGGAGCACTCGAAGGCGGCCGTGCGGCAGATTAAAGAGATTCGCGCGCGCTCTCCGTTTGGAGACGCCGACGTCTCCCCCACAGCGCCCGACGCCCATCGCCTCGTGCGGGTGCTGCGCTTGTGCCGCCCCCGCCACTGCCATCACTTCTTCGACACTGGCCGCCGGGCCAGCAGGCTTCTATCAAATGCGCGCCATCGGTCCTCTCACTTTCATTGTCCTTGTGTCTTGTTCCCGTGTTCACATTCCTTCATCGTTCCATACTTGTTCACCTCTCTGATGCCCGTTGACAAATTATGTCCCACGCCCCACACTGTCCACCTCTTACGTATTTCACTAACGTCAATTCTGCTAAAATATTTTTCTTTACAATCTCCGTCACCATTACTCCTCTATCACACCTAGATGAATGTGGAGTCCCGTGCAGTCATTTCTTACCTTTAGTTGTAATATTATGACTTCTACTCGGTCTTCCTTGCTTTTTTCCTTTACTATTTTGCGGAGACGTTAACTCACACATTCACTTTCATCTCCGTGATTTCTATCGTCTGTTTCCGCAAACGATTTTCAGAAATATTTTCTCTTCAGTCTCATCACAGCAACTGCTCTGCTGCACCAGTTGCAGTAATGAAGCCTCCGATTCTTCCGTTTCTTCGAATTTCGCAGCTGACTTTCCTATCAACTCGGCCTTCTCGCTCTCCGCCGCCACCTCCTCCGCATCTGCCTGTTGCAACCTCCGCTGTCCGTGTAGGGTGGAGCGGCGGCGAGGGCGGGGGCGGGGGCTGGAGCGAGAGGGAGGCCCGCAGCCCAGCGCCTCGAGTCAGGAGCCGGCGGCGGCGGCTAAGTGTCTGACCGGCCGGAACGTGACGAAGATGAATTAACTACGAGGTGTCTCTCGTTTCTAATTTCCTGCGGCGCGGCCCGCGGAGCTGAGGCGCTCCTCGCCGTAAGAAGCCGCGGCGGTGGCGGGGACGATGGCGGGGGCGGGGAGGGGAGAAGGAGGGGCGGCCGAGAGCGGTCTGGTCCCTCCCGCCGCGCGTCGCCCCGCCGAGCCCCGCCCCCCCCCCGCCCCGCCGGCCCGCGCACGCCACTGCATTAGAGGAAAATTGTTACTTAATAATGATAATAAGGCAGCGAGCAGCCGGCGGCCGGCCGCGCAAACACTCGCCGCACCTGAGCGCCGCGACGCCCCACCTCGCGGCCGGACGCTCTCTCCCCCCCGCCCCCTCCCCTCCCCCGCCCCTCCCCCCCACCCCCACCCGCCGCCCCGGCGACCACCGCCCTGCTCACGGCCAGACGTCTGCACGCGCGCCGCGGCTGCTGTTGCTGCTACCGACGCTACCATCCCGGGCGCCGCCGCCGCCGCCGCCGCCGCCGCCACTCAACCGGCCTTTGCGGCAACCCGCGTGGCTGAGGCAGCTCACGACATTGTCACAAATTTCACCATTCCCGAACTTCAAATAATCTCCTTCGTTCTTTTCGTTTGTTCCTATCTCTGCTCTTATTACTCCCAATTTTGCTCAACCTGTCATTAATTTTCTCGTTGATCTAATTTTCTTCAGGAGACTCGTTCTGCTATTCTCATTCCTTTACACAAAATTATGTTCCTCTTTTTCTCTTTTTTGTTTTTTTTTTCTGTTACCTCCTCTCCTCTTTATTATCAATTATTACCTTGTTGTTTACTTCAACTTAATGTTCTTTCTTCTCGTCTTTCCCCATTCTTGTCATCAATTTCTTTCTAATAATGATTAAACATTTATCTTTCTTTCAGCTCCGTTTACTGCACTCTGAGCATGAAATGCACCATTCTTGCCTCTCAAGCTTCGTGCTTTTCCCTTTCTTACCTTCTGATATCGTTATTGGTCGTCTTTTCCTCGTTTTGCTGAGTTCTCTTTCTCCTGTCCGCTGTCCTTCGCCGCTCGCGCATCTGCCGGTAGGGCTCGTGGCGAACGGGACGGGCAGAATGAATAATTTTCTCCTCCATTTTAGCAATTATTTTGAAACATGCCGTGCTGTAGTGTTTTTCGCCTTACCGGTTCCGTTTATCTTCTCGGTACAATCTTTAATTAAGATGTGTTGCCTGAAACCAAAATGGAGTATTTATTGGTGTAGCATCTCACTTAAGAGACCGCGACGAGGCTCGGCCGGCGGGGCGACGCCCTCGCTGGCCGGGTCGTGGCCAACGGGACCTGCCCGCTTCGCGATAAAGGAGTGCTCGTGAGCTGCTAATTCGTCTGATAAGGCATAATCTCCTCGCTTAATTGAAAAACGGTCCGCGTGAAAGACTTTTGAAAGATTTTTTCATTTTATTTGAAGCTGATATACAATCTGTTCTTTAGAAATAATAAGTATATGTGCTAAAAATGTAGAGATGATAATAATTAATTTGTACACTATATTTTATCAATTACCACACTGCAGATAAATGTTCTGTTTACTGAAAAAGGAAAGGTAGAACCCGTATATGATGGCGTTGGAGGGGAAGGACGTTTGCATTGTTTTCGAGGAGATGGATTGCAAGAGTGTAAATTCAGTTCCTGTTGGTACCTAATATTATTGCTCTTTATTAGGTAAATTTGGGGAATTGAAGGACTTTAGTTTTATTGGATACTGCGACGGTGCTTTTGCTCTTCTTCATAGTGATTTTCTTTGGAACCCATGTATACGTTCTCACCTACAGTTTCTTGTAAAGTTTTATGTGGAGATGAAACGAATAAAATGCTACTTACTTGCCTCAGTTGCTCGTAGATTTGTAAAAATAGATAACCGTATCAGTTGGATACATCCCTATACCCATTCCAATATCCATTGTCATTTACCTCATGACAATTTTATTATTTCACTTCAGATGTTACTTTTGTACAAACCTGTAGTGTATTAGGTGAGACATTAATACAGCAAGTGTAAAAATGTGCCACTTGTTTTAACTTCTGTCTCTCTTATTTTATTTTTGATGTGAAAATTAAACAGCGGAAAATTAAAATCTTATTACATTGTCTGCAATTTTTAAGGGACAACTCTTCGTTTTTCTTTGAACAAAACTTATGAATACCATCTCAGAAATTTGTTTCTTATTGAAACTGCTGGGAAGTCTCGACCAGCCCATTCTTTTTTATATAAAAATATGCATAGTACAACGTGACGTTCGGCAGTAAAGTCTTATTTATGAAATAGACCTAGTTTTATCATCAGAACTGCGTTACGATGTTGCCATTTAGCGATAACGAATGAACTAAAGCAAGCGATTAAGATTTATTTTGAATCTATGAAGACAAACTTTTTTTCATCTGCTTCATTTACCAACTAGTATAAACATTCGCCTGATCAAATGTTAGTAGAAATCTTACATTCCTAAATGAACTTATAATGCAAGTGATTGGGAATAAAATAGAAGGAGAAGACCGAGACATAAACGAAAGTTAAACGATAAGTTGAAAATTGTATTATTAAATTATTAAGAAAGTGGTCGCAATTAAAGGATAATAGATCCACCGATGGAGTCTGTCATAAGACAGAAAATAGTTGGGGAAAATCATATTTTTTTAAATATCTCCAAGTGCAATACAATACGTTTGCCTAACTCTCAAGACAATACGTTTGCCTAACCAAGGTTGATTAAATTTTCCCCGCCCCAAAAATCCCACCGGGGTTTAAAAAACTCATAAGAAGCAATGTAAATGCTTTATTTCTTAAACTATTTGAAATAATATAACAAATCTTATAATTTTATTGATTGAAATACACATTAAATACTAACAAATATTTCTACAAATTAATACAAACAAATTTCAATAAGAACACAAGTACAAAATAAAGAAAAGTGACAAAAAACAAACTTTATTTGTGATAACTCCAATTTCATAGCTACAAACACACACATGTACATAATAAAATTGCGGAATGTTTGACTGTTTGAATGATAAAAAATAATTTTTTTATGAATAAATTGTAAATAAAATATTCTTCACTAAAACCCAAGAACTCCAAATAAGCCAAAATACTTACTGCGTTTGATTTTTTAAATCTGCTTCTTTTTAAAAGACCGAACTACGTAATATTCTAGATATAAAAAATAACCATATTTACGTGGGATATTATAAGCATTTGTAAAAAACTCTGAACACGTGAATTAGTATTTCGATAAAAATGTAGAATATGAATCTATTAGCCAACGTAAACAGTATTAGGTAAATGCAAATGTCGTTTTGTGCTGTAGCGCTTGCTCTCCTGCAGCCGACGATTCTTCATAAATCTTTCGTCGATGGCACGGCGACGCGGTTGCTCTTGCCGCCTCTGCCGCCGCCGCGAGAACCCCGGCCCCAAATGACGCCGGCCCGGTCGCCGTTTCCGCTCATTTTCTTCTAATTGCCGGCCGCGACAGCGCGGGTGCATGCAAGGGGCGGCCGCGGGCGAAAATTGAACTTGGCGCGTTGCTTAATAAGCGATCTTACGCGACTAAACGGCCGTCGGGCGCCGGTTCTCGGTACCCGCGGCCCCGCCCCCGCGCCGCCCGGTCCCGGCCGCGGCCCCGCTCCCGCCGCGGTGGCTGCGTGTGTGTGTGTACGTGCGTGCGTGCGTGCGTGCCGCTCCTCCTACCCTCGCCCGCCCCGATTCGGTCCTCCGCGGGGCGAGCCTTCCCCGCTGGCGCCCTCTGCAGGCTCTCTCGCCTCCTCAAAACCTCCCGGCGCTGCCAGGAGCATCCGCTCGCCTTGGCAACCGGAGGGAGTATGCAGGCTGGCTTAAGTACTACCTTTCACGCTGTGTAGGTTTCACCGGCAGAAGGAACTTTTCTGTCTTGAATATCAGTGAACGTGGATCAAGCAAAATTATTTACACATTGCTGACAATGACCCATGTGATCAGTTAAAATATTAAGAAATGCATATGCTTATCATATTTTACTCAGTATCAACACTACACGAGTGTTTGTTTCAAAGCAATTGCTCGGAATGTCGCAGCGTGAGAGATCTCACCTTTAAACGAGATCGATATATCCCTTTAGTTTCAAGATATTTGATTTGGATGATATAATGTCTGAAAATACAAATATTTTTTCTTTCGTTTCTATTTCATTCATAAATTGATATGCTACGAGTAAATTCACACAGATATTCTATCGAAGAAACTAGTATAATTTTTGAGTGTTTATATTTTTCAGTTCGTGTTTTTTAATTCATAAACTATAAGATAAACGGGGAAAATAGCATTTACACGGTTATGTTTATCTCCGTCTTTAATATCTACCTCGTCTGTCTGTTGTTGCACTGTAAAGATTCCTAACGTTGTTCCGTATTATAAAATGAGCGGATAAGAGACGTATATGCTAATAGGGAGTTTTAGCGCCACGCGCAAGGTAGCGGCGTTATGCACTAACAGTCACGTGACAGACCTTGAAGTCATAACGTCTTACCTTAGGCCTAAGGTACGACCTTATACCTTCAAATAGTGCACGTCTGTGGGAATCTCTACGGGCACCTTACAAGTGGCAAAATGGCCGCCTAAAAACAGGAAACGTTGTTTTTTCCAACTCTAATAAACCAATTCTCGTGTGTAAGGCAGTTACAATTATTCCTTACGAACTCCACAACGCTGGCAAAAATTAACGGGATATGTTGGAGAGGTGACAGGAAAGAAATTCGCGAAAAAGAAGTTCAAATCATATCTTCGGGATAGGTTATGTCTTATGCTCATAACGAACGCTGTTTTAAGGTACTTCCTATATTTTCAAGAAAAGCAGATTCAAAATCTAAAACTCCATGCACAATGTGTATTTGCTGGTCTGTTGACTCGTAACGTGTTTTAAATGTCTCACCACTAGCCTACACTCTTTGATACATTATGCAATTTCTCTGTTCAACGCTTGAAATGCTTCCTTTGTTATAATGCATAACGCAATGTCACAATTGCTAAAACTCTTATGAACGTTGTTCATTACGACCTTATGAAGGCATTAGTCACGTGATCAATAGAGTTTAAGGATATCTCCTTACGCATGGCGCTAAAACTCCCTAATGTCTTGACGTTGACTGCGTTTTTGACAACGTACACGCATAAAAAGGTAATTTTCTTCAAACTTTTCCCAACACGCAATTTATACACTACTTATCCCAGCCGAGGGAACCCCCAAGTACTTACAACAGGATATCTGAGTTACAACATTAGGGCCGTTTCTACATAGTATAAACCGTGGGTTCCATATCCGTATAGTAGCGATTCCCTTCTCGCTAACCCAGGTATAAGACTGGTGCATTATACAAATGCTGTTAAACCAATTGCGGACCTATAAGGTGAATTAGCCCGAAAGCATGAATTAGCAGTATTGAAAAAGGAATTTTTATTACTCCTTGGAAACTATCCAGGTGTTGTGAAGGGTTGTTGGCACGACTTTGATGGTTCTTCCTCATAAATACATTTTAGGTGAGATGGGCGTTAATACGTGTTAGTATTACAATTCGTGTGGGGCGTAATCGAAATTGTAACATTAGGTTTGTTTTTAGTTAGACGTTGCTTATTTCCTTCTATATTACAAGTGGTGAAAGACATAAAGTCGACTTTCTAACGAATACCCAATTTGAAAATCAGGAAATCATTTCTGGATAAAGGCATTTTTTTGCAATTTGGAACTTGATATTCAGTACGTAAGTGACAAATTCTAGTTCAACCCCAACTGCATTGACTGAATTTGCGTATAAAAATGCATCAATTACGGTTTTGTTAAGAACTAAAAAGGATAATAAATTACAATTCACACAAAATACAAAATGTGTTCATGTACATTAAATAAAGTGACTGAAACATGAAATGCTTACATCTATTTTTGTAATTTGATTTGGGATGGTCATGTAAATGTCAAGGTCATTAGCGAGCACAATATCGTTAAAAATGATTACAATTTTGGCATGTTGACTTTGATTACAGAACTACATAATTATCGTTCTTGGATATTACGGATGGAAGCGTCATATTCTAGACATCTAAAGAATGAGTAGTTTTTGCGTAATGTGTGCTTGAATTTGATGCAATTTAGAAAAAGTAGTTTCCCAAATAGCGCTCCAAATATATTATGTAATTTTTCCATGAATAGAACAAGTGACAAATGGCGTAAGTTGATTGTCGATGAACTCTCTGAATTTTCGAAAATGGCAAAGGTTATTAATGTGAGAAAGTATGTGCTGTTGTAGCGCTACTAGTTTCTTTAACATTTTTTCCACGGATAGAGCAAAGAACGCTTAAAAAATGATGCAGGTTTAATTTTCGTGAACAATCTGAATTTTCGAAACTTGCGAATGTTAGAAACAGAGCGAAAAAAAATATGTGCTGTGGAAGCAACACTATTTTTTCTTATTGCAAACAATAGTTTGACTGTGATTATTTTAGCTTTGTAATAGTACAAAAATGTTATTATTGGGAAGTGCATTTATACTACTTCTCCGTATATTTTTTAATTATTTAGTTTAGGGTAGTATTAGTGTATTTTGTGCGATAATAGATATAATTTTTTTCGCGTTTAGAATTGGGCAAACCAGCATTCAATATTAACTGAGGAAACCGACTAATGACTATCTGTTCACGTGTGTATTTCAATTTTATTTTACGTACTTTTTGTATTAACAGATTGTAGTTACAGAATAATTTCTCACATTTTTTCCATCACCTACCATTAGAATTAAAGATCATACTCTTTTATTTCTAGTAAATCAATTTCGGGCTGATAGGTGTCTTAAATTACTTCTACGTGCTTTTTCAGCCAAAATATTTTCTTAGTCCAAAATGCCATTTCCCATCCAGCACAAACAAGTATACGAACTTTTTGAGGTGGATAATTAATTGTTTCTATTTCGGGAGAAAGTCAGGAAGTTATGATCATAAATAAAATTCTTGTGAACAATAGAATCAGTACTCTAACATTCGAAATCCTTACCATTAAAGAAGTGACTCAAAGACAAACGTTATCACACAGTATAATTTAGAATTACTGAGTTGTGGTAATCCGGAAATCAATTACTTGCAAGACATAATTCTTGAACTCCTTTACTGAACTAAAGAACTATGTTGACAAAACATTCAGCAATACTTCACCAAATTTAAATGTCATGTACCACCATTGCGAAATACTGATCATCATTCGTTTAATATCAAGCTAGACTTATAATATGCGACGTCATTCTTGGAAAGAAGAAAGTTAAAATCCTAGTGCTCCAAAGAAACAAATTACAAACTTTATATGATGAATAGCAGCATACATAATGATACGCATTTGAATACATTGCTTCTAAGAAAAAAAAAACCTCCCACTTAGGACGGTGGAAAGCGATGACACCGAAAGTTTCCGCCGGCAATAACAATGAAGCGAGGACTTTCATTTTGTAAATTTGAGTAACAAAAAATGAGGAAGTGTCTCGTGTAATGGTACATTAATCACTTGAAGAAAGTAAATGTGATTTTTCATCGAAACAATTGCCCACAAAAAGGATAAAAATGAAGCGGGATGTGCCTGTTTCTAGATGTAAATTAGTACTCTCTTTAATTAAAATAGTCTGCTTGTCCAGGATATTCTCGACCTTGTCTTGGGTGTCTCTTTGTCAAATTATGGACAGAGTTATGAAAAGTATAATGTTTTAAGAAAAACCATTAGTTCTTCTTTTGTTTACGTTTACAGGTTTCCGTTCTTCAAATCGGTTTCGAATCTGAATTTTAAATCTGAATTTCATGACTCTAGTAATACGTATGTATCCTCAATTTACAACTTGCGGGTTTTGAATCCACTCTTTCCTGACTAACATTTTTCTTAGTATAACTCCATCTCGTTCTTATTCTTCGAGCAGTATCCCTTGATCCATTGAGTAAATGCTGAGAAGATCTGTTTTGATTCTTGACATAAATACGGCTTCATTATGAGCAGGTTTTCTTGAGATCTCCTTCTGCAAGTTGTAATGGAAACAGCCGGGGTTGTGGGTTGCTATTTTGTTTGCAATGCTATGAAATCAAATCTGTATTTCGTTTACCAATGAAAATAAGTGTTCTGTAACTGGAAGAGAAAATGTGTAAGTTTTCAAATGCTGCCAACCTCGCTTTATTTGTTATATATATATATATATATATATATATATATATATATATATATATATATATATATATATATTCATCAATTCATCATTCAAATAAATATAGTAAATGGGGGACGAGGAGATTCCGGAGCTAAGAAAACGTACCCAGATGATTCTCTGCTTCGCAACATCTACGTGCGCAGGCTATACTTCACTCCCTACATCTCTCCCACGAGTGACATGCAGTTTGTATTGCTTTTTTGCAACAATAAAACAAATCAAATTACTTGTTTCTTACAGTGATCTCGTTTAGTTTCTCTTATGTATATTTTTTTGTTTTGTTAATTATTTTTAAACCTGAGCACTTGTGCGTAAGCACATGTATCTTGAGTACTCCCTCTTCTCAATAGTCTGATCACAACTATTGTTTCTTTAGACCTATGTTTCATTAAATTTGGTTAGGCCGACTTGGACGAATTAGCTGTCATAAACATATTTACTTTTATTTCTATTTACAAAGATCCAACTTCCAAATAGATGCTTAAAAAAATATGGACTTCCATCTATCATCTCTCTGAGACTTGTTATTTTCAATATTTTATTAAAATAATGTGTAGTGTTCGATAATTCTACGCAGATCTTCGACCATTTACGTCTCAGGTTTGACAATGAACCATAGAAAATCTGGATCTTCCTGCAAATATTGTAATGCAAGCGGGTTTCACATGCCATTCCTGCCGATCTTACGTCGTGTGTACGTATTAAAGGACTATATGTAATAATTGCAGGGGCGGATCATGCCCATCATTTTTTGGAGGGAGGGCATCACATATTTTTGTTAAATAATAATTATATTTGTCATTATATTGTATATTACTTGTGTAGTGTTTAGATGATAATATACAATATTATTATTTAAATAATTACGTACAAGTAATTCCAAAATAAATATTTAAATCAATTTTGCCAAATAAAGGGAGGTAACAAACGAAAACGCAAGGCCTTTTGGGGCGACAAGGCCCCATTGTCGCCCCTCCCCCTGGATCCGCCTCTGAATCATTGAGGAGCATTGTTCTTGCAGCGAACACTCAAGACAGCGTTCGACACGACACGTCAACAGATCCATACGTCTATCGAGCAACAGGAGCTAATGAGTTGTGGCAGGGGATGACGTCCTGACGGGTTCGGAGTGAGGGGGTGAAAACGGCACAGCCAGCCGTACGGGCTTTCAGGGAAGTTCGGAGAAGTTTCGGAGGTGAAAATGTGGCGACATGAAAATTGGCCCTTACTCTTCGTTCCCAGTATTTCCAACAACGCACGATTAGGGTCGAGTATAGTTTGTAAATACAGAAAAAAACGTTCTGTTATTTCTAGCCAAATGTGCGACCACCGTTATTATTGCCCTGCCCTTTTCCTTCCGACTGATGTTATCGTCGTTTCCATCATGAAAATTGTCTTTCACTCTGTGGTAGCAGCTTGGAAGCGGTTTAGTGGTCGCCCGTGTTGACTCGAAAGAGAGAAAACAGGATTTAACTTTATTTTTCTTCTTCATCTTCTTTTTCTTCAGATTTTTATGCATTTATTTCACTAAACAAGATATAGGGTAGACACATTTATCCAGATATTGAACCTGTATTGAAGTTGCATGAAGTGAAATAAAATTCGAATCCACCTTTGTGTCGGTTGTGGGTTATGTAGTATTAAAATGAAAACATAAAATATCATATAATTACTCTATTATGAAAAGTTAGTTTATGTCTTATACTTCAGTTCTTCAATTCAGTCTAGTTCTTATGTCGTCTGTGTCAGCATTCAAGAATGAAACTACTATTAGATTCTAAAAGTATTCTCTGAAGTGTATATTACTTCATTACATATCAACACTGAGCAGTAAAAAAATTGAAAAATGTTATCGAATTTTGATAAAGTTCTCCTTCGGATTTAATTGTACTCTATCTCAATTCTTTAAAGTATTCTTATCTATGAGTTTCTGTGGTAGAAGTATTTTTATTCATTTCTAGTGTGTGAATGTGTGTGTGAATCATATATGTGTAGAAGCATGATTAATACTGTTTCGCTTCCCCGCAGAGAAGAAAAAATACTCCTGCGGCTGACGGGGCGTCGATGTACCCATTCGCTCGTACTGCCAGCAGGGAGACATTGTAGGCTACTGAGTTGCGAGTAGTCTGAGGAGCGCAGAAATACAAAACTGTAAATAATTCGTAAACGTATGAAGAGTACTGGGAACTCCTCTGCTAATATTGGATTATGTTTAAGACGCTTTTTAAATGTGCATTTATGAGACATCTTTCCATTTTCTCGATTCTTTCTCAACTTACCCACCTCTCCAATGGATTGAAATCTGGCGGACTATCAGGATATTTTTTTTTTCCAAATCGATTTCGATCAATTTCTTTGTTTTTGCCTTTTTCTTGTTTATGAGCAACCTCTCAGCATCAAATTTTCGTGCGTGCACCCATCAGCCCCTCTTTGGCTGCCGGTCGCGGTGTCTTAGCCATGCCGTGGGGCTCGGGGCGCGTCGCAGCCGCCGCCGCCGGGGGAGCTAGCGTCCAGGGCGCCGCGGCGGGCCGGCGTGCTCGCGCCGCGATCAATGCGTGTAAAGTCCGAGTCGCGTGCGAGGTGCACGGCCGCTCGGTTACGCCACGCGTGTGCGGGAGGAGAGCGCCGGCGTCTCGCCTCGCGACGTGACGCGCGCGCCGGGCAGTGGCGGCACCGGGGGCGTCGCACGGCCACGTCCAAGGCAGCGAGGGCGTCGCCACCGCCGAAGTTCGACGGGCCCGGTATCGACGCCAGGTTGGGGCGACGTGTGACAAATGTGCGGGTCGCGCGCCGCCGCCCCCGCCGCCGAGCCGCCCCCGCCGCTCGCCCCCTGCCGCTGCAATTAGTGCGCGCACGCCAACGGCTAATTAGCCGCTTTCTTCGATCTGGTGGCGGTGATCGCTCGCGCCGCCCGCACCTTGGCCGCCGCCCCCGCGCTGCCACACGCCGCTCGCCCCCCTCGTGCGCCCCTCTCGCCCCCCCGCCGCCCCCTCGCTTAGCCCCGCGTCCGTCTTGCTGCTCGGGGCGTTCATTGCCTTTACTGGTCACTCGCTCCTTTTCGGGTTAGCATTCGTCCGTTCAAGTAGCAGGCTATTCACGGTCATTTCTTGCATTGTTTCCCTTCATTCTACTACCTTCTTCTTTCTTAGAGATCGGCTTGTTCCGTGTCACGTTTTTGGTTATTTCACTGTTGTGCACCAAATTTAGAGTACGTACTGAACTACAGTATCTTGTTTTTACCTGATTGTTTGCCAATCGTCTAATCAAACACCTTTTTTGAACTTTTTACTGTACTCGTGTCGTTTTTTCATACTCTGCTTGCATATTAGGTCTCACTTTTCTCCAGCTACCCTCCAAATCAACATTCTCACACAATTGAGTCGTTCTTCTAACGTCTTATTGTATTTCTTAACTTTTGATGAGTTAGAAAGAATTGTGTAGCTTTGTCATAGAAATCATATTACGCTTGGCCAAGGGAAGTGACTCTTTCGAAATACGAAACTATAAAAAGTGTCTTACAGTTCATGAAGTATGAATGAAAGCTTCTGAATTGTCTGACAGACTGCCCTTATATATTGGAACATCTTTCGGTATTCACGTGTTTGTAGTACAATATAGAATGTGGATCTGCGACATGTACACAGATTCGTTTTTCGCCTATATATATATATATATATATATATATATATATATATATATAACTCATCAAAAGTTAAGAAATACAATAAGACGTTAGAAGAACGACTCAATTGTGTGAGAATGTTGATTTGGAGGGTAGCTGGAGAAAAGTGAGACCTAATATGCAAGCAGAGTATGAAAAAACGACACGAGTACAGTAAAAAGTTCAAAAAAGGTGTTTGATTAGACGATTGGCAAACAATCAGGTAAAAACAAGATACTGTAGTTCAGTACGTACTCTAAATTTGGTGCATATATATAAATATATATATATATATATATATATATATATATATATATATATATATATATATATAATCTCCTGTCGTTACGTACACGATATAAAAGCTCATCAATTGTTTTCACAATTTTTGTCAGCCTGTCAGGCGTAATCTTTGGATCGTCTGAACCGATTTAAATGCAGTTTCTACTGAAATGTGGAGTGTTTTGTGGGGAATAACTTAGGATATTTTTTCAAATTATTATTTTCTCTGATATAAATATATATTATATAATTTTCTACGAAATGCATTTTGATTTATTCCAATATATAATGTAGGTTTATAGTAATTGAAGGTCAAGATTTTTTGGGTCGTTTTCCGGGAATATGCCTGAAACTGTTTACCGTAACGGTGGTGGTAGCAACAATGACCGTAACGAACATCGCAGGTAGGGTGGGGTGGGATAGGGCAGGCCAGAGAAGGTGGGATGATTACGATTAATATCCGGGCAAAATTAAATATCCGGGCAACGCAGAATATTTCAGCTAGTATTATAAAATGTTCTTCAATTTACCCTGTCTGACGTCAGTAGTCCTCCGTTTTCCAGTACAAATGTTCTGGAAATTACGTAGTGGACGTCGGAAGTTCTTTTCGGGGGATTTTTAGAAAACAGATTCTCAATGTGAAATCTCGGTAGATCTCCGTATCCATTCCTTTAGTGGCTACGGCCCATTTTTTTAACATGATCTTTTCAATGCAAGTGTGGCACAATGTATGCTTAATTGACATATCTTGTCGGCGTACCTATCAAATGGCACGCAAGCACATTATGTCTATCGATTAACCATCGTAACAGATTATTCTGTTCTCTGTTCTAGTTAACTTCGCGCGCTCAGTGTACTCAGAACTAGGAAGTTGTACTTCATGAAATAGCATTATTTTTTATTTCTTTAATCAATGTTTTTTTCGGCTCTTAGTATTACACAAATATGAGATTTCGTTATTTTAGACAATTATCGCATTTTTAATCTTATAGGATATCTTAATATTTAGAAAGTAGTGGAAATGATAATTACGCATATTTCTCAGAAGCAAACTGAAATTTCCACATTTTCATTTACAGTGAAAGAAAAAATATTAAGATGTGAGAAAAGTTATAATTTTGGCGTTTTAATTTTTGTAATTGTTATGTTAAGAGGATATGTAATGCTGTTCACATAGGCAGGAAGTTTATGTAAATGTACCAGTTTCAATCACTCTTTGTCCCTATATGAAAGTATTTCGTAAAACATTGTAGGAAAACTTATTCAGCAAAACTCAGTTATGTGATTACTGAGCGCATTGAATTCTAAGTACACACTAAAAGATATTTCGTTTAATTATACAATGTGTAAATCCGACTCCTCGGAATATTTTAAATTTTCCCTAAATTTAGTAAACCCGTTCTTATTTCATCTCCATGTGTTTCCACTCTATTCCAGACTCTTCCAAATAATTTTATGCGCTTTGGCCCGCTTTTATTACAGTTCACTAGGCGTAAGATATTATACGGACAATAGGAACTTAACTTTCTGTTAATCTGGCAAAAGATTTTTAATATTTTGTGGACACCCTGTACACGGATTTATAGCGTACAATAATAATATATCCGTAGATTCTTTTGAGTAAATGATCAACCGGATTTTTTGGTGAAAATCTTAAATAATGACAAGAGACAAGTGATATGAGATTTTTAAACACATAGTTAAGTTTCTTAGAATAAACGGATTTAAGAAATATTTAGTAATCATTTCATTAATGAAAACGCATGAAATTATGCAAAAGAAGTAGTAGGTGTGATGACTTGAGTTACGCTAAGTTTGTTTTATTTTAGAACGTATGTTGAAGGTAACCTTGCAAAAAGTGAAGCATTAACTGAATATCCAGTCTATATTAGTATTACCCGATCAGATCTCCTTATTAATTATGTGGTAGATTTGTCCGGACTGCTTACTTGATATAGAGCTGTGGTGCCTCACGTAGAAGCCGCAACTGAAGCATCGACATGGGCTGCCTGCGCAAGCAATAGCAGCACCCCTCCCGACTGTCGGCCGACCTGGCATTGATTGGCCGGCTCCACCATTTAGCTGCTTTGGGTGGCGGGAACGGCCTACAGCCAGACCATCGATCGACGTCCGAAAAATCGAGCCCCTTGCATCGACTAGCGTCCGTCGCCCGCCTCCCTACTGCCTATCCTCAGGCGTCATCCATTCAACGCCAATGCTTCCCGGCAATCGCCTCCATCGTCCCCAACCTCCGAAATGTCCTCAAAACCTACACCTCCCCCACTCCCACCCACAACCACCCCCCTGCGCACCCACGCCGCTTCTGCCCTCCTCGCAGCCGTCGCCCTCCCCCGCCGCCGTCCCTTCTCGTCCGACGCGGTTGGGCGACCGTAGGCAGCGGCGGCTGATTCCAATCTGCAGACGCGGGAAGAGATCGTGGACGCGATGAAATGGTCCACTGGACGAAAATGAGTTCTGGGGTTTTCTGTCGCTCGATTTCCTCGAACGGGCTCTCTAGCGATACCGTCTTGAAAGGTGAGCCCGTAACCGTTCACAAAAAGGCCATACGAACGTCAGAGAACGCTCCGGCCAATCACAAAAACATTTAGGACCGGATGTTGCTCTGGAAACAACTGCGACAATGAAACCGCGTGGGGTTGTAAACAGAATTACTCATTTATAAGCATAACGTTGGATTGAGTGAAACCGGATTCAGGTTTCTGTAGCCGTGTATTCGGCTTTCCTTTTACAAAATATTAAACTGTAAACTGAAAGATAGAATTTTTAAGCTAACTTTTAATTTTATGTCACATTATAGTGTGCCACAAACTTTTATAGTTTCTTTTAATATAAAAAATATTTTGTTATGTGAAAGAGCGTAGGACAAACAATTATGAACCGTTATTAAATGACAAAGAACTCTTTTATATTTTGTCTGTTTGAAAGGGTTTCTTCGATAAGATAGGACATAACGATTTATTATCTTCACACTTATTTTAAAATATTTTTCATATAAATTATTTTTCATGAATGTAAACTTGAAATCTCTGAAAGCTGCAGCCGAACGGATAGCCAGTAAATTAAGAGACACTTTATTTATGACAAGAACGACTCGAGAACCACTGTTTTGCATGATATTAAAAAGATATCACCGAATAAGAGTATAAAAAATGTACACTTAATTACATTTCTAGTATAAACACAGCGTTAGAGAAAATTGTTATCTAAACGTATGTTCTAAATTTCTTCCTAAGCTTGATTATCATTTTTCAAATTAGTGCTGTTTTATTTTTATAGGACATTGGCGACAGAATTTACAAATTTCAATGGCAGTCTTGAAAACATTCTCATTTTAGATCGTTCATGTTTAGATAAGCATCTATATCTTCTGAATACATTACGAACTACATCAATGTGAGTTTTCAATGAACAGAAACTCATGTAAAGCTTACACGTTTAGAACCTTGTTGCATAGCCCTGTTTAGACAATAATAAATTACAAAAACTACAATAAATTTTTAAAAACATTGTCTCTGGTTCACGCATGATGTTGTAACACCCAAGACGAAAATGTGTTGGTGGACACACACAAAGAGATGGATTCTCGTTGAGACTGTGGAGTATCATTCTCCTATGCCACAACATGATTCGTGGTGTTTTTACACCAAGTTTTTGCTGTGGCGATCTGATGCAATACCCAAAGGAACGTGAGTGGCCGTACGCAAAGCACAAGCAAGCACTCCAGACATCCCCGTCCCCGTCACCGCTCGCCCGCTCGCCCCTGCCAGCAGGTGGGGCATCCGACCGCAGCCACTACAATGGGACGCGGTTTCTTTCAATGGAGCGCTCAGGTTCCTAAGGAGAGGGCAGATGGGTCAAAATGGTCATATTGCATCGCATTGTTTGCCCTTCATCGATTCGATTCGCACAGCAGCGCCCTAGATTGACAACTCCTTTAAAACGTTTGAATTAAATGATAAATCTTGCGGAAGAATGTTATTATTGTCGCGCCGAATTTTCACAATCAAGATAAATGACACCAATGTTAGTTGTAACTCACTTATAGTCGTGCGTCAGTTTAGTACATATTTTAGGAAAATACAGCATGTTCGTTCCAGAATTTGCATAAACAAACTTGCGCACTTGACACCCTGCTAGAGTCCAAGCATTTATTAAATTAAAAATTATATCCATAAAAATTATTTGCAATAAATACTTCATTTTCCACAGATAATGTTTTGCTGTATTAGCTGAAACACTATTGAATAAAATCACGCAAATAACCTTCTTTCCTGCTTCTGAATATTTTTCATACTCAGACGAGATTTGAAGCAATGATGAAATATTGCTTTTGGCGCACACTCTCTCGAGAGCTAGTCCTCCATGCCCAGACCTTAATCAGTTACCACTCAAGTTTTCCATCACTCGGGAGCGAAAATGTTTAGTTTTGAAATGTTACCAACCACGCTTTGCTAATAACTCTATTAATTTGCAACTCTTATGTGTAGTAAACGAGTGTGATAGGGATTCCAGAGCTCATGTAAATGTGTGCAGAACATATATCTCCCCCATACGTTCGTAATAGTTTTTGTATTTTGCCGATGCATAAATCAGATCAAACATCTATCCTGCTAATTCCGATTAAAATGTGGAAGTCAAGGAAACCGTTGTTCGCTCGTTTCAACAAACACGCAGGGGAGGCGCCCCTGCTGCGAGTGTCGACAAACAAAGAGATGGATTCTCGTTGGGACCTGGAGTCTGACCCTGCGGCGGCGGCGGCGGCAGCAGCGGCAGCCCAATTCGCCGCGGCAGGCTGCGCTGGGCGGCGCGGCGCGTTGGCGTCGCCAGCGATGACGCGCCGTGCGCCGCCGCACTGACTTGCAGCTTCCACCCGACTCCGCCCCCGCCACCCTCGCCGCCGCCGCGGGCTCACGTTCGCATCACCCCCCCCCCTGCCCAATACACTCACTGCCCACTGCCAACAAGTTCGTTGCTTCCATCGCTGGCGCATTATTCTAAACTTTCGGTTTCGGTTGAACTGTCGTTCTCTTTGTACATGCTAGGAATACTGACTTGGTAGCTTTATCCACTTGCAGATTATTCCTAATTCTTACGTTCCACATCAAATGGAAATATTCCTACCATTGCAATCGTTCGTATTTATTTATTTGTTTGTTTATTTATTTATTGACTACCCTTGTCACTTCTTACTCGCTTGCCATCAACTTTCAAATCCATTCTACCCGTCCATAACGTTTGGTTCTGTACCAGCCATCTCCTTTCGCTTGTTTGCATAGGCTTCGTTCCCACTTCCACAATCGAGCTGCAGCCATCACCACTCACATGCTTCGCGTCCTTCCGACCGCACCGCCGTCCCCGACCCGGCCACCTCCTTCGACCCGGCGCAGCTCCCACCCCTCTGCAGCCTTGCCCCCGGTGATTCCCCGCGGCTTGCGATAGTGGTTACATAGCGCTTACGTCGGCTCGCGTGCTCCAAGCTGTGCGCCGCCGCGCGCACCGCGCCTCCGCCGCCGCCGCCGCCGCCGCCGCCGCCGCCGCCGCCGCCGCCGCTTTCTGACGCTCATTTGAAGCAGCCACTCAGCGTTCTCCAGCGCCCAGTTACAGGAGCCCCCAACGCCCCGCCTGCCAACTCGCATCGTTTCGGAAATTGTCCGAATTATTGCCGTATATGCTTAATGAGCGGCAAGTTAGTCACAGCGTCGGTCAGCGGCTTCGCCGACGCGCCAGGTGCATTGGAATAAAGGGGCAGCTATCTTTAACGTCACGGTGCCGCAGCAATACGCGGAATATGAAAATAAAAGACAGCTGCAAACAGCACCTTTTCTTTTTCATTTTTGTTCGCTGGCTAAAAATGAATACGATTGCGAAACGTAATGTGGAAATTCGTTCCAAGTAAGAATAATGCTGGACATATGATCTAGGCGTATTTCTGACTCTGTCTCAAACTAATAAAATTTAAAAAGGGCTTCTCAACATTCATTTGTTTTATGTCCTAAATAAACGGGAATTCTCCGAAGTATTGTTGACAAGTTCAAATAATCTTGGTGAAACGTAACATAAAGGAAAATGACGGTTTTGATTACTTCAGCGTTGAGTTAAATTACCCGTTAAATTTTTTCGCAGATGGAACTGAAACTAACACTTTGCTCTCTTCTCAGTGGCTGTTCTGACGATGATCAGTCACCCCCAAATAAGAAGCCCCCTTTTTGTCTCACTCACACGGTTTGTTACATAACTTTTTTCGATCATACTGATATAAAAGTAATCTCAATTTTTCTTTGTAATTTTCTTGAAAGCTGCCATTGTACTAAAGTATGTTTGAATACAAATATTAATCGTTGACATTTTCCTCCCTGTGTAATAAAAGAAGTTATTGTAACATTTAGGGTGTTAAATAAAATTAGATAAAAAAATTCATTAAAAAATATACCACATTGCTCATATCAGAATATTGTTTGAAATGTCCAAAAATATCGGGGAAACTTGTAATATTGTTTCAGTTCTTGATTATGTATTCCATTTTGGCAGTTCTCAACGATGCCAGTGTTTCAAATTCCGAAATCATAAAATTGAAAGTTCGCTAAAATTGTAACCCGTATGGCCTATGCATCTTTGGAAGAATAACAAGGTAGTTTAATTGTTTTTGTCTCTTTCCATCTACATTGTTACTATCTGTAACAATGCAACATACAGCAAAATGAATCGCAGCCAACTTGCAGAAAACGAGTACAAAAACAGTATCATTTACTCGCCGGTTTTCTCTTGGCTGCGGATCCAGTTGAGGACGGCGTGGGCGGGGCGCACAGCGAGGTCGGACTCATCAAATGTGTCGTGTCCGGCGGGGGCGGCCCGCGAGGCGCTGGGGCCCAGGACTCGGGGCGATGAGGCAGCTGGCGTGCACGAGGAAGGAGGCGGGGTGGGTGGAGTGTGGATGGGGGGGGGGCAGGGGCGGGAGCGCGGTCTGTCGCGCCCCGGCCCGCCTGCGCCTCTTTGTCTGCGGTCGCGCACCTCGCCGTGCCTCTATTCCTGCGTAATTTGCGGCCCTTGGCTTTCTGGCGCTCTCAACTTTCAAGTGGCCGACCCGCTGTTGACGGCAGCTTAAATGGAAGAAAGTGTGTTGATAGTCGTGGGTGGGCTTATGATGCACAAGATTGCCCTTCGATTGTGTTCTTTTGTCGTCCTTTACAATGTAATCACTCACGCCGCGGACAAAGAAATACATACTCGTATGAAATCGGGCACAAAGGGAAGTTCAACCGGTATTGTGTTGACTGCAAACTGAACTACCCTCATGGTCATGAAAGTAATTTATGGTTTACTGTTGCTTTCTGTGTAACATTGTTCATTGTTAAAATGTAAATTTAAAACTTTACAGTATACGGGTGCCTGCACATCGAACCTTGGGACACATTGTTTCATGTTTCACCTCAGAATATTTTTTTCCACGTTTAAATATTTTATATCGAGCAAAATTACGAAAAATTGTGAAATATTAGTGTTAATAAGAGTTGATTGTTAGACTTTAGAAAAGTTGTGAACGGGCATTGAAGTCTCCTGCGCAGGAATTTCAGAAGCTACATACATTCTTGTTTTTGATGGACAAAATTTACTCTTACATAATATATTGAGAAGCCGGGGAAACGGGAAACCCCCGGGAAAACCAGCCGCAGACTCGCTTTCTATGTCACAAATTCAAAATGAATCGATTGGGATCTGAATCACGGCTCCAGCAGCGGAAGGAGAGCAGTCTGACCACAGCATCACTTAACGCCCTTGTCGTGCGCATTCAAAATGAATCCAAAGAAAACATTACTATAGTAATCAAATATGAGAAAACATCAACACATCCAGAATATTTTAATAAAAATTGCGACGTCTGTTGTTTCATAATTTCATTGACGTTCTTCGCAGTAAGATTGACTGGGTTATGTTCTTCACCTGGGAGAAGCAAATTGCACAAAACTGAAACTTAAGAGACCTGTTAGTCACATCTATCACTATTCCAATTCACAAAATAATTGTTGGATTGTGAAAGTGACGTACCTCTTCAGATAGTTTCCCGCGGCCGGCGCGTGCGGGGTGGGGGTGGGGGTCGGAAGCGGCGTACGGGGAGATGGCCGCCGGACCAAAGGCGGAGGCCCAAGCGTCGTCGCCGGTGGCAGTGGCCACCGTCACCAGACACCCCGGCCCCGGCCAGCCAGCCAAGCCACTAGCCGGCCCGTTGAGGGCGGGGGCGAGCCGCGGCGAGGGCGGGGTGGGCGCGGGGACGTTGACCCGCGTGGGGTGTCCCGAACAGCGGAGTGCCGGGCGGCGGTCGCCCATTCATTCACCCCATTGATCGGCTTCTGCGGCTGACGCGGCGCGGGCGAGACGCCGCCGTTGCCTCCGCCGCCGCCGCCGCCCCCGGCCGCGCTCCGCTCCGCAGAGCACGCTGATGACGCGCTACGCTCCCCCGGCGGTTTTGGTTTTCCAAACCAAATTCCAATGAGCTAGCTCGTTTTCGTTTTCTTTTATTATCGTTTCCCCCACGTCGTCTTGGTCCATTTTTCTCCCTTTTTTCTTCGCGTCCATGGCTGCTCTCCTTTTTACCTTTTGCATAGTATTTCTGTGGTGAGTCATCTTTTTTTGCGCCAGCGCTTCTTACTAACTTTCAAAGAGTACGGTCATGTACACACCGAACGGCAAAAAGTGGCCGACATACGTCAGCTGAGTGCGGCGCGAGGGGACGGCGCGATGGGGAATAGTGCGGGGGCAGATGGTCACACTGGCCACGCGCGTGCCGGAAGTGGTCGCATTGTAAAAGTGACGCGCGAAAACGTCTATGAATTAGCATCTTATTGGAAAAACGAATCAAGAACTAGTGAGGGGACCAAGCAAAGATGTGAATTACATCTCATTTTCTATCACTTACTTCTCAATCACCTCCTGAATAGAATAAAATTTCCCATTATTAGAACATATGTTGATAGCACTGATTTTAAATGCCCATGATAATGTAGATACATTTGATATAATAATAAGTCAATTTAAATCAAATATACGAATCTATTATCACGATGAAAATATAAAAGAAATAACGATGGTGTTACAACTTATTTTATCAAAATGTTCAAAATTGTTTGCATTGCAGTTCTTTCATACCCGCTCTTGTTATTTCGCAAGTCAATGCATAATCCTATTGTGATCATTATTTTCGCCATTTTCATTTCTGTGTACTAACCTGTGTGGTTGTTCTGCAATATGAATATTTGTGTTGTTCTGATACACTTTCCGGATTTTCTTCCAGCTGTAGCGTAACCTCAAAGAGTTACGTTGAATATCACAAACAAAAAACGAAACCCGAATGTCTTCAAGGCAAAAGCTATGAAGAGTGTTAGTTTCGTTAAAAAAGTCGACGCACTTTCCCCCTCACACATCACTTGCATTGTATCTATAAAGCATCCTTTTTTGTTGTTCCAATCAGATCTACCTTCCAGATGAAAAACGGAAATTTCTCCCTTACGGAGCAGATGTTCTCTTGTATGCTTCCTGTGGTCATGACTCCTGGACCTCGAGGCGGCCGGGAGGGGAGGGCGCGGGCGGCGGGGTCTGGGCGGGCACGGCCTCCGTGGCCTGCGAGCCCCAGCCTCGACGCGGGAATTTGCGGTAGACAGACGTGTCGTGCGGTGGCGCGGGTTCCACGCGAACACGCCTAGTCGCGGTCTGATTGGCATTCGTGCTGGGCTGCGGGTGGGATCCCGCTGCACTTTTCGTCGGCCGCGGCGACGCCCGCGCCACGCCACCCCGCGCCCGTCCCCCGCGCCGCGCCACCCTGCTCCCGCCCCGCCCCGCCCCCGCCCCGCCCCGCCCCGCCCCGCCCCCGCTCACAGCCCTCGCCGTATCGCGCGGCAGCCTCGAGCCGCTGGAGGCCGCCCTCCGTAGGAGCTTTCTACGGGGGCGCGCGCGGGCTTTTTGCGCGCCATCACAAAAACACGTCCTTTGCTGCACATTGCTTTATTCGCGGATATACAAAATACTCGTACATTAAATTACTCTACATTAAATTATACATTAAACGAGTCTACGATGTACTGTAGAATAAGAGAGAAATGCATGACTGTTGTATAGATGTTCCTACGAAAAACTATTTACTTTTTACTCTATGACTGGCCTACCATTCTCTCTATTACATTGTGATAACAAGTTTCTGGTATTTTTATGCAATAGAGATTTATCAGTGACTTACAAACTGGAAAAAAATGCGGGAATGATGTATCCAATGCGATAATAGTTTTTATATTATATTGTATGGTCGTGTTAAAATGTTAATTAGTATCTCGTTTACATATGCAAAACATTAGGACTTCTAAAATTTCGTTATTTGCAGGCAAACGTGTGTCTATTCCAAGGTTCGCCGCTCTCTCCTGCGTTAAAGTTTCCATTACAAGGAATGTGTTAAACACTGAAGGAGTAATATAACGCGTACTCCTACTCAAACTAACACGTGCTTTGACGTCAGAGACGCCTCGATGCCTATCACGATATCAGCGATAAAATACTTACGGGTATGGCGTATCCCTATTAATTATTTATACAATGGATTTTTGACTAAGTGAGAAGTGAAGATGCAAAAAACATGCGAGATTGCAAGAATATACTTTAGGCTTCAGAGCAAAAACTGGTTCATTTTGTTCCAACACGCCCGAACTGATAGATACTTAATGGATTTCCTGCCCCCGACAATCAAATACGTGCTTCAAATATTCCGGAAAATGCGAGTGATTAACTTTTGAGGCAGAAACATGGATTCCCATCTCTCCTTTCTGTTTCTCAGTTTTGCAGCAGTGTAACAAAAGCAACAACAGTAGTGTCTGCCGCCTTCTCTTCCCTCCAACAGTCACACCTGCTATCGCGGTTACAGCTCCTTCCCCCACTGCACCTCGTTTTTCTTCTTCATCTGCAAGTCCGTTTCCCTTCCTCCTCCTTCACTGTCGCCATCATTAGCACCAACGCTGCCACAGGCTCCACCGCCACCTCTCCAGTCCCCGCCTCTGCGCTGCCCTGTCCCCGCCCCCGCCCCCACGGCGTCCCCTCGGCCGCGTTCCGAACGCCGCGGGGGCCGCGTGGGTTGGCGACCTCGCCGGCGGTGGCGGCGGCGGCGGCGGCCGGCCGCGGAGGAAGTGCGCCTGTGTACTTAACGGTGGAGCGTTCTGCTGGCGAACAGCTAATGGAGCAGAGTGCTCTGATGAATGGGCGGGAGCTGAGCTCGG
The DNA here is from genome assembly GCA_038098605.1 of Gryllus longicercus. Taxonomy (NCBI): domain Eukaryota; kingdom Metazoa; phylum Arthropoda; class Insecta; order Orthoptera; family Gryllidae; genus Gryllus; species Gryllus longicercus. The sequence continues at coordinate 2,091,222 of JAZDUA010000087.1, forward strand.
CCGTCCGCCCGTGTCACGCTCCGGGCTTCTCGCCTCTGCGCCCGCCCGCCCCCCTCTCGCGCTCCCCCGCCCGCCCCATCGCCCTCCCGCCGCAACGCCCGCTCGCCCGCTCGCCCGCCCGCTCGTTCGTCCCGTCCGTCCGTCCGTCAGTCGGATCGTTCTTCGTCGGCGCCGCATCACTTCAAGCAGCTCTTCTCTTTGCCCGCGCATCCTTCACCGCATCTCTGCTTCTGGAGAGTGGGACTACCGGATAGGAAGTGGCCACTCCTTTTCTAATTAGCTGCCAATCAGCTATCGTGTTTAGTACTATTTACTTCATTGGTCGATAGATACGTAATATGATGACTATAATAACATTTTAACATCTGATTCTGTCTAAATGTTTTTGCTTTCATTTTCCACAAATATATAACAAACAAATTACGAGATAAATTTAAGAAGAGCTTTGAAATAAAAAATGAAACTGGAAAAATATCGGTTTTTGCTTAATACTTTTGTTTTAATATTTGTTCTATATAATTTCGTGCACTCTTTCACGAAGTTGAATTCCATATTTTCTCACCTCATGCCCTACTTTATGTGCACTACCGACGTGTAATTAGATACATTTTTTAAACTTGTGGCATTTATATTAGGCAACGTCCGTAAAATATCTGCATCACTAACTGGATACTTTAATAAAAGTATGGAATGGATACTTTATTAAATCGAGGTGGTTCTATCAATAGAAAGTAAACACAAATATTAGTGACATGAATTCTTACATTGAAATAGTTACATCTCGATATCTATTTGAAGAATTTATTACCATTACTATTTCCGTTGCCGATGCATTCCCATAATTTTCCGTCAAACGTTTTTCCTTGCCACTTAATCTCATTATCAGCAACAGTTGAATTTTTAGTTTAGCGTTTATGAATTGTTTTTCGTAACACCATTCTTTAACTACGAGCAACACATTTCGATGGAAGAAATGTTACTGATTGTGAGTGAACTCAGAGAGAATTTACCAACAATCTTTCTCATTACTTAATTGATATGCCCGAAATGATGTGCCCAAAATTATTCTACAACTTCTTAATTGTTTCAAAAATAACTCATCTGCTAAGCGTATGAGAATTCCCAAACGGTCTCTGATGTTTCTTTTACGTTAACACTTCCTACATTCTACTTTCGACATCACTCCCTATAAAAACGGGCGTCGTGCCTGTCGGCGGTAGCGAGGGTGGGTTGACGCCGACTGCGGCGGTGTCACCCCTCGCCTCACGACCTCACGACTCAGCCATTGTCTCCGCCAGGGGAAAGTGGGCCGCTATCGTTTTTTTTATCCCCATCGAAACCACCGAAATCTAGAGGCCCATCTAGGACAGACGAAATTCAGTAATTACGGAAATATTTATTTCCTGCGGCCGCGGCCGCCTTCCGCCCACGGAAGACGGCGCCCGCGGGCCGACGCGACGCGGCGCGTCGCAGGGGGCGGGGCCACAGGCTGCGCGGGCGGCGCGGGAGGGGCGGACATCGCGTGCGCGCCTCCGAGATGAGCGGATAAGGCGACGGGGGCGGCCAAGACGGCGACGGAGGCGCAGGCGGCCTCAACGCGGGCTACCGCGCCTTCGCCCCCGCCGGCCGCGACCACTGCCGCTCCGACGCACGCACGCCCGGGCGCGTGGCCCTTCTGCCAATCACGAATGTCTTATTTCATTTTGGCCTCTTGCACGAGATGCAACGGAATGTCAGTGCGTTGCCATTGCACACACGTTTTGAGGAAGTTATCAAACGAAACTACTGTGGTGGAAAGGAAATTAGGGTTAGTGAAGAGGAGGTAGGAGTTCGGTTTTAAGAAATTAACGACAAAGAAAATATATAAAGGTTACAATAAAATATAAAGAGATGAAAATTTAATTGAAACCTTGATTTGTTGGTGTTGAAAGTCATCTGTCGGTTTGTGGTTACCTTTCTTCAATATCCGTTGTTTCGCCTTTACCCAAAAATCTATCATATTTCTTTTTCCCTTCCAGAGACGTAGACTTTACTTCCTATGCTTCCAGATTTTTTCTGGTTGGTATCGAGTGCTAATTCTAGAATATGAATTGTTGGTATTTTTTATTAGAAAGTTATTTTATTGACAGTTATTTATCAGTCACTTTTATTGTATTAATTATCCCAATAATCTAATTCTCCTCGATAATATGCGTGGAATATTTCATCTGAATATTTCCTCACCTCCCTTACCACTTTCACAAATAATATACACTTAATCTAGTTCTTTTGTTCGGTTCTAATACTTGCAATAACGTTTTACTTTCTCGTCTTACTTCGTGAAAGGAGAAAGTATTATAATCATGCACCGGATATCGATGATTTTTCGACAGAAAAACTTTGCCGGCCCTGGAAACGAAAAGAAGGACAAATATTTCTTCTTTATGTGGTAATTACCTCATCTAACACGGTATATAGTCAGAATCAATGGTTTGTAGGTTCTTGATACCAAAAAATATTGCGAAAGAGTATTTGCTATTGAGTACATACATGTTTACTACGAGTGCTTTATAGTACTGTTAAGAATTCCAAAGAAAGTAACGATGTGTGATTCACGCAGCTATGAAATAAAACATATAGCAACATCATATATTTTGTAACTTCTGTTCCATTGTACAGTGGAAATGATAACTGAGACCTGTAAACAAACTTGCGTAACAATTCTTATGTCGGCAACCTCTAAGGACGACCGTTTCATACAATCCGGACCCGAGGTAGTTCCGTTCTCAGAGATATCTTGCTCCCTTCAAAAGGGGTCGTGGTAAGGGGTACTCCACAGAAGATGCGCCTTCGGTTTTACGACTCCCGAAACAGCCGCTCCCGCTGCCAGCTTGTCATTCACAGAGACTGCGCATTCACAAACACAAGGCAAGCGCGCTCGCCGGCCGATGATGTATGCGGAGAGCAGTGCAGCGGTCGTCGAACAAGGGATGCGCTTTTGGAGAGTGCTAACGCGTCCGCTCCCCCTCGAGGCGCTCCATCAAAAACTGACCGGTGAATGTTTTTAAGAGCAAGGGATTTGAGATACTCACACTGTAGACGATGTTCAAAGCGGCACTCTCTTACCCGGTTGTTCCTCAAATATTGCTTGTAATTGCAATTGTTATGAAATAATTTCATTTGTGTCACTTTGCCAATAATACATATCCGCAATAAACTAAAATAAATGATTCTAAAAACAATTGCAAGCCTGAACAATTATAGAACATTATCTTAAATAGATGGATGTAATAAAGGTATCATTGAGTTAAGTCTATGTGAATAACGTCTCCCCGGATTATATTACTATAAATATGGTATATGCAGGTTTCATACATTATGGGAAAGCTAGAAGCTTATTATTTCTTTTTTGCTAATGATTTGGAAGGTATCCTTTTTATAGTAGGATTGTCCCTCCTTTCGATTTGCCTACTCTCGTTCGTTAACTGTCATTTCTCTCTACTCTCGTTTCTCTATCTTTCTCTCTCTCCTACATCTCACTCTCTCCCCTCTCTCTCCCCACTCTCTCCCCTCTCTCTCCCCATTCTCTCCCCATCTCTCTCCCTCTCTCTCCCTCTCTCCCTCTTTCCCTCTCTCCCTCTTCGTATCAGTTTATTACCGCCTTCTCGAATCCATTTGGTCATTTCGTTCTTTCCTTCTTTCCTTCGTCTGAACATGAGATGTTGTTTTGTCTCAGAGACATAAAATAACCGTACGAGAAAAAATAACCTCTCGTAAAGTGAGCGCGTTTTATGGGGACTCCTTCCGCTGCGAGATCACCTCCTGTTCCTATTCTGAATCACCTTAGAACATTATTTTGATGGTCGAAAGGAAAGATTGTGAACGCTTTCGTTTGCCGGGTTTGTCGCTGTTAGTTAATAACGTCTCTCGTAGGACTAATGATTTCTAAGCCCTTATAATGCTTCAGGTGTGTCGTGAGTTCTTAGCTGACAGTTACAAGAGTCATAAGTGCTACGAACGGCATACTTATTCGCATATTTTTTTGTTTCTTTTTAAAACTAGGTCCGTCGGAGGACGTTTGAAGTGGAAATTTAGAGCTAAATGCGCTTTTAATATCACGTTTCGCTTGTAATTTCATCTTCTTACCATTTGCCCCATTTTTTTTCGCAACGAGCAAAAGCCGAACAGTAGGAGCGAGATAAGATTGGGTTCTGCGGAATATCGCTGTATATTATAGGGTGGCGTCTACAAAAAAGACACAGAAAACCGCTGACGTAAGATTTGCGCGTAGACCACGTAGAGGCACTAACCTTAGACACGTCCGCCTCCCACCCACCCGCTCACCTCCCGCGGGAACATCTGGGCTCGTCCGCACTCCTCCACCCCCCCCATGCAAACCGCAAATTATCCGTCTTTTTCACCGTCGTTGACGGCGATGATTGGCAGCGCGTCCAGCCGCCAGGTGGCCGGCGGTGCACGGCACGTAGAGGCGGCCGGGCGCGCAATGCGGGGCAGTGCGGCGGTGCAACGCCGCGCCGCCGCGCCGCTTTAGGTCTAATGAGAACATTTAGCGTATTGGGACCCGCGCGCGCGCGGTGTATTGTCCCGGCCGCGCGGCTAATTGTCCGCGGACGCAGCAGGTGCGCGGGAACGCCGCCGGCGATCGGGTTGCCGCCCACGCGCCGCAGATAAATCCTAGACGCCGCCACCGCCGGGGCGCAGGCACGCCCGGCACGCGGCCGGCGAATATTCGCATGCGCCCCGAGCTCATTAGGCACGGCGCGTCGCTCGAATTAGAAGCACAGGACGTGGAGCGGACGGGGGATGGCTGGGGGCGGGTTCGAAGCCAAGTGCACAGTCTTCTCTCCGGGAGCCTTCAGCGTCTCCTGGTCTGCCTTCAGCGTCCCAAAGCGTTTTGAAGCGGATAGAATCCTGAGCCAATACATATTTGAATTATGTTGTACATTTGGAGAATGACAAATGTATTTTGTCGGTGTGATTTGAAATGTAATACGAAATATAAATATTTGCTGCGTGATGTATTTGATAAAGGGCATCACTCTGCCTCATGATCGAAATTTTCCACTCATAAGAAATATTTGGTATGCGAAAAACCTTGTATTTATGTAAATGATAATATTGTCATTTCCTTTTCTTCCAAGTCGTTATTCCTAACTCACTATTGCAATCATTCTTAACTAAATGCTTCCTAATTTTTATTGACTTGTATTCATTGAAAATGTATTCATTTTATACATTACAATTTTGATAAGAAAATATTCAATCTGCGTGCAAATGTGTTCTATAAGCTGTGAACTATTCTGGGCTGGGGCAAATCCAGGGGGCTGGGCTTGAGACCCACTCATGCCCCCTCCCCAAAGCCAACATTTATTCAAAATCACAACCACACACAAATCTCAACGCGTTCATGAACTATTCCTATTATGAATATACTCGAACATTGTTTTTATTTCATGCTAATAATTAAAGCTATTACTATTTCAATAACGTTAATGTAGTCGGAACCGAAATTTCCTTCTTATAAAATTCAATAAACTCTCATTAACGTGAATTCCAAGGTACCAAAATAATCGTCTTTATGTGTAATGAACTTCGTGCTATCCGATTATACATATCTATATTACTATGATTACTCGCCGGGACCCAAATTTTGTTCATGTTAGGGAAATTTGTATTAAGTGAAAACGTACTAATTAGATTTTACTCTACGTTCTGAACACTCACTCTTTTTGGGTGTTATCCGAATTATTTTTGCCGTGAGATGGTGCTGGCTGTTGAATTGGAGGTCCTGTCATCGAGTCCTGCTGCCCTCTGCCAGGCGCCGATGTGACTCTGCTCTGCAGCAACGGAATACGCAGCACACGCGGCTTCATTACGCATTCAATTAGTGCGCGCCGGAATGCCGACTGATACATTAAATCTTCTTATGCTCCTTTTGCATCCAGCAGTAGTCCGTGTGGCGCAAGTCCGCCTCATAATGGCAATACACACTTCAAATACTAGTAAAACAATGGCTGAATTACTCACGCGCCGCGGCCTCCGTCTCTTTAGAACAATAGGTGGTTTTCTGCGGTACGTTTTATTGGGCGCCGTAAAACACAAAAATGAAAAAATGCGCTGTGCAACTATTAATTTGAAATATTGTGTTACCTTCTCCACTGAAGTGAAACACTCCAAAGAATTAATGGAATCAAAATTCTTCGCAGGTGCGATAAGGAATAAATTGCGGCAATGTTAAACAAACCAACAACGAATTGTCCCCGCTTTTCGTTTGTTAATTATTTGGACTATTGTCATTTTGGACGATGAATACAAAGGACTTGAATACAAAGGTGATCATAACTTAAGTAGCCTAACACGGAAGTCTCGTAGTACAATGAAGCATGCCATATTTGTCTCGGCGACGCTAATTCTGATGATTGCGGTACCGCTGAAACAATTTCATTTATACTGTCATTTATCCTCGTTATTTGTAAAATTAAAATATTTCACCCTAATAACCTTCTTGTTAAAGTCTACTAACAATCTCCTGGCATCTTCTGGATTATTGTGAAATTACCAGGAAGAAATTTCATGGTAATTTTACACTACACGACGCATTGTACAGTCAACATGTCCTGTTATTACAGAAATATTCTACTTTTTGTACGAAATCAGTAAAACAGCTGATGCACAATTTTGTTTTGTCACCTACAGACTATTTCTTCTTAATTAAATGATATTAAAACAAATTTTAAATAAACATACTGACAATAAATTAAAACAAAACTGAGGTATATGACACTCTGGTTCATGATTTATCTTAACCCACTTTCTATTATAATTTCGCATTATATCAGTACTAGCATATTTATAGCAAACCAGCTATTATTAGTTACTGCAAATATTAGCATAAAAAAGGCGCATTACTTAGTCAACTTTCTTTTAAGCTAATGTCAAGGATCCAATGCTTAAAGCTCTGAAAATATTTAATATAAATTATATATGAGCGTGCAAATTAAATATTTACTAATCGTGTATGCGAAGAGGCTCCGCCGTTGAAGCCGGAGTGAATCGCGCGCCTCCCTCAGAAAGGAAGCAGAGAAGAGTATCATTAGGACGAATGCCTTCCGGAAGCTCCACGCCCCCATTCGCCACGCTCTTCTTCATCCGCCTAACCGCAAACGTTTGACTGCGGCGCCCCCGCCCCCGCGCCTCCTCCCGTCGCCCCCCGTGGCCGCGGGCGGCAGCCCTTGAAAGCCGCGGTATTCCACACAATGCATTATTAAGATATTTCGTTTCCCAGCTCCAGCCGGACGCGCACTTAGGCACGGCCAGGCGAGCACGCGCTTGTCACGCCTGGGCCCAGGCGCGCGCCGCCCGAGTGCCGCCGAACGCCCAACCTCACGCCCACAACACGCCCATCGCCCATTGCCCGTCGCCCATTGCCCAGCCTCTGGGACCGCGAACACTCCGGCCCGTTCCACCCCTGACTCGTCGATCCGTCAGCGTCGCTCGCGTGCCCACCCGCCAAAACGCCCCTCCCCCGCCTTCCCCCTCCCCAGTGCTCGGTGCGACGAGGCCTAACGGCTCCCCCCGGAGCGTCAAAAGCGGCTCTCGCCCTGAAAATACGGCGCCGCTCATTTTTCTCCTCTCTTCTCTTATTCTAAGCACGATGAGACTTTTAACCTGCCTTCTGAATGCTCTGTTTCGATTTTCGCTCGGTATCAACATCTTGCGGCGACGATAAGGACCGTACAAAAGAACTTTGTTTTCTCTCTGTTTTCCATGTTCTACATCGCTTGAACATATAGGTCGATGTATTCTCTAATTCGTGGATTTGGCGAAAAATAGCTTCTTCAGAGTTTTTTAATTCACTATCCCTTCATGCCATTTACAATTCAATGTTTACAGTTTTATAATCAAATCCGCATTTTTATTTGCGTCCCATGCAGTTATGCAGTTAACATTAATGTCAGAAAAATAAAATAATGGTACCGTGTTTAGTGAAATAGCACCGTGAAATAGTACCGTGTTTAAAACATTATGTAATGAATGGTTTATCTATATGTTCTGAATCTACTGTAGCTTATCTAATAAACATATACATTTAGATTTCAATAATATTTATTAAAGTGCCTTTTTTAATAAACGAAAGTATTCATATACATATTCTCTAATTTTTAGTTTTGTATCATAAAATAACAAAATTGTGTTGCAAAAATCGCCATGCCATGAATACTGTACTTATTCTACCTTACACTTCATCAAGATTTTTGATTTGGCAATTTTGTGAGTGTCACAATATTGAAGAAATGGAGACATTGCAAATCTCGTTGAAATTGTTTTGTTCGCAAACATGTCTGTCCCTCCCGTGCAGCTTGATTTTCTTCGGTATGGCGGATGTTGGGTGAGAGTGTGCCGTTTAAATGTTTTTGGCCGGGAGAGCGTCTGCGTCTGCAGGGTAACTGGTGGGCTCCGGCTGCGCGACAGGCTTCTGCGCGCCTGCGCTTTCGTCTGCGTCTGCGCATCTGGGCAGCGCCTGGGAGTCTGCCGCGGCGCAGCCGTCCATCACGGAGGATGGCCTGGTGATATACGATACTCATTATCGCTCCGCCGAAGAGTTCTTGTGAATGTTTATTCGCTGTATTTACATTCGACTCGGAGCTTGAATTCTAAATATCTTTTTAGTATGGGCTTTGAAAACTTAACGACGCAGTAGTGGGACTGCTATTGGCATAACATTATCCAATTGGGCTTAACGCTGCTGGTAATCGGTGCAGTAGTGAGACGATTATTGGCATCACATTATCCCATAGTGTAACGATTCTTGCTGTTAACGAGCATTGTTTGCGTGTGTTTATTGACGTGCTTCGATTGACATGTTACGAGGCAATTTCGAATTTAAAAATGTTTTTTGTTCTTGAAGAATGGATAAGTTAATAGCTCAGTATTTGAATGAATACAGCTACGAGTCAACGATAATATTTTCTCATAAATCGTATATAAGCTTCAAACTTATACAATAATAGAATATACGTGAATAAAAGTACATGGGTTTACGTTTTTTCTTTATGAAATTTTGCAATTAAAAAAGGTAATATGAACGCATGAAAATCCTGAAAATATTCTAAACAAAAATAAATTTTCATAAGAATTGTATTTAGATATAACAAATATAACAGCGCACGCTTTCGGGAATTATTTTCACATCTTCTAACAACTGAATGAAGAATATACTTTTTTGACCAAGCAATGGATAAACGGTACAAAAATGAAGAAACTGTTACAATAACTAACATAAAAGCCATGAGCGAACGAAAATTAAGCGTGCAAAAATACATAGATACCTAAGGTAAGTAGTCAGTCAAAGATTTAAAATAAGGTTAATTTTTCTATCAATTTTTTCAGTGAAATCCTGTAAAACATTAATTTTTGAAAACTCTTAAAATTTCAAAGTTTTACTGAATGGTGCATTTCCGCGCCATTATCTTCTAAATGGAGAATTTTAACATTTTAATTATTGCCCAGTGGGTTATTTTCAATCAAGTGAATACCAAAGTTGGAATTGTCTAAATATGATTTCTTATATTTGATGTGTTCATTTAATCGACAAATTGCAGTTTGCCTTTCATTACCTTTTGTTAACCAATGTCACCCCAAATGTTTCCCTTCTGTATTCAGATTAGTCCAGAGCTATGGATGTGCTTGTTATTACTCTTGAAACCTTTCTCTTCATATCAGAACATAGTAGAATGTTCTTCTAAAAAAATCCTTCCGATGAGTCACTGATGCAAATCATGGACATTTTGTGCCCGATAATCTGAAAATTACTTCCGTCACATTTCCGTACTGTAAGTTTCCTTTTAGAGCCTTTTACGTAACGAAAGTTGAATTGTACCCTTTCGATCCGCCTTAGCAGTCTCTGTGTATTGGAAACTTATCACGTCTTTGAAAATCTTTGTTTACAAATACTCCGTTACAAGAGACCTATGCCGGATCTTTCAGAAACTGCGTACAAGAATAGAACGTTCTTTTTATTGCACTTGCGCGGCATTTCTCGAACGAGCGTTGCTAACACGATAGTGACCGAGTGGAACACGGCGCTGTAGCATCATCTTTCCGGTCTGTGCTCCTGTTACCAGAATGCTGCACAGTAGCGTAGCAAAACCTGACCAGCGTTCGAATGCTCGTCCACAATCGGGGACCGAGAGAGAGCGCGCGTTCAGAACGCCCCTCGACAGCGCTGCGGGCAGGCTGGACAAGGCCTCGATCACGGCGAAGCCTTTCAGTTTCTCAACAAAACGTTGATGGGTGGAAGTGAGTAGCGTGACGCTCGCTCTCGACGATAATTAGTATTTTTATACGCTTTTATACGGCAACTAATTAAAGTAGTTATGCAGTGCCTTTCTCCGCACTGGAACTACTGTTTATGTAGTAGACATCGTGCTTTATTCGCGCTTATGGTTTTGATGTCGTGATGTCTGAGCCGGAATGATTGAACACTATGTTTACACTATGTTTACACTATGTACACACTATGTTTAAATGTTCTCCGTGAATTTGGCATTTTTCTTTGCTAGTCTCGTGCAATACAATAAAATCTTCCCAATGCGCGATCTCAAGGGATCAGTTGTTTTTTTTCGTATTCCGCATTATGCAATGTAAAACTGCAGAATATACGTTTGACAGAACCGATTCATGTTCACATTAGACAGATTTGCGCATTGTACACCTTCCGCATTGAGCAAGTTTTACTGAATAAGAAAAGTTTTCCTTTCGTTTTATATTAACACTACTAAATGCCTTGTCTTAAGAAGACCTAAAATGGACAATCAATGAAGCGACACGGAAGCTGCGGAACAGAAACGGAACTGAGGAGGCAGCACTGCCTCCTCGGGCTTACGCTCTCTCCCGCTGCTGGAAGCGCAACGTCGCTCGAGGGGTTCCCTGCGGCGGTGCGGGTGAGACCGGAAGTGGTGAATTGCGGCGACAGTTGGACAGGGCGCGAGTGCCGGAGGGGGAGGGCGGCGAGTGCACTCGGGGGCGAAGACGCAGGGCGGCGGTGCGCGCGCGGCGGGCGGGCGCGGTAGACACGAATTACTGCGCGCGCCGCCACGACACGACGCGCAGCAACGACCGCGTCCAAATTACGCCGTTTCCTCTCCCGCTGCCGCTGCCGCTTGGGCCGCCGCCGCCTCGGGCGACGCGCTTTCCAGCTTTCTGGAGTCGGCTGGCGGTCGGCGCAGGTGCAACGCGCGCCCTCCGCGGCGCCTCGCGGGGCCTCGCACGCGCTACGCCGCGCCTGCCCCGCCACGCTCCGTCCCGCTCCTCTCCGCCGCACTCCTCCCCGCTCGCTCCCTCACGCCACGCCCTTTCCCGCCCTCTCCACCTGCCAGGCTTCTTTCCTCTCGCCCTACTCCATCACGCTCGTCCCCGTCCGTTCCCCCCGCCACGCTCCTCCTCTCCGCTCCATCCCCCCCGCTCCACCCCGCCACGTCCCACCCCGTCACGCTCCCATCCGCTCGCTCCACCCCGCTACGCACCGCAACGCCCGCTCCACTCCGCCATGTTTCTCCTTGCCCGATTGCAACCCTCCTTCCTCAGTCTCCCTTACCCGCCTCGCCCCACTCCACCCCTTTCCTCCCCGCCACACTTCGCTTTGCACTGCCGCCCCCGCCAAGCTCCGCCTTGCTCTGCCGTCTCCAGCACCGCATCGGTCCGCCCAGTCCCGCGACGCTCTGCTTCATCTCGTGCGCGCGTCTCTCTCCCTTCCGTGGCCCCTTGCCTGGCGGTGTGGAAGACATGTTGCACGCAAGGAAGATGTCGAGTTGTTTCGCCTGTTTGTGAATGTTGTTCCCATCAGAATTACAAGTTGTACGCCTTTCGTAAAATCTCCTTTCCCGTTACTTGTCATGTGAGCCATAAAGAGGGAATATCTATAATTACAGTATGAAGCTCCAAGGAAGATATATTACATGAGGAACCTTCAAGAAATGTAAAGATGTTCTTTGTTGATCGGTGAATATTGGCCACATTAGCTCATGATGTACTGTTTTTATTCTTGGGAGAGCATTTATCTAATCAAATATTTTTGTGAATGCTGACCCAGTTATTAATAGAGGAATACTGTCATAAATATAGTTCTCATGCTGACAAAAATGTTTTGAATACACAGAGCTCATGCTGACAGAGGTTGAGGATTTAAAAATGTTTGTCAAACTTCTTTGGCTCGCAGTTGCCAGGCTCGGGCAAATCCACTTGATTAAAATATGACGAGGAAACCGAATATTAATTAAGCAATTTGGTTATTGTTATACTGTGAAAGATACCTTAAGAAAACAAATACTGTGTTGAAAATAATATGGGCAAGATTAATGTTAAGGTTTTTATTCTAAATTTTGTTGTACCATTCTTGGAAACAGTTCTCAATTATGAAAATATTTTTGTAATTAGGATAAACAACTTTTGTTTCTCTTCTTAATAACAAACTCGTGCTCGGAATGCCCTTCGTCATCTCCCGAAATACTCTCCTATCGCTGGCTGTAAAGGCATAGAGCGACATTATAGAGGTTTTCGTTTTATTATCTTTCGAACGCTAAGTCCGTGCTTTAGACTTGTTATGATCGTACATATTGTGGTCATAAAATAATATTTACCTATATTGCGTCCAGGGACAATAAGCGTGCACTATACCATGTGACTGAAGCCTGCCGTTTAATGTAATTTTCAAATAAAACTTATAATGAATGAAAAGAAGTTGGTTAAAATATTTCGCAACATGTGCAGCATGCTGATGACAATTATTCCATCCAGGAAAAAACACCATCGACTCAAATCGGGCCGCTTAGATTCTGAAACACGATAACGACCGACCACGGAACTACTAAAGAGTACTTCTGTTCGATACTAAAACACATTTGGGGAACGTGTAACTTTACTAAGAATATTGATTACCGGTGTGTAATGTTATCAGTGTGTTTCTTACCATTTTTTCCAAAGAAGTCCGAAGAATCGGGTTGAAATTTCCCTATAAATCAATGCTATGAAAGCCTTTTATTTCTTTTTTACACCAGTTAAATTATTAATTATAATTAAGTCTAGCCTGAGTAAGATTTTTAATACTCACAAACTGTAGGTAAACTCGTCTTCCAAAATATTGTGGAGCCAAATTGTTTCCGGTAAAACATGTCTGAGAAAATAATTCAATCCAATATTTCATGGCATTCATTTTCGAAGTTAAAGAGAGCATAAAACATAAACATATTGTTTTTTTATTGTAAAAGTCATTTAATTGAACGATCTCAATTCAAACAAGTGTACCATTTATATTTGTCACTGCATGCAAGTTGATATCAAAGGGGGAGATTAAATGATGAATACGTTTCTACACGTTTTCTTGTTTATACGGAGTATGTTTCCATTTTCATCGTTCTACGACGATGAGCTAGCAAATGAAGTATAAGAGTATTCTATCTGCACGCAACCCAGGCAGGCGTCCGGCCGCACAGCCGTCCACAGCGCCGGCCACTCACAAATACCTGCTGCCAAGGCCTCCGCATTTTGTCTCGCGGCAGCCTCATTGCGTGGCTGTCAATCTTCGGGGGGAGACGTGGCGCCGCGCCGCGCCGCGCCGCGCGGTGCGGGCGGCGGCGAGGGCGGCAGCGACGGGGGCGAGGTACGCCCCGCTTCGGTGCGAATCCGTGTCATTAGAAGCTCTCAGTCCCGATGAACGGGGCGGGTCCGAGAATAAAGGAGGCCGAGGGCGCAGGAAGTCTTCGGTGCGAGTCTCTGCGGACAAAGGATCTCAACTTCGGAGTCAGGGGGTTCGGTTCCCTAGACAAGGAATATTTCCCGATTGAGTTTTTCGTTCTCCTGTTTCTTTTCGAGCTTCGAAATTCTTTGACGGCAGAGGCTTCTAAAGAAAAGTTAAACGGCTGTGAAACGCTTCTCTGTGATCTATAGTGAGGATCGTCAACCAACTTCCAGACATCAGGATCTCCATGCGGGAGTCTTGAATCTCGAATCACTGGATTCTGATCTCGGCGGTGTTTACGAAATAGCTCAACACATCCTGGGAATCGACCACGTCCCGCTAAAGAAAGCAAAACACGTAGGAGCCTCGCGACCTATATTTACGGTGACGGCACTTTCAGTATAGTTTACATGCCTCGGTAATGGGGCACAGTTAGAAATAATAGGGCCAACGTGTCGTATGCCTTGCATAAACACTAGTACGGTCTGTTACTTAACAACTTGGGCGGCTGTTACTCTTACTCAAGAAGTCGTAAGAAACGCGTTGCTACCGAAGCTTATTGACGCTGTCTAATTACGAGGATGAGATTGGGCTTCTAGAACATACATCAGAAGAGGGCAAAGAATTCTACTGAAAGGACGCAGGACTGCCGATCAACGACGCAAGCCTGAGCCGCTCTTTCGTCAGCACATCTGACTCCTCTGAGCATTTCCCTTGCGTTCTTCATTCCCACTTCTTACCCATGTCCCATGTCCCAAGTGGAAAACCTTTCTTATGGAAATTTAAAAACACCGATGCACTTAAGAATCTGCCTTGTTTTTCCTTCGTCAGTCTGTAACGCCCTTGTATCTCCTCCGATCATGCATCATCTCCAGTTGTCATTTGACACTTTCAAATACCCATGGCATTTCTGCAGCGTACGTACTCGTCTTTTCACATCCTCTACAAAACTTGTGACCCCTCTTTACAAGATACCACATTTGGAAGACATTCCCAACAAAAAAATAGTTTTGGCTACTCTTTCTGTTTCAACTTTCTCCACCGTACTCCCTTTTCCCTTGCACTTTTTCACTTCTTTTATCTCCTTAGTCATTGTAGTGCGGCAGTGTCGTCGATAGTGTTCACGCCACCACCGTCTTTACGGCGCAGACACACCACTGCCATTGCCCCTGCCGCCGCCTCTGCCCCCTCCCCGCTTCACCCGCGCCCGTCTGTGCTTCCCGAAGCGCGGAGCGAAAATGGGAACCCAGGCCCTCGAGAAACGAAGGCGCTTTACGACCCACTTGAAATCTCCCGGGCAAACATTTCTTTTTGTAACATAACAAACTTTATTATGATTAGCGCCCGCTCAGCGCCCGCTCTTGGAATAGTGCTTTAATCGCGGAAGCACAAAGGACGGCCCAGCGGCCCGCAACCCTCGGCGTCGAGCTCTCGACTCACGCGAGAAGCCACTGCTCCGCCGCCGTCTACTTTACTTTTGCCTGGCGGCCCCTCGTGCATTGGCGGTTCCAGGGGGATTCATAGAGCCGCCTTATGACTCAATGGCCTGCCTTAAAACTATGAAACCCTTAAAAGTGTAAACGAACATTGACATAAAAATGATACGAAATACATGAACTACTCGCATTCTTTCGAAATAGCTGAACACATACGTTCTCGCAACAGCGCATACTTTCTCGCATTATTCCTCACTTGGACAATTTTCGAACATAAAAGGATTTCAACAAAAGTTCGACCTGCGCCCTACGTTTTTTGAGAAACGTTTGAACTACAGGAAAACGTTAGGACTACATATAAATTACCCGTACCCCCACAAAATAAAATTATCCGTTTCGAACTCTCTGACCCTTTCAATTAGCCAAAATAATGGTATACTTAAAAAAAGAATCGGCCTACTCTAACAGAGAATTATACAGGATTTTTATTTCCATTGCACTACCGTGATAGTATAAGCTAATTGTTAAGGAGAGGACGAAACATATTTTTTTTAACATTGAAAAAAGTTTTATTGTCAGTAGTTGTGAAATAATCCCATTTACGGTAGAGGCTTGACTACGATTCTCTGAGTCGGTGCTTGTGTGTAGTGTTCCGTTCCTTACTGACCTTTTAGTTGATGCCGTTAAAATATGCGATTTTTAAAATGTGTTATTAAATCGTTATATAATTTTCGCTTTTATAAAATGATGGGGAATGAACTGCATTTAGAAACTCAGTCGTGGAAGCAAATGTGACCTAGGTTTAGAGTATGTCAAAACCCAAAGTCAAGTTCTACGAAATCCGATGTTTCAAACTACGAAATACGAATGTTTTGGGGACATGCATCAATGTTTGAACCGGTCTGGCATTTCGTCAATCAAATGTGCCTCTATCGCACTTACATAACTAAAACAAATGAAATGCAGTCGTGTAAAGTGACGTGCCAAACGTTGACAATTGTTGGCGATGACTGATTTATTATGAATCACATGATGGGTAATGCACAATGACCTTTGACCTCAACCTTTGCTGGGAAATCTCAATATCATAATATTACCTGCCGTCAAAAATAGATGTCCTGTCATGGCGATCAGTCGTGAGTCTTAATAATCGTTCAGAAACTTCCGCGAGTACTCGTAAGAGCTAGGACATTAAAGTGGCTACTTTTGTTCTCATCTCAGAATATATTGCACATCAGTTTTAGTAATTTCACATTGCGCGAGCTGAAAAACATGCCCAGGAAGAGTATGAAAGCATGCTGATTTCATACACCAGGAGAATAACGTGAAAAGACATTCTAATTAGCAGGCAACTCAAACGTGACGCTCATCACCGG
Organism: Gryllus longicercus; assembly: GCA_038098605.1. Classification (NCBI taxonomy): domain Eukaryota; kingdom Metazoa; phylum Arthropoda; class Insecta; order Orthoptera; family Gryllidae; genus Gryllus; species Gryllus longicercus. The sequence continues at coordinate 2,107,769 of JAZDUA010000087.1, forward strand.
TTACAGAATATTACACGATATTGCATTTTGAATCTAACGTCAGGTCCAGCTGAAATCTTCCAAGAAAATTACCCATCTTCTTCCGAGAAAAATACTCCTCCGACGCGTATCGAGTAATCACCAATGACTAATCCTCCCTCTAGCAGGCTGAAGCTTCATTTTCACGATGCCGTTCGGCAATTTGCGGCAGGTTAGCTTCTATGGAAACGTACCCCAAATGACAATAATCATAAAACCATCCGGAGGTCGTTATTGCGGCGGCGCCGGCGTGTCTGTGCCTGGCCGGTCGCGTTGTCCGCGGCGGCGACGGCGGGCGGCGGGGCCCGGCGGCGGCGGGCGCTGACGGTCGTCCTCGGCCGTCCTCGCGCCGGCCCTGGACGAGGACGCGGCGCGGCGGGCTGCGGGCGGCGGCTGGCAGCCGGCGCGGCGCGGCGGCCGACTTCTGAGAAGCGGGGCGACGCCGCCGACGCCGCTCGCGGACAAAGCCTGGGTGGGCGAGCTCGCTTCAATGGCGGTTAATAGGGAATCAATTACTGCTCCCGGAGGCCGGCGTGGCGCCGCCTTGTGGAAGTGGGAAATTAATTTTTGAAAGGTTCCCGAACCGGGGCCTGTGCCGCCCGCGCCTTTTGTTCGCGCCGTGCAGTGCGCGGCTCCGCGGGCGCGCGCGGGGGTCGAGGAGACCGAAGCCCGCGGCTTTTGTCGGCGCGGCGCGCACGTGCGGCCGCCGAGTGGCGCGACCGCGCGTAGTTGACGAGTTTGCCGCGCGTCGCGGCGGCAGCGGCACCTGCGAGGCGCCAGGCCAGCCCGCACCAGAAGGGCGGCGGCGGAGGCGTGGGGCGGCAAAGGCGGCAAAGAAGGAGCAATGACGATGGTGGGCCCGAGCATGTTGTGACGTCTTAATGAGAAAATAAATAGAATTTAAAAAATCAATTCACTCCGGCAAAGAAACTGAAAGAATTGCTGCAAAATGGCTGCTTTGTTTTGAGAACTGTTAACAATTGTTCGTTATTCTTGACAAAATAAATATTTCATTATTATATATTTAATACTTATATTTTGCTCATTAGCATAGGAACAAAAATTTTTAATTTGCAGTGTTAATTCATTAGAGTAAGATATAAATATTTGTAGAGCATATACACGTACCAGAACGTGATTTTTTTATTGCTGCATCTCTTATGATTTTTTTATCTTGTTTCAGGTACGTATATCCCCAGAGAGGATGCTGAAATATAGTATGTAAGTAAAATAATTGATCATCATATATAGTTACTTTATTAATTACTGCCAAACGTTGACAATTGTTGGCGATGACTGATTTATTATGAATCACATGATGATCCTAGTCCTACATTTTTTAAAATTTTCTTTTGTCTTCCTTCATCCTCCCCCTCATCTATCTTCTTGTGTCTCCTTCTATGCGTTTCCCTTGTTATAAGTCTTGTCGGCAATCAGTGGCGACAATTGTTTCTTTTCGTTCAGACGTGCTGTGACTGACGCCTCCAAGCGATTACCAAAATTACTGACATGTCTGTCACCAGCAACACAATCACCGCCATTATCACACTTTGCGCAATTGAATATAACCTTTCACGTTTCTGCAACCGCCAGTGCTGTGGTCTATCCTTACCAATAACACAATCACCACTCATTTTACAACAGACCCCGCAGCGTCTTTACAACAGTCCCCACAAATACTGCCACTTCTCCCACCGTCTCCTCGCCGCACCCGCGGTCCCTTATCGTGCAATAGTCTGGGCCTATCTCCAAACTCCGACACGCTTTCTCGTTCTCTGTGAACATCTTGTTTTGACGCGACGACGTCTGGTGGAGCAGATTACCCACTCCCTCTGCACGTTATCTTGGATCGGCCCTTGACTCATATCTCTATGCCTCCATTCATGAAAACGAGGACGTTTGCAGCGAGACAAATTCTATAGAAAATGCATCGAACGTGCAGGAATCAGAGGCACAATTCACTCCTATCATAAATGCTGGCTGATGTGTTTTTTGACATGTCACTCATGGAGATATTAAATCAATTTCATATGTTATGTGATACATTTTCATGAATTTTTCAGTACATAAGAACACGCGATAAAGTCAATGTCATGCAGGAAATGTTTATGCTCTTCTTAAAGAACTCTGAGTCACATAGTTTTACATTGCATTTTTAATCAATAATACAGTATTGAGTAAGGTGTTTTATTCTTGTGGTCTCTTTGCCTTCGTCATTTATCTGAATACAACTTCTCGAAATAACAATTCTTCTTGTGAGCAAAATAATTCATAATTTTCTACACGTAAACGTAGAACCAACATTTTCTTCTTGTTTTATTGTCCTAAATTTTTGTTGATCAATTAACAATAAACATTGAGACTGTACAGTAATTTATAGAAACTATTTTTTTAAATGCATATCGAAAACGATGTTTCCATAAAGCTTAAAAAATATAAGAAGAAAAGAGACATCTGAAAATATTACATTCTTGCGGAGTCATATTTTCAAGACATAATATGCAATTTACAATTTGGTGATGAAACGCAAATCATGAATAAAATGGCAAAGTGGCATTAGAAATTCTATAACAGTTGAATCTTTTCTATTTCATACATGTTCTTACAATCACAATACATACGAATTAGAGAACAAATCAAAATGCCACAGTTGCCAACGTTTTTCTCACATGACAACCGAAAGAAGGAATCATTAAGCTAATAATGTCGTTCATTGGTGATCGTTTTACTCGTATTCTAATTCTTTCGAGTCACTTAACGGGCAAAATCAGGTGCTCAGTATTCAAGAGAGGGCTGTCTGTGGCCGTCGGCTCGTTGCCTGCCGTCCATAAAGGAAGGAAAAAAGCGCAGCGGGTAATATCGCTGTGGTCCTCTGGTCGACGCCTCGCGAACCCTCCCACCAGTGGCCCTCCTGAGCCACCCCCTCCAATCTACAGCAATGAATAGGCAATAACCCACCGAGAGGTGTGCGAGCTGGGGCTTCGTTCGAAGAGATGCGGGCCCTGCCTGAAAGCGCCATAATTAGATCCCGCTAGAAAACATCATCGCTCGCTTAATGCAATTTATAACTTAATTCTGTACGGAATTCATTACAATGTTAAAACAGTTTGACTTTATATAGTTAAAACACACTTCGCGCGAAAAGAATAGCAGCGCTGGTATTTGTGTTGAGCGTTTACTCTAGTATTTCAAGTTTGTAGAGTTTGTATAGTTGTTAAGTTCTGTAATGTTAAGTTAGTGTATTCTGCCACCAAGTTCTCACACTTAATTGCAGAATTATTAATAAATCTAATCTAAAAATCAGAGGAATACTCACAATGTTACGTTCGATTTTTATCGATTTTTATCTTTCTTAACCCTTTATTATTATTATTATTATTATTATTATTATTATTATTATTATTATTATTATTATTATCATTAATTATTATTATTAATTTGTTTCGCGAATCGACCATCATGTGGCCACGTGATACGTGCATCCACCGGGGCCCAGCCGTGATTATCGGGGTAGGTGCACGTTACTTTTCTATTGGGGGATGAGCATTTAATGCTGATTCTACTTTTACACCCCAAGGTTGTAAGCCTTGGGGGATGGGGTAAAATGATAATGAAACAGACACACAAGCACACAATCATACAGAGACACACACAACATTATTATTATTATTATTATTATTATTATTATTATTATTATTATTATTATTATTATTATTTCCTTATAAACTTAAATAAATCATTAAAGGACACTTCTGCAATCATCAGGTCCAAAAGCTGCGTTTGGCGTAGAAGTGATGGAATAATTTTTCCGACACTCTATATAGAGAATGCAAGGTATAATAATTGCTTCACTTGTTTAGATATGAGGAAGTTGTGGTACAGAACGTTTTCTCGAAGCAAAGAAGCGTTTTCTCGAGATTGATGGGAGGCATACAATCCTTGTCCAGGAATACAATTTAGATGGATGTTCAGAAGAGGCCAACAGCCTTAAATGGCACACTTCGCAGTGCATCACTAATTGGTCCGTTCTGTCTTGCCTGTCTGTATAATCACAAGTGCCTGTGACTAGAACCTTACAATTAAAACGAGAAATAACTAATCAAAACGCATATTGTCATAGAAAATAAAAGATTCAGACGTAAGAGAGATTGTTTAGGTTAGGATAAGAGTAGTTCCTCGTCTAAACAGTTACTGTTTCTTGAACACCATAGAGAATACATTTAAAAAATTAGTATATTTGTTAAGAACTTCACATCTTCCTTTTCCTTACAATTTTCTCTTAATCTTAGTTTTAGCAGTTTTTGCACGTTATCCTTTTTTCAATCACACTCATTTTTTTGTTTTAGACGATTCATATTAGAGTGAGAATGTCTTAATGAAAGTTTCACCACACAAATATATACTGTATTAGCTATTAAAAAAGACATACCCTAACAATGGATATAATTGATTGAAATACTGTTATTGTTGTCAAATACTGTTGCTACTTCTAAAATTTTCAGAGTTTTGAATGTCAAAGCGCTATTAGAATGTATGAAAATGTGTTTTGTAGAAATCTCAATGTAGAAACTTGGACTGTATTAAAAACTACACGATTTCGTATCAAACTCAGTTTTGTCCACTAGTGAAAAATATGCGTTTTAATTAGTTGCTCCTCGACTCATTACGAATTGAATCCTTCGGCCCCTGGTGTCTTCTGATGAGTGTTCGTGATTGACCGTATCCTGAGCGACCGGACGCGAACACTAGGAGGACGCGCAAATTCCGCAAACCCGTCAAACATAAAGGTGTTTCGTTAACTACAGTCAACGTGCCGTTTACTAGCCGTCTGTAGGTACCTTTGGGATATGGTTTATCATGAAACACATACCCGATCGGGTAGAACTGGACGTACGAGACACTTTCAGAATGCAGTTTAAAGGCGGCTCCACACATGCAGCATTCGGCGTTTGCCGAGCAACCGTTCGCCGAATCCCGAGTACTGTGGACGGGTTGATTGCGATATGCCGAACACCGAACATTCAGTATTCGCCCTACCCACCACGTGTTGGTCTTTAGGACACATCAAAGGGAGCGAACATACACCGAACACATAAGCTGTTCGTTATTGGGCGAGCAGTAGCTCGTAGCTCGGCGAATGCCGAATGTGTGGAGCCGCCTTAACACGAATCACAAACTCGGGCGGGTAAAACTGGGCATCCCTTGTGTTGTTTTAATACGAGACATATCCAGGGAGCATCTGCGAGATACGGTTGAACACGAGACACAAACCCGGTCGGACAAAGCACACATCTTCCCGAAGATGGATCCGCGCCCTCCTTTCCCCTGCTTCGCGAAGCGGCGCAGAGGTGGAGCGGGCCTGCCGCCCGCCACTCGCAGCGCGGCTCTCGCTCCGGACACCCGCCCCCCGCACGGCGCATCGCCGCCCACGCCGGCGGGCCGCCATCGCCGACGCCGGCGCCGGTCCCGGCCCCGCCGCACCACGTGCCCACCCGCCCGCTCGCCCTCCGCCTCCTGCAGGCGGGGAAGCTCACTCTCAAAACCACGTACACACAGAGTGAAACAGTCACATGCGCAGCGCATCGCACTTTCAGGCAACGGCACACTCGCATACGCCCGTGCGTTCGTTCTCGTCAAGATACCCTTGCGCACAGCACAGCCAGATATCACGAGTGCGCCAGTCGACAGCTAGCACCGAGAGGGGTGAGCAAAAAGAGGTGCCTAAATTTCTTGCCCCCACTCACGTATACTACGAGGGCCGTCACTTCCTCGACTATCGCCACTACGTTCATCAGTTATCAGATCAAAACGCACGCTAGTACAACTACAGCTCTTACAATATAGAGGCCTTGATTTCGTAACACTAGTCATAAGGACAACTGTCATTATGGTCATTGTACCACAATCACTAACCTTTAACTTCATCATTTTCATCAGTTTTCGCGGGAGTTTGACAGCGTCATCGCTAATACAAAATGTAGTACATCTTATAAGCAATTCTCTTGCTCACGATGGTTCGTCTTACAGATTTCCGGATTTTTCACAAATACGATGAGAGTCATTGCCGAATATACGTTTTTCTATTCATCTAGAAGGGCTAACACTGAAATTTACGACCCTTCCTTGGCCACCGCGTGCTGCAGGCAAACGTAAAGGCGTTCCCATCCCTGCCACCGGCAACGCAACGCTACCGTCATGCCCCTCTGTTCTCGCCGCCGCGCCGCCGGAACTGGCTCACCGGCGCGGCGGTCGGCCGCGCGGCAGCGAGCGCTTACTACGTCGATGGCCGCCTCGGGTTTCCCGCCTCCGCGGAGGCGCCGGCCCCGCCGCACCGCTGCGCCGGAGGCCACGCGCGCGCCATCGACGGCGTTGGCGGCGCCGGCCGTGTGAGACGCGCGAGCCCCGCCCCTTCCCCGCTCTCGCCCCCGCTCGCGCCTTCGTCCTCGCTGGCCGTCGCTATCAGGAAAAACGTCGCCGCGCCTATCAGCGATGGTGCACGTGCCTACCCTGCGGGGCGTCGGGGGCGTCGGCGCTCCACGTGCGCCCCCGGCGCTGCCTCCGGCGCGGCGCCTGGCAAGAGGGGGTGGGGGAGGGGGAGGGGGCGTTCGGCGCCGCGCGCGCGCTGAGCTGCGGGGCCGTGCGGTCTCCGGTGCTGCCGGCGCGGAGCGGTGCGGCGCGGCGCGGCATGGCTCGGCGGTGTGCGCTGCCTGCCGGCGGGCGCGAGAGCTCAGTGGCGTGCGCGACGTCGAGCCCCGCGGTCGTCCGCGTTCGCTCCGCTCAGCTCCGCTCTCCCGGCCTCGGCCGCGTGGCCCGAGAGCGCGCGCGCGCGTGTGCGTCGGCTCGCCTCGCGCCGCCCCCCGCCGGTCGCGTCCCGGGCGCCCCGGCCCGCGCCGCGCCACGCCCGCCCGCGCGTCCCGCGGGACATGATTCCCGACTGGGACATGGACTACGACTTCGCCGAATCGGTGGTAAGAGAGCGGACCGGGCAGCAGCGGTGGCCGATGCACGGGGCCCGCAGCCCAGGGGCGCCGGACGCCAACTACGAGGCAGTAAGGAGAACTTCACGCTACAATCGATTAAAAAATAGTCTTTGCGGAACTAAATGTTGCTATAATAAACTAAAATTGGAGCCACGGAAAGCCACATAACAAAACCATTGCGAACACATTTGCTTTCTTGGGCGTTAGTTTTGGGATGTTGCCTGACAGGTGACAGTGGTTGGGGGCGTTGCTGGGATGAGTGGGCTGCCGGCGCGGGTGTCTCCGAGCCCCGTCGTGCTCTCCTGAGTCCTCGGCCCTTCTCCCCTCCTCATCCCTTCGTCCCTCACAAAGAGCTCGGCGGACAGGGCAAAGTCGCGTTAATTTCTCCCTTCAACAGAATTCATTGAGAATTTTCAAAGACAATTTCTTCCCCTGGGGCATTCTCCTAATCAAAATACATACGTTGATTTCAAAACAATAATTTAAAATAATCTGCGTACACATTACTTACAGGAAGAGATTGCTCCGTAATACGATTATCTCCCTCAGACATTTTAGATTTCCATTCAGCTTTCAAAGGTAGACCCTCTCGCCAGCGAGAGCTTTCAGACAAAAGTAATTTGAAAAAATATTACCAGCAAAGAGTCGAAATGCCCTTCGTACTAGGCAGCGTGATGACCCTTCATAGGTGCAACGTATAACCCTTGACAGCGGTGGGGTTACAAGGTCAGTCGTCGTTTTACGTTCACATCCTCTCGCGAGTTGACGCAGGGCGCAGAGACATCCAGAACATTTTCATCGTTTTATAACACTGCTCTATATAAATGGATACTAAATTGTCCGGAGAGACTTCTCACAGTGCCATTAGTATAATCAACCGCAATGCTAATCGATATTGATCCAAAATTATCAATTCGAAGAAAAACGTGATAATGAGAGAAAGATTGTTCGGAGATGTAAAATATTTCTAGAACGTCTCCGATCGCATGAACTTTCTTTTTCAAATGTTCAATAAACAATACATCAGAGTATCGGTATTCTAAGCAATAAACGCTCGTCTGGTCGGTATAAGAAACTGATCAGTTCAAGACTCGAAAAATTTAGGAAGTGAAATATTCTTTATCGGGTTGCGGATACATTTCGCTCACTGATATATAAAATAAGCTTTCTGTGGCTCAAAATTTAGTTTATTATGATATTTAGTTATGTATTTTAAACATATTTACCTAAGTTTTGTGAAAATTAGTTATTAGAGTTTCCATGTGACATTTATCTATCTATTTTCGATATTGATTACGTTTCAAATAGCACAGTAACATTCTTGGCAATGTCCTTTCTTGACGTAATGGACTTTACTTCCGAACCTACAATTCGTTCCTTTTGTGTTTCATATTTTTAAATTGTGAAATTAATTTTTATCTATAATGTATTTTTTAAACTTCATCGTATGTACTACTTCATACCATTCTGAGAATGGTATTCCTCTCCGAATGGAAGGGAAAGGGAAGACGTTTAGCCGCAAGGAATGTGATCTCACTGAGCTATGGAAACTTTGAGTAACTGTTGTTGCGAGACTGGAGGAGGCGTACCTATAATTAATATACTTCTCGCCTCTCCCTTTCAAACCATTATTGCGTTGTCCTGCTTCGATCATAGGTCTAACATAGACTTGCTAGTTAACACTGCCATCAACCTTTTTACTCCGATTACTACGATAGTCTCCGCAGTAAATGCTCTAAAGCATACCTTCTATGTAACGAGCAGGAAAAGTACTCAAAATGAAAATCTTTCCACCATTACCTGCCATTACCTGGTTGTTCACCAGCGTGCCATGTCTTTTCGCGGGACAAGCAGAGGATTGCAGGTCTCAACCTTAATGATGAGCACCGTAAACGAACTGCGTTTGACCTTCCCGCGCTCTTGCCGAGTGACAACAAACGCATCGAACCCTTTTGCTTCCTTTTGTTAACAGTCGAGCGATTATTGGGGTGTCAGTTTTGAAGGTATCGAGTTGTACTATATGGTGTCAGATTGTGAACACTTTCATCTCCATTCGCATTGTCTCTGCTTTTTACGCACCGCCACTGCGATGGCACAATTAACACTCAAGTTACAGTAATATGACAAGAAACAAATTATAAATGTAAAATTGATACGAGTGTTAGAACTACAAAGTATTTTACTAAATATTCGTACCTTGTAACATGACATGACGTCTTGTCCCCTAGTATTATCTATATCTGTTCCAATTACTGCAAGTTTGCGTGTTTCGTTTGGAATGTATTATTATTTTACAAACAAGTGGTAGATTTGGAATGAATTTAGAAACTTAATGATATTAAGTAGTCCGTCGTCTATCCTGTAGGCAGAATACAATCATGCTTACAATATATTAATAAAAGCCTATCTTTAAAGTAATTCTTTCCGAAAAATCTTCGATCGTGTATCAAGGATTGATGGACAGTACTGTCACCAAGTACCCGTCCTATGTCAGAAATTTTCAGGAATATAAGAAAGTCTGCAAGCCGGTGGTAATGCTGATTGAGGCTTATTTGCGCGTGCAGAGCAGTAGACGCGCTCACGCGGCCGGCCGGGGGATTGAAAGCAAGCGGAGCCGACAATTCTCCTGCACTGCTTCCCTCAGTTCATTTTTATTTAATGATTAATTTATTATTGTTTATTTATTTGTTATCGCTTCTCGTGTCCAAAAATTGTCAATAGATTAGGCAAAGCATATTTAGTCATACAATCTTTGTTCAAGTTTGAACGTCTTATTGGATTAAAATCATGTTGATATTGGAACGGTTCTCTCAATTGCATGAAAAAAAACAGTTTTTTCACATAAGAAAAAGCTTTCACTGCCAGCAGAAATCCCAAATTTAGGAGTAATAAATAATGTTGCCTTTTGACACGCTGTTCTTTGGGATATCGCCTATGTATTTTATTACGTATTACTCACTATAAAGAAATTTAAATAATATTTATTAAATTATTATTATTTATTAAAAATTAAAATATTTATTAAATGATAACGTTCACACCGCAAAGAAAACTAAGAAAGGAAATAATGTGTGATAGTAAGTGTTTCTGCATTTTAGTTGTCCTGCGAATGTAATCGGTTTGCGCACGTGTACATACGCCCGGCGGCTGACCACTGCATAACTGCCACTGAAATATTGAACTATAACTCGCTTTGGATTTTGTAAATTTGATCAAGTATCTTTATTTATTGGGTATCGAAGAATTTTAATTCAATGAATTTGAAGTCGCTAGTTAAAACATTGCCGATCCGGTGGCCGAGATCGCTAAGGCAGTAGTGCCGTAGCGATCGCGGGTTCGAGTCCCGCCTCGGCCATGGTTGTGTTCGTCCTTTCACCCCCTATCATCATCATCATCATATCAGGGAAGGCAACGGGAAACCACCCTGAATAATTTATCCCAAGAAAACCCGTTATGGGTCACCTAACTTCCGTATATGGAAGATAGGACCAAAGAAGAAATTAAAACATTATAGAAAGGATCAGACCGTAAAGAATAGGCATATTCCTTTCTTAAATATAATAATAAATAAAGATAATAAAAAAAAATGGAAACTTCAATTGAATACGTCATTAGGGGTAACCGCGATCAAGGGTTTAATGAAATGAAACCAACTTCTACCATCTACATTGATTGATCTTATTCATATTCTGCAGCAGTCCGTGAATTTCCAGAACACCTTTCCCGAAGGGGATTGAGTGAACTATAATAATAATAATAATAATAATAATAACAATTATTTCTAGTTGGTAGTGTTAATTTTATTACATAAGTATTTATATGTGGAGTGTGTAAGGAAGTAGAGTAAAGACATTCGTACTTTACTTCATTCTCATTACCAAAATCTAATTTAAAACTCCAAAAACCATACTAACCATACATTTCTAACGTATATTAATGTAGATATTTAAGAGAATAGTACAATGGTAAATAAGTTCATATTGTTTATATTTCTGTACATTACATTGTAATAGCAACTTGCCAACCTGGCCGAGGTGGCTAGAGCGTGTTCCGACTCAGCGCCTCGCTCTGAAGGTTCGAGTCTCGCCGTGGCCATGGTGGTTTGTCCCTTGTCTTTCATGTATGTGTGTTGTTGCGGAAGGCCCTGTTAGTCTGCTGACTACAGACTGAGAATCCCGCAAATGTGTCTGGTGTAAAAAGTTTAATATGTCTCCCTATGAGGGACGTAGTGGGTACCCGGTGCGAAATCGACCTACCCTGATGCTGGAAAAAGCTCCAGGAAGAAGAAGACATTAGAATAGCAACGTGAGATGAGATGTGAAAATAAAAAAAAACATCGTTTATGAAACAAATTGTCACGTAAAAATATGAAAATTATATGTAATATTTCGAATACATTAACATATGAGAGATTATAGTAGCTTTAATCATTAAAAACTATTCAACCGTTCATCAGATATTGCATTCCAATATCAGACTATTAATGTAATAATATTACTGATGTAGATATAAGATTTAGATATTTATAACACTGCATTTTTATAAAAATAAACTAAAAACAATGAAATATTTTTTGAGGTATTTTCTTTGTAAAATTAGCTGGATGACTGATGCTGAACGTTTCAAACTTTTATCATAAAACTACTGTTCTATTATTATTGTTGTACGAATATAAATATGAAGGCGAAGTTGCATAAAATGGGAGAGGGTACAACTTTCTACCGGTGCGTTTGAACGGTCGGAGTTCTACTCTTCCTACGGTCTCGCACCTCGTTACCCACGTCATGCCGCTTTCGCCCCCGCGACTGCACTCTGCCCCTCTCCACCACACCCGGTGCCATCTCGCCTCGCCCCTCCTCACCTCCCCGCCACCACCTCCACCCACCTCCTCCCACAACCATCCAGCCATCGCACCCATCCTCCCGCCCTTCTACCCACCCTTTTACCACCTGTGCCCGAAACGCGGGAACAGCCACAACAAAAATATGGCTCCGCAGAGAGCAGAGGCTGGCGGGGTCCTTAAGATGTCGCGCCTAATTAGAACGAGGTTGCGGGACGTGTCGACAGGGCGGCGCGGCGGGCCGGTTCGCAGGTGGCGATGCAAATGCGGCGACACCCCGAACCAAAACGCCCATTGTGCGCCGCGGCGGGGCTTTTTTCCGCGCGGAGTCATTAATGTGAAACCGCGGCGTCGCGGCGCCGCCGGCGGCGCCGACGACACCTCAGCTGCCGCCGGGCGCCTCCGCGGGCGAGAAAGTGCTGCTCGCCCCGGCCGGGGGTGGGGGAGGGGTGCCGGCCCGCGCACTGGCGGACGCCCGCGTGGAGGGCGCACCGCAGGACGAATCCCGCCACTCGGGATTCCTGCGCTGAATGGCTCGCATTCGTTGCCTGTGGAAACGCGTGGAAACACGTTTCGGCGTCTGGAAGCAAATTATGCCCGATGTGGAATGCAAAACCTACTACATATCTGAGTTGAAGAAACTGTGAAGATGAAGTCTTGTACATGCGAGAGACTTTTGGATATAATTTTTATCATTATTTAATTAAAGTTATTTTTTGACTAGTTTCATCTGATAGTAGTAGACATATGACAGTAAAGGAAACTGCCAGCAAATACAATACCAATTTCAATTCGGATTGTGGTAGTAGATGTCCTGGTTATGCAACATCGATTGTTTGGGCGGTTTTTGTAAGCAGCTTTGATACTTGATCATGATGAAATGACTTAAACCGACGACTCGTAGTTCTTTAGGGGGTCACATGCGCTTCAGTACCTTCACTGAACATGGTCATTTATGTAACTCGCTGCATGTATTGGGGTCAGCTCGGATGTGTGAGGTTGTTGACGTTTGACAAGCTTGGGTCGGCGATCTGATCGCAGTCGTAATGACATACAACCGTGTGTCGCTCTTATTCAAGAACGTATGGGAGAATGCAAACACAATCGCGACTTGGCACACTGATTTCTTGTTCAAGTCAATCCGAGTCATTAGTCATCTCTTCAAATTGAAAGTCTCCGATACGTTTATCGTCAGAAAATTATTCAGAGCAATAGGTGCTTAGGAAGGAGGTACATGCTGTTAAAAACATGATTGTCCTTTTGTAACAGCAAATTATTTTGTTTAGTTAATAAACCTAAATATTAAGAAACATGTTTTGCATGATCATAAGTGCATTTACTTGTCTTTTCTCATACTTCAATATAAAGAAATATAGTCATGTTTTCATTTTTTTAATACAAACATACACATTCAGTATCTTACCCATCGATCGCATTTGTACAGATTTACCCTCACATTTAATCAGACGTTTACCCTCAGATTTAAATACTGCCTTGATTTAGACAGTCTCTTCAATACCCACACTCAATTGTTGCAGGTCACATTGTGGCTAGTGAGACCCCATACACGCCCGAGGGTGGTCACCTTAGGAACGGGTCGTTCATTTCAACATTCCAGGCAGAGCTGCTCGAGCTTGTACGGTCCATATTAGTCATTGGCAAAGTAACCATTGCTAAAAGCTTGTACATCTAGAAGTTAGGCATATTAATGTTAAAGTACGGTTTCAAAGAGATACCATTGATTTGTAAAAAACAAAAACTGAAGAAATCCTCTGCATTCAAGGAAGAAAAATTATGCCAAATCTATGACAAGTGAAAATTCTTTAATCAATTTGCAAAACCAATGTCGAGTTTCTCATTTCCAGTTTGGAATACCTTTGTGAAATTTTTACACGTAGTAGTTTTCCGTTGTTTTTGTCAACCAACAGCTATTTTGGGAGATGTGATGTAACATTAGTAGATGTAATGGACATACACTTTAAGACAAAATTACTACGTTTAACATTCTCAACAGCAAGGTTTCATGTCGTTGACAATTGCGCATTCAATTCAGATAAATTTTTACACTGTTACTTCCGTCACATTCGGCAACAACTCATTTTATAATTATCAAATCACTTTATTTTTCAAATTGGTTTGTTGGTTACGGGCTACTGTGACAACGATGAAAAAGCTGTCGCAATGATAAGAAATATTATTTTCCATGTATTAACTTAAATCCGTATGTGCATAATATTTATAAATAATAATTTATAAATCACTAGCAAAATAAAACGCAAATTGCTTAGTATAATATCTTTGACATTAGTTACAAATTAAATTTCGTTTATTTGTATACCTGTTCATTATTTTAAGATGGTACTTTAAATGGACCGCAATGTCCTCCAAAAATGAATTTCTGAACTTACTCGTATTATTACTAGAGGGATATGAAATTCTTGATAAATCATGCTTGTATAGTATATTATTATTTCACCAAACACTGGTCCGTAGTCAAAGCGTTTCAGGCATACAATCGCAAACACAAATCTGCTCATAAAAATGTTATTCTTCAGATTAAAAAATTGAAAAATAATGAATAGTGTAAAATTCAAGAGAAAAAATCTTCTAAACAATTTCGATTAAAATAATTCTCAGAAATCTTTGGTAATAAATAATAATGAATTTTTGTTTTTGAATTTAACTTTATTTGAAATTCGAGGTTTCTTATGGTAAGATGTCTTTGAATCTTAGTAATATATTCCTAAGAATTGAAATACTTTTTAGGAATGAAGGAAAATTTATTTCTCATGTGACGGATTTCGCGTCTAGTCAGTTTGGACCGTCACAAGGATAGACCTAGGGACTTACCGTGTTCTTATAATTGTTATGCTTTATTATTTTTCGTAATATTA